>CM050410.1:34854242-35454242 GCA_027580255.1 Therioaphis trifolii | reverse complement strand
GCGCGTTAAAAAAATATTGAAAATTTTTAACTTTTGACCCCCCAAAGTACCAACTAGATTCAATTTCCTTTCAGAAAAGTTGCTATATAAGGCAATCGAAGCATTTTTACTGCCCCAAATCGTGTCGACAGACACAAAAATAAAAAATAAATAAATAAAAAAAAAAAAAAAAAAAAAAAACACACATCATTGTAAAATCAATACATTCTTCACTCCGTTCAGAATCTAATAAAGAAACAGTTTAGAGAAAATGTCAGTTCATTATGTTTAAACTCTTATGTTTTAGTAGTTATTGTAAAATAACAGTATCAAAAAATTGTGTACTACTTGGTATGAATTAAAACACGATTCAGTTTTAACCCTGACGTTTTGATACAAAGTTTTTTTTTAATTTTTAGCTAGAATAATCCTAGATATTGGAAAGTTTGTTTAAAAAGGAACTTGTTCACGTTCACGTAGAAGTGGATCTAAAAAAGATGAAAAAAAGGGGATAGTAACAAAATTGTAAAGTTGTTATAGTTAAAGTTAACATTCTCTAGGCTTACCTTGATCTAATCCTATTTGATATATAAAGCTCTTAGTCTTCAATTTAGAAAATAACTCAACAAATTTTAATGAAAATGCAAATTTAAGTAGACCTGTATGAATGATTAGTAATCTTGTGTACGATTTTCAGTTTTTGAAACAATATGGGTATTGAAAATGTTATGAAATAATTATGAACGAAAAAAAAAATACTTATGATTTTATAAGGTTTAGGAGGGTGTATACATTTTGAACTTGTAGTTACAAATTTGTACAAATTGTATAACAAATACTGACATGATTTCCGAGTCAATCGGACAAATATTTCGAAATGCGGGTGCCAGAATCACGTGACGCTGGCACCCGCGATAAAAAAATTGATTTTAGACGGTTTGGGGGGGTGTACAAATTTTGAAGTTGTGGTTACAAATTTGTACAAATTGTATAACAAATACTGACATGATTTCCGAGTCAATCGGACAAATATTTCGAAATGCGGGTGCCAGAATCACGTGACGCTGGCACCCGCGATAAAAAAATTGATTTTAGACGGTTTGGGGGGGTGTACAAATTTTGAAGTTGTGGTTACAAATTTGTACAAATTGTATAACAAATACTGACATGATTTTCTAGTCAATCGGACAAATATTTCGAAATGCGGGTGCCAGAATCACGTGACGCTGGCACCCGCGATAAAAAAATTGATTTTAGACGGTTTGGGGGGGTGTACGAATTTTGAAGTTGTGGTTACAAATTTGTACAAATTGTATAACAAATACTGACATGATTTCCGAGTCAATCGGACAAATATTTCGAAATGTGGGTGCCAGAATCACGTGACGCTGGCACCCGCGATAAAAAAATTGATTTTAGACGGTTTGGGGGGGTGTACAAATTTTGAAGTTGTGGTTACAAATTTGTACAAATTGTATAACAAACACTGACATGATTTCCGAGTCAATCGGACAAATATTTCGAAATTCGGGTGCCAGAATCACGTGACGCTGGCACCCGCGATAAAAAAATTGATTTTAGACGGTTTGGGGGGGTGTACAAATTTTGAAGTTGTGGTTACAAATTTGTACAAATTGTATAACAAATACTGACATGATTTCCGAGTCACATTTACAACATGCGGGTGCCAGCATCACGTATCTATAAAAGTAATACATTTTTTTTTTTTATACAAAATAAGACATTTCTATTTTTTGGTATCTGTATCTTAAAATTAGGGGGGTTCAGAGGTGCAAATCCCCGGCAGCGGGGGAGCAATCCCCCCCCAAATTCAATTTGTTGGTATGTGTGTATGGGGAGGGTCCTAGTTGATACCTAGGTGATATTATAACATTGAATGATCAGTTCTTAATCATAAAGTAATTAAACAGTATTATAATAGTTTATATCGCCAGTGTGTGAGTGATGAGAATATTGAATAGCAAATTGGTTTTCATATCTATAAATAATTATTATCGATTATAATATTTATAACGTTCGATTGCTCTATGTCTACATTTAGCCCATATGCGCAAATTGATTTTTTTTAATAAAATTATTGTTTTCTGATATTTAAACAATTGTAAACAATATGGATTCATTATTCTTATTCCAATTAATATGATTTTATTTGTCAAGTAATTATTGATAAGTGTATATAGTGCGAGCGAAGTGAGCAATTTTTTCATAGGTGGGTATTTGATACGTTTATTTTGCCCCCCCCATAATTACAACTAGATTGCGCCTCTGGGGGAGTTATATATAAGGTCAACTTGGTCAGGGCAGTTCGGCACCTACATTTTTTGACCAAAATTCATGAAGTCTTAATAAAGAATTTGATAATTTGATAGTAAAGAATATTATAACCACAAAAATACAGAAAAAGTTGAAATGGTTAAATCATCAGTTGCGATAGACCAACAAAGAACGAATGTATTTTCTCGAATCATCCGATAATCAGATACAATGCGAATATTAGTGGTCTGGAAAAATATAAGTTCTAATTTCCAGACCCTCAATACTTGCATTGTTCCATAATGTTATTATTCGTTATAATAATATAAAATTTATTAGTATTCCAACGATGATATGATAACAATGTACTGAATAACAATGTATTGTGAATATCATAATATTGGTCTTTGGATTAGGATATTTTATGTGTTTTATCTCTTAACGATTAACTATTCTCGTAATCACGTGAATTTCTCGCAGCATTTTGTTTTTATGATGATTAAATAATGATTTAATTCCATGAGCATCATAATTTACCTCGTTTACATTAACTTTTGGCACGATATTAAATGGGAAAACTAAATCGGGCTGCATTAAAAAAGTAGCAAATACAAAAAGAGTTTCCAGAGATCCAAAAAAAAAAAAGCCGATAAGATAATGGTGGTGGAAGTTCGTCCTTCGTCGCTTCGCTCCTCGGACAAGATAATGGTGAGGAGTGTATAGCACTTTCTATCATGGGATCACCTGGTTTACGATAGTTTAGTTGTATGGTACTTTACATTTGAATGCAATGATAAATCATTGTAAGTTAAGTACAGGATACAGTAGTTGGGTGGGATACACGAGATGCATTGCTAGATTAGGCATTATTGGATAGATTTTGGAATTATTTTATATTATAAAAAAAAAACGATTCTGAACGAAGATGAAGATGTCAGCCTTAAATTGTAATATATATTTTATTTTAATATCCTAGATTGGGTTAAATTTACATTTGTCTATTCATGTGACTTCTGCTCGTGAGCATTGGACAAACCAGGATGTGCATAGATAGGGCGTAGGTAAATACCATATTATTTGCCTAAATGCACTATCGTGACGGTACCACCCGACCCCGCCGTCCATGCTGAATGCTCCGTGGCTACGTCTATTTAAATATTAATAATTAATAATAATGGATGATGATTGCAGCCGTGGAGCGGCTCTGTCGTCGGTATTCAGCGGTCGAGTAGTGCTTGCTACCGTGAAACGGCGCGGTCGTCGGTGGTCGGCGGTCGAACGGCGCTTATAGCCGTGGAACGGCGTTGTCGTCAGTCCTCGGCGCTTGGTCGATGCTTGCAGCTGTGGAGCAGCGCGGTCGTCGGTGGTCGGCGGTCGAAGGGTGTTTGTAGCCGTGGAGCGGCGTTGTCGTCGGTCTTCGGCTGTCGATTTCTGGTCCTGGTCTTCTTACTATAATAGGCCGTCCAATATTAATATAAACATAATAAACATATAAACTAAAATTATACCGGAACTAGGTGGCGGTCCCGTGTATATGCTTTTTAGCGTTAACGGGATCGATTCGTCAATTTCAACTCTGAAACAAAATGTTGATTTGTTTTTGAGTCTTTATAAATGTGCTTACGATATTCGGCAATGCAATTTAATAATCATACTGTAGTGAAAAAAAAATTATCACGGAATCTTCTAGGATTTCTTTGGCGCCTTCTTTGGCTAAGATTTTCATTGTTTCTGCTAATTTCAGTAACTTGTATTTATCCCCGGCTATTTTCAAATGTCCGGTATTTTTATTGAAAAATGTTTCTCTGTAATAAATTATCAAAAAAAAAAAAAAATTCAACGATATTCGAATGTAAGAATATTGTAAACAAACACTTGCGTAATATATAGAAATAAATGAATAAAACATAATATTTGCACACAAACAAATCAGTTCACTATAACGTAGTCATTTAGTCAGTTCAAAACGGATCAACAATGCTTTAAAAAAAAAATTAAAATAAAATATAAATAAAATTATATATCTCGTTGTACCTGAGCAGTGTGTCGCTTTTTAACAAATCTTTGTGGTTCTTCATGTTCATCGCAAGCCGTGCACTGACGGTCATGCCCTCTTCGCACAGCCGTATGGTTGGCTCGAATAACGATGCCCACGAAACCCCGCCACCATATAATTTGTATATTTTCTCGTAGCCTCTAAGTTGTCCAGGAACTCCCATCGACAGCACGTACAATTCGACTGAACTGCGTAATTAATTGCAAAAATAATTTAACTATCAATTCTCTATACCGTGTACCCGTGTAGTAAGAAGACTTTAGAGCTTAGAATGTAATGTAATAATCTTCCTATTTCGAAGTATAAAATAATATCACGTTACTATTACTTTGTCAAAATAAAAGATGTCATTCTTACATTTGAAGACTAAAACTAAAAATAAAAATGTTATTATAGTAGTAACATATAATATTGTAGTATTGAAAAGTTACTAATGTTTTTGTTGTAAATAAACTCAAATAAATTAATGAAGTAAATATAATTATAGTTTTTTTAAGTTTATGATTAATATGATTTTATAAGTCACAAACACTTTGAAAAAACAAATATTCAGTTTTCAGATCAATAATAAATCTGTATCAAAATACCAAGGTGGCTCTAAACTAGACCATGTACCCGGGGTCTAAGGGTTGTAGATCTAATGTGTCGGTGTCGTACGATTGATTTCAATCTACTACTCGAGAAAGTTATGAGTGCACGAATAGGACTGGTAATTCGTTTTCAGACAATAGCTTCAATGTAAAACAACCGACGCCGTACAGTTATACTTAAAAATAAATAGAATATTATAGTAGAGAGGTCAACGGAATGACAAATCACAAGGCCGAAGTATACTAGTTCGAACACTGAAAAATATTGTCTATATCTGACGAGTACACCGGCTTAGAGTGGAACCAATCAAAACTTGTCAAAAACGTTGATTTTGCACTTAACGAAATGTGCTTAGTCATAACAAGATGTATTTTAAATTAATATTTGCTCCTCGTAGTAGCATCATAAATAAATAGATGCGTAAAATACCGCTTATGAAAAAATGATAATAAGCGACGTCGGACCATAGACGTCCTACTACAAAATTATATTTTAACCCAGAAGAGACTAACATCATGGATAAACTTGATGGATTCGTCTAATAAAATGCACGACATCTCCAACAACTATGAATTCAACACTAGAGATAATGGCTGTAAACCGAGACGATCTTGCCCCCGACTTAATATTTACCGTTGCACCGGGTGAGAATTCACCATGAATTTCTTGAGGAAATTATCGACTAATAACCGGAACGAGACTGATATTTAGGGTAAAATATGGTTAAGTTGGAGAGAATCCAATTTCTGCGCAACTACAGAGAGATTCAAACTAATAAACAACTGCTGCAGTGCAGCCGTGAAAAAGGTTTTAGCGAAAAAGATTCGAATATTATACAAAATAATGAATTGGTTATCATTTAAAATTATTTCATATGCGTTTTATTTCACGGAACACTAAACTCAACTCATATACTTGACACATCGAATGTTAAATAAACATCATATTTTGAGCAAACTAATCAGTAAAACACGTATATGTTATCAAGTAACAACAGTGAATTCACATGTCTTAAGGCGGGTTCACACTACACCGTGTCGTGTCGTGTCGTGTAAAATAATATTCTCTGATTGGCTGAACCGTTTGGTAACATTATCGTATACCGAGCGGTTTCGTGTAATTTTCCACACGCTACCAGAGTAACCAAATTATACCGCAAAGTTGAATTCATTCAACTTTTGAACGTGTGGTATCTGATTTGTATAGTGATATCAAAGTATTCTATGATAACATGATATATTATAGATATTAGGTACATCTGATAAATAGATTTGATTATTTAGATAGGTCGTACATGCCATCTTCAATACATATAAATATTAATTAATCAGTTGTATACATAAATTAATTAATATTGTTAAGTTGCACTGATTATACAACGAATGTATATTAGAATCTCTTGAAAAAAAAATTATACAATTATTATATGTGTATTCATAAACATATGTTATTTACATAAGTACTGACCTTCTCTCAGATTCTAAAATATATTCTTCCAAAAGATGAACAAAAGATGAAATAATACATATTCGCCTTTTATATACATGGTAGTTATACGCGTTTACGTCATTTATCAGTAGCGTACGCAGGATTTTAGTTCGGTTAGGGTTTTACATGAGTAAATAATTTTAATAATAATAAACAATTTAAATAATTTGCTTTACAGTTTTTATATAATTAGTTACCTATAAGTTATAACAAATTATAATTAATAATAAATTAAAAATTACCAACAATTGATCGACTGTGTATTCAAATGGTGGTAAATGAGATATTTTTTGTAAAATGAAAAAATTTCGGTGGGGGTCAGAACCCTAGAACCCTACCCCTGCGTACGCCACTGTCATTTATATATATTTGTCTTTTAAGTTGCTGGTTCATTTTATTTAAAGTAAAATTAAAATAACGAAATAGGAAATAAAAATAAAGGATAAAGGTACCGACTAATGTCACAGAATAAGTGAATTATTAAAAAAAATATAAATTTCACTGATACTATGGTACCACCTACGTTAATTTAAATTTATAATATATTTTATACATTTCATATAATCATATCTGATAAATAAAACCGCGAAAATATGTAACCAATTGACCTTATTCGTGGTATATAGTGGTATCTTTTTGACTTTTTGAGAAGTACACGGTTTGGTAAAATACACGACACGGTGTAGTGTGAACCCCCCTTTAGACTCGATTAGATTGTAACTACATTTGGTAAGTTTTTGTACAAAATGAAACAAGGCAAATGTAGGTAATGTGTTTTAAGCATACAAAGATAGAAGATAGCTAAAAACATAGAACGTTATAGAAGCGACACTCTACTGATTTCCTTTGTTCTGGCAAAATATTTTTCATTGACCTTGAAATCAGCTGACCGTATTATCACTGAGAAAGTGAGAAGTAATCAATGGAATTATGAAAAATGTGGCATGTGCCATAGAACATTCTGACATTGTTGATGTGCTTGAAATTCAAGCTTTGAAATTTGAATGGTTAACCTCCTGAGAATTTGAATTCTCATAAAATACTGTATGAATTTTATACTTATACATTTTCTTAATATAAAAACCAGTATTAAATATATTATTTTTACATCTATTTAATAAATTAAATATAAACAATGATTTATAAGTTGTACCTATTACATATATATTAATGAATAATATACTTATAAATAATTATATTAATAAATGAGTAACATGTTTGGCTCAATTTTAAGTATTGATTAAAGATTTGTATGAAACATTATTTCTCACACCACCTGTATTTCACTCACACGGTGTTTCACTTGAAGTTAGTTCAATATTAACTATGATTTTTAAGTAGCAATTAGTACATCCTTGGAAGGGATATATTTTGTAAAATTATACTTTTAGGTATATTTAAATTTTCATTCGCGGGCACGCGGCATTCTGATTTCTGTGCCATTTCATGACAGAATAAACGTTACTAACTTCCAAGCGGGGCCTCTAGCCACGTTACTAACTTCAAAGCGGGGCCTCTAGAATTTTGTAAACAAACGAGAGTGTCGCTTCTATAATGTTCTATGCTAAAAATAAAATATACAATTTTGTTAAACAAGTATGTAATGAAATAACATAAGTACCTGAAAAATTTTCTTCATGACTTGGCACTGGTTAAAATGTTGTATTTACTTGGTTGATAATTTAAAAATTCAAAAGTTGTTTTTTCCAATAAAAAGGTGTTGAATCTACTCGATTTATGTAGATTATTTAAAATCAATCAAACACTCATCATAGTTTGTTTATCGGAATATATCGTTTAAAATGTGTTCAAGCCAGATATAACCGTTAAAAAGTTAGTCGAGACGCTCAGTCCCCTACTTCCCCTCCGATTCTGACATTCTCATGTCAATATCTCAATAACGTACGCGAACGAAAATGTCGGAATTCTGAAGTCTCTACCCGCGTTTGACGTATGCATGTATACCACAGTTTTTATTTAAAAAAATGTTAATTTCTCATTAATACACTATATTATAATCGATCATACAGAAATTTGGAAAATTATAAAGTTAATTTATTTCGATCGTTTCTATGAGATTAACGACGATAAAATATCACCACCGTCGTTATTTTTCAATGCTAAAATTACATAAATTTTTTCATATAAACACGAGTACGTAAGTCGACCCACATTTTGGCGTTTCTTATTAAATTTCTCTGAGTTTATAATCAGTAAATTCGACTTATGGAGGTTATTATAATACAATCACATAATATTTATATTTTAGAGTGTCGCCCGCCGTTTGAAATTTAACTCGCTGGTCCCAACGATAGACCTGATCGTATCTCATATGACGGTCGTGTACTCGTGTGCATTTTTTACACGAAAAGAGCCGAATTTTTAACCACGCCATATTTCCAAGTCGGGATCGAGTGAACTCTATGAACGCGAATACGTGTTAAATATCATTCCCTTGACGATATTACGTACGGCGTGCACCAGTGGCGTATTTAAAAAAATTGTTCTTAGAGGTGGATTGAAATAATATTTTCAACAAATATTGTCGTAACCTAGCGGGTTTCGCCTCCTATACGAGTATATCGGCTACCTCGTTTAAAATAAATGCATACCGAACTGACCCAAACTGTTTTTTTTTTTCGATTTTGGTTAATAATGAATATTGTTGACTAATGACTATAGTTCAGAATTCACTCAACTTATGGTACGGCCAGTGGCGTATTTAGTTGAGGGGGGGGGCAAGAAGGGCAATTTCCCCGAGCAGCACTTTTTTGAGAGTAGTAAATTTAACTAAGATTTAACTTAATTTTTTATAATTTAACTTCCTTTTTTTATAGGCAAATCCATTTCAACAAAACGTTCTATTAATATTAACACGACAACATAGTCATTTTGTGAAATTCTTCACCGCATTTCATAATACGTGCACGTGTATTGGTTTGTTGTTTGTCATCGGCTATTCAAAAACAAAACACGTGTTTTACTGTACAGTACTACCACTCGAATGAATTTGCGTTTTTTGATACCAAAAGTATCACGATCAAATCATGCATCTTTTTTGTCATCATACGATTGGTAAAATTATTATTAGTATCGAAAAATAATTGAAGATTTTGCAAGATCACAAGCGTGACGAAATTTAATTTAATCATTTTCGTTTTTCTTCTCTTAAATATTTATATTCTATTTATTTTTTCAATATTTGTTTTCCTTTGTTCACGTTTTGTTCACTATTTCGTAAACAATGTAGAAAATAAATTAATAAATGCAATTTACAATTCGATTTGATTATTTTCTTATCACTGGTACAACTGAAAGTACCAGTGAAAGTACGACATTCTAGGGCACTCGATGAATTTTGATACTTCAGGATACTATATTACCATTTCACATGAATTGTAAGTAATTTATTTTGGGTGAGAAAAATCGCTACTATAAATACTTGGTGAGAGGAAGAGGGCATAAAAAAAAATGTGTACCCCGGGCAGCAAAATCCTAAACGAGCGACTGGATACAGCCCGTTTGGGGGATGAGGGGTCAAACCCCTTGATCTCCGCGTACCTGGACGTCGTCGTCGTTGTCTCGTTCGATCACAGCGTCCCGAGCGGACCCGGAGTGACCGTCGCGAATCGCCGACAGCCGCGGCGTCGACCAAATGCGCATGTATACGTATAGGAACGTCCTGAGAACGTCGACCCGCCAAAACGGCCGGAAGATCCCGGGTCCGGGGAGCCGGGAGTCGTAGGCGCTGGCGGTCGTCGGCTCGAGCACCGTTTGCGCGCTGCCCGTCGCTAGAGCGACCGTCGTCGTATTCGCAGCTCTCGGCCGCTCCATAGCCGCCGTCGAGACGGCGGCACGCGCGAAAATCAAGCGGACGTCGCGAGCAGCCATGGCCGTCAACGTGTTTCGTCCCGCGGTCCAAACTTGAAGGATCAACGCTGAAACACGCACACACACACACACACACACACACACAAGTTATTTTTCTATCAAAACCAACGGATTAGAGTCGGTCGTCGTCGTCGGCGGCGTTTTTCACGAAATCTTCGAATAATCGCGCTTCTTTTTTTTGACGAGTATCGCTCCCCCTTATTCCGTGATTTAAAATAAATTATGATTGGGTGATGTCAAATATTATTGTATTAAACATAGTTTTTATTCGATTCATTAATGTTTAGTTTATAACTTGTTTTGACGATATATATTATTCAGTTTTTTTTTTTTTTTTTTTTTTTTTTTTTTTTAATAGAGACGCTAAATCTTGTTATATAGACAAAAAAAAACCATGTTTATTTTTGTATAAACTGCAGTCAAAAGATATCATAATATACGTATACTCGTTTCGTTCGCAGTAGGCTTGAAGACGTTAAATGAAATACGGGTTTTATACATCTGAGAGCGAGTCGATTCTTTTACCACACAAAGTAAGAAGAAAAAGTAATAATTTGATGTTTTGCGGGTGACTTTGTGAAAAAAAAAAAGCAAACGTTTTGAATATAATATAACCCCCGAAAACGTGACCGAATGTCCGCCGACGAACGCGTACGGAGTAAATCGTCTTACTTCGGATGAGAAAAGCCGGCGAGCGCGTGACCGCGGCTCGCGTGGGTGGCGGTCACCGTATGATCATCGCCGTCATGCAGCTTCCGACCGCCGCCGCTGTAGACCTGTCACCGTTGCAGCCGTCGTCGTCGTCGTCGTTTCGCCGAGCCGCGATCTCGGCGTCGCACAGTGGTCCGAAAAAATAAAAAACCGACATTTTTTGAGTAAACATGTCATTTAGTGTCATTTGAAAGATTTTGGTGAGAAATTTAAATTTTTGATAAATTTGAGGTCTGTAGTGGCCTGTAAAGTACCGAAAATTTTAAGTGCTTCTAAGGTGGTCATGTTGGTACTCAAATCATATCTAAATTTTGCGAGCAAGACATTTATGCAATTTTCAGGTTCATATTTTCAGCCAATTTTGTAAAATGTCACTTTATATACGTCAAATAGCAAATAAAACCAATTTTTGTACTTAAAAGTCATTTTTTTTATTTGCGCAGTCGTGCGCAGTTAATTCATGATCCTAATTCTCTAAAATATGACATTTACTACCAGATGAAAGAAAAAAAAGTTGCTCTTTTTTTGCCTTTTCTAATATATAAGTATTTATTTTTGAAAAAATGTTTGATTTTACATGAAATTATTAATACTCAATAACAAAGTTAAACTTTACTGTTAATCCAAATTTTTCAGTTGCATAATTTAATAAATTATGTAATAAGTACACAAGACTCTGAAAAACCAAACACTTTACCTTTACCTTTACCTTTACTTTAACCTTTTTAAGTCTTGCTCCTCAAAAGTGTCATTTCTAATAGAAAATTTTGTTTTTAGATAATGAATAATTGTAACAAGTTTTTCATTTTTAGATTTTAAATTAAAGCACACTTTATGTATATTAATCACTTTCACCTTCATTACTCGTATATTGTCCATTGATTATATAATAAATAAATAAAGCTACGGCCACAATTCAATCGTACAATATAATTTAAAAGTTTAACGATCGCAATATACAATACACGTGGATTATAACAACGGTATCGTTAGAACGAACTTGTTACACCGACTGACATTTTTAGTATATTTGATTAAACGTAGCATTTAATAGTAACCCAATTTTCTTATCTTAAATTTCAAAAGTAAACAACTGCTAGAAAGATATAGATAACCAGTTATTAAAATATATTTTTAACTATTATTTTAAACAGTCAACTACACAAAACGAAAAAGTTTAACTTTGTTATTGAATATTAATAATTTCATGTAAAATCAAACATTTTTTCAAAAATAAATACTTATATATTAGAAAAGGCAAAAAAAGAGCAACTTTTTTTTCTTTCATCTGGTAGTAAATGTCATATTTTAGAGAATTAGGATCATGAATTAACTGCGCACGACTGCGCAAATAAAAAAATTACTTTTAAGTACAAAAATTGGTTTTGTTTGCTATTTGACGTATATAAAGTGACATTTTACAAAATTGGCTGAAAATATGAACTTAACAATTGCATAAATGTCTTGCTCGCAAAATTTAGATATGATTTGAGTACCAACATGACCACCTTAGAAGCACTTAAAATTTTCGGTACTTTACAGGCCACTACAGACCTCAAATTTATCAAAAATTTAAATTTCTCACCAAAATCTTTCAAATGACACTAAATGACATGATTACTCAAAAAATGCCGGTTTTTTATTTTTTCGGACCACTGTGCGTCGTGGCTCGTGGATTCGTCGCTGGCAGCCACGTCGCCGCACGTCGTACGGTCGTCGCGTCGCGGCCAGCAGCCCGGCCGGTACGGCGCCAAGTCGGTACAAGGCCGTATCGTCGCGCCGTACGCACGGGTCTTGTCACGGCGACGGCGGCCGGCCCCGTAGCACGGCACCAAGCACCGGGCCAACGTCCGGGCCAGTCGGCCGCACCCGCGTTTAAACGCCCCTCCCGTCCGTTGTCGCTCGGTTCGTTTTTCCGTCGCGACGTTGTCTCGCTTCGTGCTGTCCGTGGCCGTCCGTGCTGCGAGTGGGCACAAGAGAAAAATAAAAAATGAAACATTTTTTTTTTTTTTTTTGAAAACGAAAAAACGACAATCCGTACGACTCTTCCACGCTGATAATACACCGTGAAGAGGTAGAATTTTGCAAGTCGGCGAGTATGTACGCAGAAAGTTATCTCCGGAACTAACGAACCGATTTCGGGTTAGGTACCAGTTCAACAAAATGTTAGAAATAAATAAACCACGGGCACAATACTTGGAGGAAATACAACAAGAGGAAATGCAGTCAATATGCCTAGCCGATGAACCAACGGGACAAGAACCAACGGCACCTGCACCGACGGAAGAGGAAAAAACTAATATATCGGTTTACCCGGCACTTAAGATTAGATTTTGAAAGCAAGATGGGATCTTCCTTCTTTCAGGGGAGGCATGTAGTAAACCGATATTACGCATACATGAATATTTCGCATAAAACATAAATAACAACATCGTGAGACTTCTACACATGCAATTAACCAATATCACGATTAATATTAGAAGATATAACAAGTCCATAAATACCAAACTCGTGATACTTCAGCAAGCGGCCGCCGCACAGTGGTCCGAACCGTTATTTTAGGTGGACAAAATTCAAAATATGAAACATTTTTTAAAAATCCAAAATAAATCTCATACTACTTTATAATACCTAAGAAACATTTATCAGAAAAAAAAAATTTTTTCTGCAATATTTCAATGAGTTACAAGGTTAAATATAAAAAAAAAAGGTACTAAACGAATGAATTTTCGGTTGATTTTCGCACAAAATTGTTTTAATTCAATTGAATATATCTCATAAATGAATGATCGCAGAAACTTGATTTTTTTTTCATTCAGAAGTGTAGAAAAAGTGCTACTAGATAAATGTATAATTTTTGTATTATACTTTTTTTTATATTTATTTTATGTTATAGAATTGAACAAATTGATAAAATTGTATTGATTATTTAAAATAAATGGACCTTATCTCTGAAATTACTCAAAGTTACTCTTATTGACTACACAGATCTTATAGCAGAACATCTCAGCTTTAAGATGAAAACAAAATCGTCTGCGGCGGTTTGCGCCTTTTTTTTTAATTAATATTTTTGTAATTTATACAACATGACCGCGACAACGGCATCTCTCGATAAGAAATATTTATCAACTGAATTGTATTTTAAGCACTCGTATCATTAATTTTAAACTTTAATGACTGCGATAAGTTTTCAAATATGATAATTTTAAAACTAGCGATTATAATGCGAATTGAAAAACCTTAATATCATTACCATTATTGACCTTCTAATTGATGCATCAAGACGCAGCAATAATAGGTACATATACGCAATCATTATTCTGTGAATACAATAATTCAAATAATTATGGATACATACAACGAAGGTAAGTTTTAAACATATTACAACTATCCAAATTCAAATATATATATATGTTTATAGTATTATATAAAGAGTAGTATAAACAAAATATATTTACACTGATCTTTGGGCTTTTGGCTTTTTACTAGCAAGTTTTTTTTTTTTTTTTTTTTTTTTTTTATTGAGAGAAAAAAAGAGGCTTCAACATCTGGGGTTATTAGCCATGTATACATTTTACATTGTATGAGTTACATTAATAATTACATTTAAATAAAAGGTTACAAAAGTCTTAAATTATGAATATAAAATTTAAGGTTAAAGTTTGTGTACAATGTTAATTTGAGTAAGGAAATTTAAGATTTGTATGGTGTTATCTTCATGGAGAGCTTCTTCTAAGTTGTTTGGTATTGATAAGGTATTTCTGATGTTTTGGAGGTTTGGGCAGTCTAGGATGATGTGTTCAATGGTTAGGTCTTCTTGGCATTGGCTACATATGGGAGGTGGATCTTTTCTAATTAAAAAAGAATGGGTCAGAGAAGTATGTCCAATTCTTACTCTGGCTAGAGTAACTTCTTGTCGTCTGTTTAAATTATGGATATGGTGCCACTTTTGGGTGCATTTTTTGATTTTTTTTAATTTGTTGGAAGGCTGAACAGAATCCCAGTAACTTTGCCATGTCATATTTATTTTTTTTTTAATGGAAATATTTATGTCGTTGGCCGGTATGTCAGTGATTGTTGGATGTGAGATGGTTTTAACTGCTTTGTCTGCTGACTTGTCGGCCATCTCATTACCGGCAATGCCGGTGTGTGAAGGTACCCACATAAATTCTATATTTTTTTTTGTAGAATATAGTTCGGTTTGGATGTTCTGGGTTATTTCATTTGTCGAGAAGGGGTTTAAGAGAGCTAGGAGAGCACTAAATGAGTCACTTATTATTAAAATATTGTTGTTTGAAGGTGTCAGGTTTATTGATTTGATTGCTTCTAATATGGCGTAGTTTTCTGCTGTGAAAATGCTGCTCTCCGGAGGAAGTTTATGCAGGATTTTGGTTTCTTCTTTGATGATTGCAAAGCCAGTTCCATGCTGGGATTTAGATGCGTCAGTATAAATTTGTGAAAAATTGGAGTATTTGTTCTGGATGATTTCTTTGAAGTGGGACATGATAATTGTCGAATTTGTTTCATGCTTATTAAACTTAGTTAGTTCGGTATTTATGTGGATTTTCCAAAGCCAAGGTGAAAATTTTGGGAAAGTAATTTTATTTTTAATAGATGTGTGGATTTTAAACTTTGTGCACAAACGGGAGAAGGTGACGTGTATGGGTGGTATTTGTTTCCCGGATGTGTTGGCTGGGGTTTTATTTTGGTTTTGAAAAATATTGTTGTATCCTATGTGGTTAGGAGTGCTTTTCCTTTTTATGCCGTAGATGAGTATGTCTTTTTCTCTTTGGAGTTTGAGAGGTAGTTCTCCAGCGTAGCATAAAATACTGTCGATAGGGCTGGTTCTGTATGCTCCTATTGAAATGCGAATACCTTCGTTATGTAATGGATCTAGTATATTGAGTAGGTTCTCTTTGGCTGAATTATAAATAATTGATCCGTAATTTATTCGTGACAGTATTAATGACTTGTAAATATTTAGAAGACTTTTTGTGTCAGCCCCCCAAGTGTGATTTGAAAGTGTTTTCATTATGTTCATTTTTATTTTGCAAGAGGTTTTAAGTTTTTTTAAGTGTTGGGTCCATTTTAATTCACTATCGAAGATCATTCCTAATACGCGTAAGGATTTGCAAAAGGGTATTTCAGAGTTATTAAGGTATAATTGTTGGTTCTCTGTCGTACGAGTGTGGAAACAAATACATTTACTTTTCCCTGGAGAGAATTTGAAACCAGTCTTATTTGACCAATTTTGGAGAATATTAAGTGCTTGTTGTAGTATTTCCATCGTGGTTTTAATATTTTGTCCACTGCAATAAATGTGGCAATCGTCGGCAAAAAGAAGGTGTTTTGTAGGTTTGGGTATTTCCTTAAATATATTGTTAATGGCTAGCAGGAACATTGTTACACTGATCACTGAACCTTGGGGAAGGCCGTTTTCAGTTAGGTAGGTGTTTGATAATTCATTGTGGGCTTTAACTTGAATTGTACGATTTTTTAAGAAATTTTTGAAAAATATGAACATTTTACCATTTATGCCACATTCTTGAATAATTTGAAGGGCTCTGTTACGCCATACCATATCATATGCTTTTTCTAGGTCTAAGGCTATTAATATTAGATGTTGCTTCTGATTTTTTGCGTTACAAATATCATCGTGTAGGGAAGAGAGAGTGTCGAGAGTTGAATGATTTCTTCGAAATCCACATTGATCAATCGTTAGTATATTTGATGTCTCCAAGTGCCAAATGAAGCGCTTGTTAACTATTTTTTCTAATGTTTTGCCTAGTGTGTTGATGAGTGAAATGGGCCTATAGTTGGAGGTATCGAATTTGTTCTTATTTGGTTTTGGGATGGGTATAACAATTGCGTTGCGCCATTGATCTGGATATATGCCTTTATCCCAAATTATATTATAAATTTGGAGAAGTGTTTCGTGTCCTTGCTTTGGTAGATTTTGAATAAAGGAGTATGGTATCCCATCTGGACCAGGGCTTTTGCTTTTGCATCCAGATAATGCATTGTGTAGTTCGGTTATATTGAAAGGTTGATTAATTGTGTTTTCTTGGTGGTGAAAATTAAGTTCAAGGTCCATTGTAATGTTTTCTTCTATCGTGTGTTTGTAATTTAGGAATTCGTGTTCGTAGTTTGAATCACAGTTATTTTTTATGAAGAGCTGAGCGAAAGCTTCGGTTATATCTGTAGGGGATGAGAGTGAATTTCCATTATGGTTGAGATTGAATGGTAAGGGCTGGTGGGTTATTCCTTTTATGGATTTAATTTTGTTCCACGTATCGGTCGAGGAGGTGTTTGAGTTGATTGAATTTGTATATTTTTTCCAGGATTCAGTTTTGCTTTTTTTTGTTATAAATTTAGCTTGTGCACGAAATTTCTTTAGTGTTATGTGGTCATCAATGGATTTGGTTTTTTTAAATTTGTTTAAGGATTTTTTGTAGGCTTTGATTGCCATGCTGCATTCTTTGTTCCACCATGGAACTGTTTTCTTTCTCTTTTGGGTATTTATTTTACCGATAGTGAGATTAGCGGCATCTAATATTATGTTAGAGAATTTGTCGATGATTGAGTTTATTTCGGTTTGGTTAATTTCGCTTCTTAAATTAACTGGGTTTTCACTAAGTGTTTGGTCTATAATGTCTCGGTAGAGTTCCCAATTTGGATTTTTCAAATTCCAGCGGACAATTGGGGATATAGGGGCTGTTTGATCTATGATTTTTATGGAAATGGGCCAATGATCACTGCTGCTATATTCGTTAAGTACGTTCCATGTGGTTTTTGGTGCAAATGTGCTATTTGTTATTGTAAGATCAATAGCTGAAAGGGAATTATGGGTTGCGTTGTGGCGAGTGGGTTCTCCAGTATTTAATAATATTAACTGTTCATTTTCGAGAAATTTTTCCATAATTTTGCCTCTGCGATCCGTGAAATGAGATCCCCAAATTTGATTACGGCTGTTGAAGTCGCCAAGAAAAATAAATGGTTTAGGTAATTGTTGGATGATGTCATTGAGATCATTAAGTGTGAAAGTGGTGCTGTCTGGTAGGTAGATGTTACAGATGCATAATGGAGTTTTGAGGCGTACAGAGACGGCTACGACTTCAAGTGGGGATTGAATATGAATTTCGGTGCTTTCAATGAGATTATTTACAAATATAGCTACTCCACCGCTTGCACGGAGGTGTGTTTGGCGGTTTTGGAAGAATCCGTTGTATCCTTTTATGGGAAAAGTGGAGTTAAGTTTTAAATTAGTTTCTTGGAAGCATAGGGCGATTGGTTGGATGAGAGTTTTTGCTCTGTGGATATCGGTAATGTGTTTATGTAGGCCGTTTACATTCCATTGAATAATAGAGTCCATGTTAAAGAAATTTGAAGATTAAGAAATCGCTTGTGTGGTTTTTGTTGTGTTTTGTATATGCGTGTTTAGTTTTGGGAAGAATTTTGTTGAAGAGGTTGAGATTGGAAAAGTAGATTTCTTAACTTTGTTATACGTGATTTGAGTGACTTGTCTTTTATTTTAGGATGAATATGTTCAATTATGTCCATTAAGGTTGGGATGTTTGTGTTTATACTTTCAATTAGTGTGTGGATGTTCATTGATTTATTGTTGAAATTGTCCAAAATGTATTTAAATTGGATGTATGTGATTGGTAGGGGCTCATTCACGGTAAAGTATTCGATAATTGGATTAAGTTTTTCGTCCAAGTTTATATCGAGACTGCTGGACGAATTTGAGCGTGGTTGTATTTTTGGTTTCTTGATGGTTTTTTCATTTTTTTTAACTAAGGTAGATGGTAAAAAAGCATTGGGGGAGCCTGGAGGTTTAGATGATGAAGAATCAGACATAAGTCTTTTTTGTGTTTCAATTTGTGAGTGGGACAGTGCTTCATCGGGATGGTTTTGAGTGAGAGGGAAAAATTTGGTTTCTTCGAAATCTTCGGTCAAATCTGATTTGGTTTGATCAAGAATATCAAGAGTTGGACTTGACGGAGAGCGGATATTTTCAATTGATTCGGTGTGATCTATAGCGTAGTCATCGGGTTTGTTTGGGCTGGATGGTGAGTTTTTTCCTTGTGTAGAATTTATATTTTTGCAATTATTTGAGGTATGTCCGCTAGCTTTGCATAAAAAACAAGTAACTATATCATCGGTGAAAAAAATTCTGAATTGAGATTCGTTTGACGTAATAACTAATGAGTTGGGAAGTTTTGTCATGTCTTCATGCTTGATAAACATCTGTCTACGGAAACTTAGGATGTGTTCGTAGCCCTCGAGGTGAATTCCAGCTCTTAGGTAATTAATCTGAGATGTGGGAGATATACCTAGGTTGGTGAGGGAATGGAGTATTACGTGGTTAGGTATAGACGGGCATACGTTTGATATTACTATACGCTTAGCTGGGTTTTGTAGTCTACGTATTGGAATTTCTTGGCCGTTTATATTTATTACTTGTGTTTTAGTCAAAAGAGATTCGAGAATTTCTTTGCTGGATAAAAATATACAGAATCTATTATTGGCAATTCTTGAAACAAATAGGATGTTTCTAGGTTGCACTATTTGGCCGATAGCTATAATATAATCTTTTTGCGGTACTCCGTCGATTGAATTAAAGACAATAGCTTGTTCTCTGTTAGGTGTAGTCTCCTTTGCTGTAATGCTTGCGAAATTAATGGTTTTATCTGAATTATTTATATTGTTACTGGAAATTTGGTTAGTGTAATTACTTTTATCGGAGTTGATTACGGCCGAGGTCGTGGTGACGGCGGATGATGGGAGGTCGGTGGTGGTGTTCCTTGCGATAACGGTCCGCGGCGTTAGTGCGTTGTTTGAGTTTAATTGAACTGGTTTGGTTGATGGTATTATATTGATTTTGGATTTGTTAGTTGATGTAATTGTGTTGGTTTTTTGGGGTGTAGGTAGGGTTTTTGTTCTATTGAGGTTTGATGAGGAGGGCATTTTGCCCGTATTATTTCTACTCATTTCGAAATTGCAGAAGATACCGGCCGGGAGTATAATTATAAAATAATCATATTACCTGATATCGGAGCAATAAGATATGACTGAAGTTTTGCTATCGAAGCTATTAAAAGCGCACTCGCGATAGGTAACACACGTGTTGCTCTGTCGAGTGAGGAACACGTACTGACTAGCAAGTTCTAGCGTTGAGAATGACATTAGTTCTACATATAGTTACAAAGATTTATTAAATATTTTAAAAGCTAGAGGGCCAATATCAAATTCTACGAATATAGACTCAATAATGTATTTAATGACTGTTATTAAAACTCGGTATAATGACAAGAACTGGAATTCTAATTTTGAAGAAAATGTTAAGATTTCTATAAAAAACTTTACAATTGTTCTTGCAAGGAAATGGGAAAAGTGCTGTCGTAAATAATATTTACGACAGCACTTTTCCCATCATATTATGATAGGTACCTATATATATTACAAACATTGAAACATCAGATCCTTTTATTTCTAGTATTAGAAATCAACCGAAATCTCCAATTTATGAAATGGATGAAGATATTAAATCACTTATTATTTACGATCACTAGGATAATGTAATTCATGATCAATAATTAATATAATATTATTATTACTAATGTAATAGTTGTGTTATTTATTAAAATACTGTTTTAAAACTGTATAATTATCAATTTCGTGAATATGAAATAATTCATTCAAAAATATTTTTTTAATAAAAACATAAAAAATAATTTTGTCCACCTAAAATAACAGTTCGGACCACTGTGCGCCGTACCCAAAATTTATGATCCCTTGCCATTCAAAGTCCTTGCCAAAAACAACTATCTCTCCGCATCTAGTATTGACTCACCTATTCTCCTCATCCGGCTTCTCGATTAATGAATAAGAAAGGGTAAAATAGAGCCCAATGTTTTATATAAATACCGACTCTATTTTACTGTAAAATTAGATTAAGTCCGTTCCCCAAGCCTCGAGCACTATCTGGTCGTAGCCCCGCGCGGTTACATCGTCGCCAGCTCTAGTGTTCACGAACCCACTTATTCTCGGGCAGACCGTAACGTCTGTCCTCACATTTCTTTTATTAACGTAATTATTATAAGTTACATTTTGTCTCTATATTTTAATAAAAATATTTACTAACCTCAAACATTGACTTTGTGACTCTTTACCTCAACCTGTCGAAGAACACGCTCAGAGCCGTCAGTCTAATAAATAGAGTATAGTAACTAGTCTCCTGGTTCACTACAATACTATAAAAATGAGTTGGGTGAATTTTTGCAATTTCGCAATATTTCAGTAGCGCGCCAAACGTTTTTTTTATTTGCAAAAAAAGTAACACTCCGCAAAAATCGATAATTAGTCCGCAAAAATACGCATAATGTCGGCAAAATTTAGGTATGCTCGATGTTAAAATTTTCGCAAATGGGCATGCTGATGAAATGAAGCTCGTTACTCGTAACTCTGACGATCCGACGTCGTCGAAGGGGGAGAACGCGAAAAGCGACTATCATTATGTTCACGAGCTGTTGTGTACAACTTTCCCTATAACCTAACGTGACGCTCAGAGTCAGCCCGCCAAAGCCGGCGCACGGTAAGAGGGTTTTTTTCTCCTCATTTTCTTCTACGCCCTTGACCCGTCTCCCGCGTCGGGCCACTCGGCCTTCTCCTCCTCCGACTCGGTGAACCGCCGCCGCTCCCAATCGCGCTCGAAGTTGCTCATGGCCTGGATCCGAGACCGCGTGGGCGGGTGCGTCATGTATTCCAGCCACCGGAATAAGCCAAGCTGGCGTTCCCAGAGCTCGACTTTCTCCCACAGCCGACGACCGGCGCTCGGGTCGGCGCCCGCGGCCACGGCCATCTCGAGCCCCATGCGGTCGGCGCGGTACTCTACGTCCCACCTGTATATTATTACGGTTAGACTAACTAAGAACGGTAAAAGGTACAAAAACCACAACGGGACCATGGCCACGGTTTTCCAAAAGGCGACGTTGATGAAGTACAGCGGTAACAACATCACGACGCGGAGGGTCGATTTGATGGCAATGTTGGTCGGTCCCTTCTTAGTCAATGTCGCCAGCGCTTCGTCGTAGATCACCAAGTGCGCCAGCTCGTGGCCGATCACCGCCATCAGCTCGTCGTCGTCCAGCATGCGCGCCATCCCGACGGTGACCATCAAGTGGTTGTCGGAAATCTTCGCGAACGCGTTGGGCGAATCGTCGTCCACCAGCGACAGGCTCCACCCGTGGCGCACGCGCAACGAGTCCACCGACTGGTTGGCCATCAGCACGCGCAGCATCAGCACGCCCACGCGCACGGACTCATCGGCCACCAGCCGGGCGCTCTTCGTCGGTTCCTGCGGGTTCAGCGTCACCGAGCCGTACACCGGCAGCTCCTCCGGCTCTGTCGGCTCCGGCTTCGACTCCGGAAGCTCCGTCACCGCGGGGCCGCACGTCGTCGGCTCATCCGTCTCGACGGCGTCACAGGACCGCCACAGGACCGCCACCGCCGCCGCCGCCGCCGCCGCCGCGACCCAGCGACCGGTGGCCGCGAGCAACGGGTGCTGCGGCCCACGAACGTGTTTCGCGTACTGCCGGCCAAAGGCTTGCTCCTTCCAAAGGCCACGTTTTGTAAAATTGTTCATGATTCCTTTGCCTTCACGTCTTGTTCCGAAGAATCCTTTGATTTCATTCATTTTAAACGAAGGTTTGCTACTTTGTAACACGTTTTTTGGACATTGGATTACAATGTCCTTTTTACAATTAACCTTTTTGATTATGTTCCGAAAACTGTGAACGTAACAATACGAATATACGAGATTGTTGACTGAAAAATACGAACAATCAATACTATACCTTTTAAACACTGCAGAAGATAAAGTCATTGGTAAAATAAATTGTACATATAATTAAATTTTCATAAAATCACAATAAGAATTATTTTGTTGTTTTTTCATACTATTGAGGAATGTGCGTATGCATGATTTAAATAATTCTTATAACATTAAGTAACTATGGAAACAAGTAACTGTGAATATTTTTCGTTATACATAGTAAGTAATTAATTGACATGTAAAAAAAAAATCAGCTGTTCATTAAATTTTTCATAAATACTCCTACTTTTTCGAAATGAAAATCGAAAGACGGCATTTCTAAAAAAGTTAATATTGTTTAACCAAAAAATGTAATACAAATTGTGCCAATCATTACCGATGGTTAAAAAACACGATATTTTATGATATTTTACTCTTTATAGTTATATGTTCATGGCAGTAACGGAACTACGTTTCTAGAAGCCCGTGGTTAATTTTTTTTTTGGTTGGCCTTACATTTGCAAACCTTTTTAATAAACAATAATAATAAGACATTAATTTGTTGTTTATGTGATAATAAACAATTGCATCAGAAATGAATACATTATTGAGGTATAATAACGAATAATTATAATGAAAATATTTTTTTTTCTATCTCGATTTCAGGTAAACATCTAAACTAATAATGAATTATATAGAAATATTATCTTAATCCATTTTTACTCGATTGTAAATTCAGTTAGAGCTACGCGAAAAGAAGCTTTATAAACTTTTTATATAACTAGGGGACGGATTTGAATGCGAATTGCTTTTGTGTCCGAAAACATTGCTTTCCGTACACAAAGTTCATTTCATACATCAAGGAATTAAAAAATGTAACTTTTATTTTGCATTTCTTTGCATTTTTAAGACTTAATTTCATTTTTAGAGCATTTTTTGACATTATTTAGTGCATTTTTATGTTTTTAAGTCATTTTTATATAGGAATGGATAAGATTCGATGAAATTGTAGGAACATTCATTCTAAAAAAATAAAAATAAATATGCATTATGTTACGAATTTACGAAATTATTGTTGACACGTGTAGACACACGTGTATACATTATACATACATACAATGTACAACATATTACCATTGATTATAGAACAATGGCAATATATGGCCGATAACCATCGAAGATTTATGTTTGAGAATATTAAGCAGCACTGAATTATACAGTGCTATGAAAAAGTATAACGAATATATCGAAATTGTATACCTATTAATTTTTTGATAATAATTTTTAGAGTAAAAAGAAGATAATTAAGAATACAAGAGAACGTTTTATTGTATTTACAATATTTTTTATGAGATAAATTTTTCATTGTCATATGTTTTTTTATAAGTTTTAAATTCAAAATTGTATTTTTATTGATTTTAAGTATATTTTTAAAGTTTTTTAGGGTATTTTTTTAGTGCATTTTTTATGGCATTAAATTCCGTTCCCTGATTATTTATTTATTTATTTATGTTGAATACGGGACGAGCACAATTACATTGATTTCGTTGACAATAATTAACAAGAAAAAATTACACATATTTTAGAATCAAAGACAATAAGTAAACCAAATACTAAGGAATTGTGGGTCCTCATTGGCCAGTTTCATCACACGAACAATCGGGCGATTAGTTAAATTATTACAGCGGCTAAAAGGAATATGAAATAGGAAAAAGGATCTGGAACAATAAGTTGGAACTTTGAAATTAACTTTAGATAGGAGGACAGGGGCATCAACTTCACCATTAATAAGTTTAGAAAGAAACGTAAGGTTGCCCTGTTTCTCCTATCACATAGGGTAGACAAACGGAGATGCTGCAACACTGGTTCATACTCATGAGGTGCGAACTCAATTCCTAAAGTGAAAGTGGCAAATTTAAAAAATTTACGCTGAACTCTTTCGAGTTGACAACTACCATCAAGGGCGCATGGTTCCCAGATAATTATATTTTACTCCAACACAGACCGAACGAAAGAGAAATACAAGGTCTTCAGAGAAGTCACACGTAGTACCTAATCGTAGTAAAGTCTTCAAAAAAACCTAACCAATATTTTAATGGAATACAAGCTGTAAATTCTCCTTTCTCATTTGTTATACAAGTATTATTTTTAAAATTCCAACCAGCGTTTTCGTAAGAATAGTAATTATCCGGTCTACACGATAAATATCCTTTTAACGAACTTGCAATACCGAGAAGCCGAGTTCCATCAACCTCAACCCCATTAATTTCTAACCGTGCCTGATCAAAAAAATAAGATATAGCATTGTTACAAAGTTTAACTTTTTTTGGATCTTCTATTTTTCCTTCGATAAAAATAAAGCTGTCGTGAAGAAACGGATATACATCTGTTTGTTGGACCGATATTCGTATTTCGTCATTACTGTTAAAGGAAGCGGTATATGGTACATATGAATGATATTCGATGTTAGTTATTTTCGAGTCCATCACATAATGTGAATCAACATCTAAAATATTACTTTCAGGCATTTTAAGTACTAATATATACTAAGTTTTTCAAAATTTTCTTACTCCGAACCGTTAAATTCTGAATTGGTTTGTTTTTTATTTTATTATTATTTTTTAATGTTGAAGTCTTGAATTCTTTTTTAAGACTAAATAATTTTTCATAATGTAATGGATTTATATTATTAAATTTTAAACCCATTTCAAGAACCACACCGTTTAATATGTAAAATAATTGATACTTTATCTCCTAAATTATGAATTGGTATATAGTTTTGATCTAATAAAGTTATATTTATAGAATCTATGATATTTGTTGTTAAAGGATAATAAATTAAGTTATTCGGTTTTTCAATTAATTTTCTTCCTATATTTACATCTGGAGAAAATTCATATACAGCATGCGATGACTTTCCATTGTGAAATGATCCTTTTGCTATATTACACATAACTTTTATAGTATTCACAGAGTTTATGTTCAAAATGTTCGATGATACATACAATTTATTTGGTTTGTTGCCACCGTCATTATTATTATTATTATTATTATTATTCTTGTGCCTGTGCGTGTCGATGCGATATGCAATTCTCCGCGGCGGCGACGAATTTTCCTTGTCTGTTTCAATTACAATCGTTTGTGAATTATTATAATTAATGTCCATGTTATGTAATTTTATCAGCTCATTGTCTTCGTATACTATTATTTTGTATTATTCTATCGCGATTTATACCTATACGGCCAACGATCAATTTTATTTATATTATCATTACCGTTTTAATTATGTGAATTTTTGCCTGCGTTTGTCGTTCTGTGTCGTTCAGTGAGAACACACACATTTTTTTTTCTTTTTCGTTCATCGGTCGCTAGTGTAGCAGTACCACATTTTTTAATTCCCTTCGTTGCTTTTGTTGTCTCTCGCACTGTGCGAATTTATCATAAATTTCATTTTTTTTTTGTATTTCGTTTGCATTGCGCAACGACGAGAATTTATTATTATTGTTATTATTATTATTATTGAATACAATTACAATTGTATATATTGAACATACAATAAATCACAGACGTATTCCTACAACACGCGTTATTTTATTTCATCGGTGTACTTCTTCGACTGTTGATCTTTGGTATCAGATAGTGAATAGTTGGTGAACTGTAAACCGCATGGGTAATATACCTTTTATTATTATTATTCATCGTGTGCGTCCGAGATCGGGACTGGTGCCTGTCTATTGAATACCGCGTAAGTCCGCCAGCACCCGGCGTGGTGTGTGAGAGGCCGCCCAGGTCGTCCGGAGCCAAGCAGTTACCATCTCGTTACCAGTTCATGTTCACCGTCCGTAAGATTAAGTGTGATTTATTTGTTTAGTTTTAAGTATTTGTCCGATTTTTTGTGAGCTCTGTGGTCATTGCACCAGATCGATTCGGCCACAGAGACTCCCCCCCGTTACCTAAACTGCATTATCCTTTTTTCCGTGTTAATTTTAAGTTGTTATCTCCCATCCTCGTCGTCGTCGTCGCGCACATTTGGTGGCCTATTCGGCCCCTGCCAGGTGGTCTCGGTTAAATCGTATCATCGCCAGAGGGCGAACATGGTTCTAATACAATTTTTTCAAACCCTAAAACTGATGATAGACTATTTTTTATATTAAAATTTATTTTATAATTACAAAGAATATTACACTTTAAATTCTTACTATCAATCCATAGATCAAACACTATATCTACATTTAATTCTTTATTAATTTTTTTGATTTCATTTAAAATATATTGAGATATATCCACAAATTCGTAACAACCATATTCCAGTTCAATTGATTTATTGTATGTATTGAATCCTTTTTCTATTATTATTACTACTTGGTTGTTAGATTCGTTAATGTTAGGAAAAGTATTATACGTTTGTAGACTTAATAGCGCAATTTCAGAGTTTTCATATACATTTATCGGTGGAAAATAAGTTGAGTATAACGATGTTTTATTGTCTGTTAAGCTTAAAGTAACTGATTCATACATTGTAAAAATTCAAGACACAGATGTCCGCATATGAATGTATTATATTTTTGATAATTTGTGTAGTTAAATAAAATATTATAATTATGAAAATATTTTTGTAATTCAGCTGGCGGTGGTAGATCACCAAAACTATCAAAATACACAATTTGATTATGATTTTTATGATATGCTACCCAATGAGTTCCTTTACCTTTAAAAGTATCTAAATTTAACACTGCGCACTCAATTTCTAACGGTTTTTTTAGGTAAGTTATCTCGTGAAAAGACTCCGCGAAAATGTTTAATTTTCAACTTGTACACATAATTTATAATATCCTAATGGGTGAGAGGTCTATTGGGTAAACGCCACTGTATTAGTTTTTTTTCATTTTTTTTTTTTTTTTTTTTTTAAGTTTTTTACTCCTGAACCTTCTCTATTTAAATACAAACCTTTTCCTATATTATTGCTTAAATATAAACCATTACCTTTTTTAACTGCATTATATACACTTGATGCACCAGAGGCTAACTTCCTAGTGCTGATAACCCTGCAAATATTGTATAAGTGGTAAAACACCGCCTACCTGATTTGGACATGGAATAAATCTTTCACCGTTTTTTCTTGATTTTCTCTTTTTTTTCTTTGCTAATATATATTTTTTATTATTACGCTTATTACCCATACCGATTTTTCTCTTAGTTTTCATAGCGTTTACTATTGCGTATGCAACAAGTTTTTCCTTTTTAGAACTATCGGCAGCTTTAACTCTTTGCCAAGCTTGATCTTCTAATAACTTGTCGGCTTTATGTCTAATATCTAAGTTATTACTGTTTTCATAAGCAATATCATGTGTTCGACAAGCGGAATCTAATGGATTGATTCCTTTATCCCCACGAGCCAATCTCTTTTTTAATTTAGTACCAGGCCCACAAAATTGATACCCAGGAATGTGAGCTTCAAATGGAAGTCTATTTATAACAGTGATTAAAAATCCTTTACCGGTATTAACATTTTTTTGCTTACAAGTTGAACGCATTAAATATAACTGGTTTTATGTTTTAAAATTACATAGTATTTATATTAAAAATGAAATTAATCGAGCAAAAAGATAAATTAAACATTAAAAACGTAGATGCACAAATCACTAAAAGACCGTCAAGGCATGGATCATTGTTACCAGACAGTATTCGCGGAATACTTATAGGACCTTCAGGATCCGGAAAAACAAATGTTATGTTTAATCTTATAACTCATAGAGATGGTGTAAAATTTGAAAACATTAATTTATACTCCAAAACACCAAATCAAGAAAAATATGTGTTATTAAAAAATGTGATAGATAGTATTAAAGGTATACATTTTTACACATTTACAAATGCGGATCAAGTTATAAAACCTAGTTTAGTTTAAAAAAATTCAATTTTTATATTCGATGATGTAATTTGTGATAATCAAACACCTATTCGTGATTACTTCAGTTGGGAAGACATTCTGGTGCAAATTCTATTTTTTACTTAGCTCAAACATATTCAAAAATACCGAAACAGTTAGTAAGAGACAACACAAATTTTTAAATAGTATTCAAGCAAGATGATAAAAATCTACGACATATATTCGACGATCATTGTTCCTCAGATATAGATTTTATAGAGTTTCGTAAAATGTGTCATCTATGTTGGAACCGTGAAGATTACGGATTTATAGTAATTGATAAAACTCGTGAAATGGATCAAGGAAGATACAGATGTGGTTTCCATACATTTATAAAAATTAATTAAAATTTATGTTTAAATATGAAAGTATTTTTGGTTTGACTACATTTGACTGACTGTGTACAAACATTCAACATAAAATTTTTTCTTCTTAAAATGAGTGAAAAAAAAGTTGTATTGAATAATTTAATATCCTGTCAGAAAAACATAAAACGTAAAGTTTTATACATGAAAAGAGGTGTTATAGATTCTAATAATTATTTTCGTGAAACATTTAAACCAATAACTGACCCCCTTAATGCAATTATAGAAAAAACAAATATGAACAACGAACCAGAATTTCAAAATATTAATATTGGTGGATATAGTAATGAAGAAGATGATGTATCATCAGACTTTGAACACTTTTTAAATGCTTCTCCTCAAAGTAGAACTTATGACAAATCGTTTGGGTTACATTATGATGAAAAAGATGAACAACTTAAAATATCAAATTATCCTGTAACCATCAGTAACAATAATTTAAAGGTTTTGGATAAGAGCTACCCGTGGACTCGTGGTCTTTGGTCTTTATTGTGTGAAAAAAATCCGTCAAATTATAAATATGATGATTATGAAGCATATTATGACATTTTAAAATCTACAAAAGTTCACCTCAAGTCAGATGGTAAACCTAAAGCTAATAGTGCTAATAAATGGATTTCTATTGTTAAACCTCTATACGAACGTATCAGAAAAGAATTAAATTATTTAAATTATTTAAATAACAAAAATATAATACCGAATATGGAAGAGTCTGATAATATAAATGAAATAAAAAAACGAAGTAAACCTTTAATCAGTCCAACACTTCAAAACAAAAAATTTAAGTACTCAAAGTCTAACGATAAATTAAACGTTAGTAAATCTCTTGACGACTTATCACTAGAAAATAGTTCATTAAATTCTATAGAAGAATTACGAAATAGCTCGGACTTAATAGATTTCGGGAAAACGTTACAATCTGATCAAATAGGTTCGAGTCTATATAAAGACGTAATACCTAACACACAGATAGTTTATTATGACGATCCGAATGAATTAGTTACGAGATTAAACCTTTTAATATCTTCTCAAAATGCTGGCAATACAGGTGTTAATAATGAAATTATATCTATTCTAGAAGAATTACGTGAGAGGCAACTTATTGTATAAAGAAAAAAATTAAAGAAATGTTTAATTAAAAAACTTATTATCACATAAAATCATTAAAAAGATAAGTTTAAAGTTATAAAATTAAATTATCTAGTGTTGAATATATGTAACATACTGAAATAGACTCGACATTAGACTGGTCAATTAATTTCCAAAGCGTAATATCAACATAGTATAGTCCACGGATCCATGACATATACTGATCACTTAAAGCCGACTTTCCGTGATATTGTTGAGCTATTAGTGCTTTATTTATTGTATGTCGAAGTTCTTGTAGTTGATCGATATTCATCCTTTGGATTTTTCGGGGTCGTACGTGGAAATGTTTTTTAATCATTGGAACGACACGACCCACAGGCTTACCTCCATATTGACCATCATTCAATAATGATTCCATTTGGAAAAATAATGTTTTGACTACAAAAAAATTAAAAATGACAACATTAGAAAAAATAGCAGAAGAGCTACATAAACCAGCTAGAAAAACTTTTCCTAGACGAAAAATAATTTCTCTATTCAAGGATGATCTCTGGCAGGCAGACCTCATCGATATTCAATCGTATTCAAAAAATAATAAAGGTTTTAAATTTATTTTAATAGTTATAGACACATATACTAAGTATGTATGGGTGCATGCCTTAAAAAATAAATTTGCAAAACAAGTTACACTAGGTATGTTAAATATATTAAAAATAAATCGTCCGAAATTTTTACAAACAGATAGCGGTACAGAGATTTATAACAAACAATTTCAAGAACTTTTTTTTTTTTTTTTTTTTAAAAATGACTTTATTTTGAATATTACAATCTATACAGGGGTGTACAATAAGTAATAATTATGGTGAGAGAAAGAAAAACTATGAACTAATAATAACATGGTAGGAAATCCCTGATTAGGGACACCTAGTGGCTTTAAATAACATTTACAATTTATACAATAACATTTACTATTTATACAATAACATTTAATTTAAACGGTTTATAAAATTTTTAAGTCGCGGCACCAGTTCCGCTTGAGTCGTCTAGTTGGATTTCCGGGTAGTGCTGGTGTAGCAAGGTCCCTGATGAGCTGGTTGGAGTTGGATTGGAGTTTTGCGTGGAAGCGTTTGTAGTATATGGTAGCAGTTTCGTTAACAGAGCAGATTCTTAGGTCGGAGTTAATTGCATTGTTGGAGATATACCAGGGTGCTCCAGTTATTATACGACAGCAGATATTCTGGAACGCTTGAATAGTTCTCTTATTAGATTGTTTAGCAGAACCCCAGATTACTACCCCATACACCCAGAGAGGTTGCAGAAGAGTTTTATATAGTATGAGTTTAAGTGGTAATGCTAGATTTGAGCGTAGGAGTGGCCTTAGCAGATGAAGTCTTGAGTTTAGCTTTTTACGTTTGTCTTTTAGATGAGAAGACCATGTGAGACGTCTGTCGAATATTAAGCCGAGGTATTTCACTTCATTTGAGTGAGGGATGATGGTGTTATTCATTGATATAGGAGGGCAGTTATGGGGCCTGAGAGCAAATGTGACGAAGGAAGACTTCGATTCGTTGACTTTAATTTTCCATTTAGTGAACCATTGAGAAAGAGTATTAATGTGTAATTGTAGTTGAAGGCTTGCAGTGATATGATCAGCAGCCGTAGATATAAGAGCGCAGTATCGTCTGCATAAGTTCCGATGGTTGTTTTTTCTGAGGTGGGTAGATCTGATGTGTAAATTATGTACAGAAAAGGTGCTATGTCACTGCCTTGCGGGACCCCAGCAGCAATGCGAAATTGTTTTGAATGTTGAAGGTTGTGGCGAACCTTGAATGTACGGTTGTCCAAGTACGATTTTAAGAGGAGATAGTAAGGGGCGAGAAATAAAGTTTTTAATTTGAAGATTAATCCCTCGTGCCAGACGGTGTCGAAAGCTTTGGCAACGTCCAAGAATACTCCAGCGCAGTATTTTTTTGTTTCCAGAGCAGTAGAGATTGTGTCGGCGACTCGGTGTAGCTGGTGGGTTGTAGAATGATTTGTACGAAAGCCAAATTGGAAGTTAGGCAAGTTTTTGTTTTCATTGGCAATGATAGAGACACGCTTTAGTAATATTTTTTCCAGAACTTTTCCAAGAACTGGTAAAAGACTTATGGGTCTGTATGAGGATGGATTTTCTGGTGGTTTGCCAGGTTTGAGTATTGTTACGATAACTGAGGATTTCCAAGTTGTTGGAAAATAGGAGAGTCGGAGGGTAGCGTTGTATATATGAGTTAGATGAATTATTGCTTTAGCTGGTAGGTTTTTGATTATTTTGTTGGTATAAGATCGTGGCCAGGGGATTTCCCGTTGGCCAACTTTTTTATTATCCCCCTAATTTCAGCTGGTGAGGTGGGTTTTGCAGGTAGGGCCATAGGTAGTGGAGAGAGGAGTGACTCTGTGACCATTTGAAGATGTAGAGGTGGTGGTGAGATTGTATGTGGTATGAATACTGTTAATAGTTCATTCGCTAGTGCATCTGCTTTTTCACTGTCGGTGACTGCTAAGGTGTTATTTGGTCGTTGAAGAGGTGGTGTACTTTCCTTTAATCGAAGAATTGATTTTGTTTTGCGCCAGAGTGAGCCATTTTTAAGTGAGAGATTATGGAGATAATTTTTGTAGGAGTCATTTTTGTGTATTTTTAGAAGAGATTTAAGTTTATTTGAAAGCATGTTGTGCCTTGACTTGTCGTCTGGGTAGCGAGCTCGTTGCCAGATCGATCTTGCTCTGCGTTTGTCAGCTAAGAGTTTTCTAAGCTCTGGGGTTAGATTGGATGATGGATTGTTGCTTGGTCTCAAGGTTGATGAATCTTTGGCTGCAACTTGTATATCGTTGGTAAGCTTATTTATTGCACTATCAATGTTAGAAGGTGATTTTAACTTGATATTCAGTATTATTTTTTTGGAAAGTATGTCTCTGAATTTATTCCAATTCGTAAACCCAGGAGTGATGGTTGGTCGATTTGGTTTCATTAGCGGTTGTGCTCCTATATGTAGTAGAACTGGAGTATGGTCTGAAGCTGGGTCATTAAGATTTGTGGCGTTTGCGGTGAAACGATTGGGTAAGTTGGTAATGAAGAAGTCGATCGTATCTGGATGACGGTTGGCATGCGATGGCCAATAAGTCGGAGAGGGGCTTGATAAGACTTTGAGGTGTTTTTGTGTTATGAGGTTATATAACGCTCGGCCCCTAGTGTTGGTGGATCGGCTCCAAGTTTGGTGTTTGGCATTGAAGTCCGCGCCCAAAATATAGCTATTGCTTAGGGATTGGAGAAAAATTATAAGTTCTGGCGTAGGAAATGAAATTCCAGGAGGGAAATAACAGGATGCTATGGAGATAGGAACAGAGTTTATCTTTAACGTTGTGCTAGCTGATTGAATATTGCAGCTTCTGAGAGGTGGCAGAGGGGAGTGTTCAATTTGATTGGAGATTATTAGAGCAGCTCCGCCATGTGCTGTTCCGTCAGGGTGATCTGCTCTTATAATTTCATATCCATGAATTTTGAGTGTGGAAGATTTCACGAGGTGTGTTTCGGAAATAAGCGCTATTTCAATTTTTTTCTCATTGAGCACGATTTGGAGTTCATTTAGATGTTGACAAATGCCGTTGGCGTTTCCATAATAATATGGTAAGTGGTTTTTTTGAATTAGTTGCCATTTTTGATAAGTTTGTCAATGACGGTAGTGAGCAGTGATACGAGTGGGTTTATTAATGTTTTTAGGTCGTTTATGAATGAAGACAGTTGGGTTGTGAGGTTTAGATTCTGATTTAGGTTATTGGTTTGAGAGTGTGGATTTGATTCACTTTTGAGAGGAGGTAAATTCTGTGAGTCCGCTGGAGGAGAGAGATTATGGTTAATGACATTTGACGTAATTTGACGTTAGTGCTATCGGGAGCTATAAAAACGGCGCGCGTAAATGACGTGTGGTCTCAACGACATCCAAACACGAACTGATTTCAAGAACTTATGAAGGAATATAATATTAAACATTATTCTACATACAGTGGCATAAAAGCAGCAATGGTCGAACGTGTAATACGCACAATTAAAAATAAAATTTATAAAAAGTTTACAGCAACTGGCTCATATAATTGGTATAATTCAATATCTGATTTAATACATAATTATAATAATACTAAACATTCAACTATTAAATATACTCCGCACGAAGCTCGAACAAAGTCTATACGATTAAAATTAAAATTAATGAAAACAAAAAAAATATATAAACCTAAATTTAAAATTAATGATATCGTTCGAATTTCAAAAAACAAATATGTATTCGATAAAGGTTATAAGCCGCAGTGGTCAACAGAACTATTTACAATTTCAAAAGTTTTTCAATCAGATCCAATTACATATAATATAAAAGATGATCAAAATAATATCGTTTTAGGTCGATTTTATAGTCAAGAACTTTTAAAAACTGATTTTCCAAACACTTATCTAGTAGAACGTATTATAAAAATAAAATTTTTGTTAAATGGTTAGGATTTGATTCAAGTCATAATTCATGGATTTCATCAAAAGATATTATAAATTAGTGTTATTCTGTGTATGTACGAAAACATTTTTATTTATAAACACATAAATATACATAGAAAAAATATTTTTTCTTATTGATTTGTCGTATATGTGTACCACATATATGATATGTTAATATGTATAAACATTTATTTATTTATATTAAGCATATATTTTTTTTAAGTAATATTAGTCCATTGTTAAATAAATAATTAAAATGCTGATGCCACGATTTATGTAGGTATCAGTATCATATGTCGTGGGAATTAAAATTTAATGTAGTCTATAGGTGTTGGGAAATAGCTATTAAGTGTCGATGATGCACATATGTGGAGACTAAAAGAAAAAATGTTAACTAGAAAAGAAGGGGGCGGACGTCGAGCAGCGAAAAGGCAAACGCTCAGCTCGTCGGTCCAGGCTAGAGGCTCCCTTCGAATAAGAAATATTTCGATTGTAAATTAATATATGTATTACCGTGCAAGTAGACACGGATAATATTCATACTTTAAGTTTTTGTAGTGTTAAAGATAATATTATAAGGAGTTCCATAATTATTTTGCTTTTTGTTTATTTAACTTATTTCACAGAGTTTCCTCGAGTAAGACGTTAATTTTTTAAAAAGGTAATATTATAAAAACGTTATTATTAGGGACTCGTTTTCTGTCTACGTAACATTCATAGTTTTGAGGTAGACGTGAACGGGGGAGGCATAGCCTTTTTAACAATCGTTCTTCCGAACTGATACTTGATTTCAAGTTATCTAACAGGGAAACGTTTTCTGTTCACACGAAACTCAAGCTTTGAAACCACGTAGATTGGGGAGGCATAGCCTTTTTAACAATCGCAGTCCCGAGTAAAGCGAGTTTTAAAATATTATCAGTTGTAGGCCTTACAAAGGCATACGACACAACGAGCACTCTGCTGTCCTGCAAATCGTATTACTCAAACGTTACAACGCGCGTTTCACATTCGTGTCGGGCTAATGTGTGCTCAATATCGAATGCATTATAAACAATGGCGAATGATATTAATTCCTCCCGATGCCAGTACGAGACGAGTCACTTTAGCCATCACGTGTCGAAAATCGAAATGTTTGTTTCCGGAAAAAATGTTAAACTTTAAAAACATTGTAAATTTTCGAACGAAACGACGGTCCTATTATGTCTGTGGCATATTATTGTTCGAACGTTTGACCTCTTAACGTACATCGACGCGTACAAAACAGATATTAAAACATTCCTCTGGAATATTTTATAAAATATATTATAGTAGTTAAAACGTTATTTGAAAAACAAAATTCTTTCATATTTTTCACTGTTCAATGTATTCATTACAATATACAATTTATGTTTGTAATTGATGTACATATTAATACTGACACACACACACACACACACAAACGTTTTAGTGTACACGGGGTGAGGAATGCATTTTTAATTTGAGATAAAACGTATGACAAGTATAATAATAATATTGTCGTGCCCGTTATTTTTGTTTCTATTTTAATTATAAATTAATAATGTTAAAATAATATTAAAATGTCGTGACAAATAGTGCGGGTTTTAATTTTTAATGAAAATGTAAACGTGCACGTAAAATACGTAAAATAACGGCAATCGAACAAAATATATAAAATGCACGGGTCACAACACGATGTGTGCGGTTCGTTTAGAAGACAAATACATTCATAGACGTTAATCGACGCATTCCGGTTCCTATGTGTGTCCGAATTTCATGGAAAATACCAGTCGGTCAACTATAGATAGGTTCGACATGGTTAAAAATCTCGTCACGATCGTATAACACTATAGACGACTAGGCTTAGAGGGACTTTTAGCATTTGCATACTTTTGTTAACTATTGTTAAAAATTGCAGCGAAATAAACGCGTTCTCGGTGCCGTGATATCACAGATCTAAAATTCGAATGTGCATATTTTTGCATATTTGATAGATTTCGCAAGAAAGTCCTTATTTTAAAATTGCTATGCTTATTTCACGTATTTTGAAAATTTTTTCAAATTGAAAATTAAAAACTACTTATAAGATATAAGTAACATAGATAGTATAGTATGTATATTATATAGTATATATACTATATATATATATTTGAACCGATCGAAAAACAAAAACATATTAATGCTTCCAATTATATATGCTATCTACAAACTGCCACTCATAATATTTGTGTTTAGGTATAAAAAATCCTATAAAAATCTGTATCGACCGTATCGGCAGTTCGATATCGACCGATAGGCGATAGTCGATAATATTTATTGATTTTTTATTAAATAATTTCGATTGTTCAGTGTACAGTTCAGTCGATTATTATCCGTCGTTGTTTAGTAGTTATGTGATATAAATTCTAATAAAATAAACATTAAATTTTACCTCATATTTGTTATACTAATTTCTTTTTCGGGCATATATTAGTGCATATCTTAGTGCATATTTTAAAGCATATTTGGCCATTTTTTGGTGAGTATTTGGGTATTTTTTAGAGGTACAAGTCCCTAAGCCTATCGATGCGGATAATAACAATTATAAAGAACACAATTATTATTGTACGATGTTTGATGTAAAATACAATATACGATAAACACGAACAAATCCAACTGGCGTTGAAAAAACCGTCATACGACGATACGAATTTCGTTTTTCGTTTTCTTTTTTTTTTTTAAGTTTTTTCGTTGTGTCGTTGCAAAAAAAAAACACTCGATCAATCGTCGATTCGGGACCGGGAATACGGACGGGCGTTCGGTGCCTGAAAACGGTCGACCGAGACCCGGCCGGAGCTTTCTGAAATACCGCCGTAATATAATCGTCGTCGCGGTCGGCGGCCGCAAAGTGACCCTCTTCCTGTACCCCGGCCGCCACCACCGCCGCCGACGTTTCCATATCGACCTTTGGCCTCGGCCGAGTTCCCGTGTGAGTATTACGAAAGCTACGAGGTGGCGTACGAGATGGCGACTGTTGAATCGGCCGGTAACCTGTCGAGTGACGCACCTTGTCGACGGACGAATTGGCTCCCGAAAAACGTAATATCGAAAAGCGTTTCTCAAAATATAAAAATCGAAAAAGTGCGGCGTATCCAATAATTTTCGTGACACGGTGCATTCCGGATTGCTATCCAAATTTTTTTTTCACCGTTTCGATAGTCGACGGTCACGACCATAGGGTTCATACGATTTTACATAATATTTTTTACACGGGTATTACATGACTTCAATGATTGAAAATTGGGCAACTCTTAAAGAACGCCGTATAAGTATAGTCCACAATGTTATTGTATGAACATTGTTTTATTATTTTATAATTTAAATTTATAATATATAAGAATGGATTAAAATCACATTGAAAATATTAGTTTTATTATTATTATTATTATTTTTTTTAACTACCTATATACTTTTATGAGTTTTACTGTTATTTTAACAAATCATTTACTCAATTTGATACATTTGATAATATAAACATCTAATAGGTACATAAGTTCATTTGGTTTTTTGACTTAACTAACATAATATGTATTTGATTTATAGAAAACCGTTATTTTAAAATGTCATCCGTTATTATTTATTTGATTATACATATACGTTATATACGTATGTACACCTGTGTATACTATATTATCGACTTTAAACCGATATTTATGGCAACGCGAATATTCGCTAAATATCGTGTCAACGAAACTGTCGAGAAACCCAATTCGAAATCATATCACACGGCACACTCTTACGAACAATTTATTAAAAAGTCCCCTCCCCCCACTTGTCAAACGAACAAAAACATTTCCGCGAAATCGTGTTTTGAAACGTGCCGTGCACGTACGGCCGTGGTTTAGCGAAGTAATAAAAATAGCTTTTCTCGTTATCGCTCTGAAAAATATTAACTTCCGACTACTACTGTGTTGTACGCGATCCGAGCGAGGACGGAAATATTACACGAAACGTTAATCGTAATTTACGGTACGCTCGCGGCTCCCTCGGGAATATTATTCATCATTAACCCGGTACAATAACGTACACGTTAAACGCACTTGGAGTCGGGAGACACATTAAAACGGAAGTAGAAAAAAAAAACGTTGATTTTTTTACAATATTCGTCTTTGTTTTTACCGCTCGGGAAACCGAAACGATAAGAGAAAAAAAAACACTTTTATCCTTATTGATATATATCAACGGGTGACACCTGACGTGGTTAGATCGACGCGTTCGAGTGTCGGTGTACATCATACGACGCGACGGAGCCGTTTGTATTCGCATTAGGGCTGCAACAGACGACCGGTTTCTTTTTACATTGAGTTAGATTAGAGTAAACAGACGATACCGTTTTTCGCCGGCCGGTTAGTTCTCGTCGGAACTCGCCGGCCGGCGCATTTCCCAGGCTTGGTGGGTACCGGCGACCGGCCGGCGAAAAAACCACCGGTTCCCAGCAAATTACATATAAAATGATTGGAGTGAACACACGACCGGCCGTTTCGCCGGCCGGCGGCCCGAAATTTGTTACATTTCTTACATTATTTTGATGCCCGATTCGAAGATTTTAAAACTTAAACTTATTTATTGTCCTATCTCCCTATTGCCCCCCTCCCGAAAACTCATTCTAAATATGGGGCCATGCCCCTATACACATTTAAAAAACCATAATATTGTATTTAACAGCGAAGATTGAGTTTATGTAAACAATAAAATGATGATACTTGTTCTCATAAAATAAATATCATTCACTGTACCTTCTGTGAGTATTTATTTCTCATTGGTGTTTATTTTTAATGTAATTCAAGGTAGAAAGAATGTTCAAGATAGAACATTTCAGAAATGTATCATTGCGGTAAGTTGTAATATTCACATATATATGTGTATCAAAACTTTTGAAAAATACTGTAAACATTGTATTTACTCTACCAGGTGATTAAAATACGAAACTCGCCGGCCGGCGAGTCCTCGTGTGTTCACATTTATTTTTCACCGGCCGGCGCGCGCCGGCCGGCGAAAACCGGTCGTCTGTTTCAGCCCTTAGTTTACGTTTTTCTCATTTGACGCGCATCCGAATGGTCCAAAAAAAACTGTCCCGTCGAGTACGATGACAAAACTCTGTGCGCGCGACAACGAAAACCCTCGGAATCATATTACGACATAATAATATCGTCGTGCACTCGTACTCGTATTGTCGTTAATACGTATTCTGAAAACGTTATCGAACACGCGTTGTGCTGGTGGTGGTGACGTGTAAAAAATGACGTATTCTACTTTTTTAATCGAAAACGTTTGCCCGACTGGATTCGTGTTTGGAACGTTTTCTGGAGCACAACAACAACACGCGCACGCGGTATATTGTCACGAGAGTTCGAGAGCTTACAGACGGTGCGTATAGCAATTATTGCGATTACACCGCATCTCGATGCGCCGTTCGAAAGTCGACAGATTGTTTATCACCACGGACCGAGTCGACGTCGCTTGATAGTGCGAGTCCGTTTCGGGTACAGATTATACCACCAGCCAGAGTTCCAGTACGCGAAAACTCGGTACCTACGCTCGCGGCCACGCCGAACAACGCTTTACCGCGGCGAACCGTATGAAACGCTCTTTTTTTTTTTAATTTATTCGTTTTCACAGACTTTTACCGTTTGAAATTTGTGATCGCATCACACCGTTGACTTTTTACACAAAAAGCGGCGTTTGAAAGCAAAATCGTTGAACGCATTCTGATAAGTGATAGGTAATTGAACAAACGTAACGTTCATTTTTTCAAAAATCTGTTCGCTTTTCCGTTCGAGACGTGTGCGCGTAGAATATTTTTACGGTTTCATAGTCATATTGTTTCATTATTGATCTACGACTCGAATGCGGCTTTTTGCATCAGTCGCGGCGTTACAACGTATGATTTGGAAAAAAATCAAACTCGTACGGAAAGAGGTTTTTCTTATTTATACGACACTGATTTTCGATTAAAGATTTGGATAAACTCAAATTTTATAAACAAAATTGACGATTTTTTGACCGGTTTCAATTCAATATCAATATCACTCAAATGCAAGCAATTTGAAATTTTTTGATTTTTCTTATGGGTACGTTTTTATTCATCTCAGGGACCTAGCGTGCAACTGCTTTTATTTATTTATTTTTTTTTTTTTACTGAATTATTTACGTTTTCGTTTTTTTTTTTTTTTTTTTTTTTTTTTATTCGTGAATATGTGTAGATACGTACATCAAAATATAAACTCGACGTGCACGAAAATTTAGGTGATTATGGTTAACATCGGAATCGAAAAAAAAAACGATAAAGAAAAAATATAAGAGTCTCGGCGTTTTGGATGCATTTGGATCGTTTCGAAGTCACACCAAAACTCGATGAGTTAACGAATCGACGTAAACGTTTGGGTATTTATCATTCTCGTATATGTGGACGCGTGACCAACAGACGAGTTTTGCGGTACGCGAAACGTACGCTTTTGGCGTGCGCTCTTTTGCACGAGGACAAAAGTAAAACACGAACATTTGAATTCCGCTCGGATCGCGTGTCTCGCGGCAATAACGTGCCCCGGGCGAAACAAAAACACCCCGGACCCGAAACGAAGGTCTTCCCGCCAAAATATATCTAGTGTGACCTCCGGCTTTGTGTAAATATACGGTGCACACGACCGTCACGCGTTCGCCCGGAAACGTGAGGCCGATAACGTAGATAAGAAGACACGACGGGCTCGCGGGAGAGCGTCGGAAACGTATAAATGGGTTTTACGCGGTGGCCAAAGGTTTCACGGGCAATTCAGCACCTGCTGACATTCTCGCCCGCCGCCACCGTCGCCGACTGCGAATAAAATGTCGACTCGCCGTTTTCGCCGCGGAAACTCGTAAACAACCCACGGCGCGGCGTGTTGCTCGCACGGTCACCGGGTTCCGGCGATCTGGATCTCGATCTGTCGCACGCGGATATTATATTATTACTACCGTGTCGGCCGAACTCCGCGACGGGTACGGCTGAATGTCCCCTACCCCCGCCCACGGTAGTCTCCGGGCCGCAGACGTGGCGAAAAAATAATAATAATAAAAATTAAAAAACGCTACCTCGTCGTGTAAGTGTTTTTATCGCAATGGAAAATGCCAAAAAAAATACAGGACGAAAATCGGTCACGTCGATTCACGTGTCGTCGAGACAAAAACAAAAATTCGAGTTACGAAAGCATCGTCTTCGATGTCGCGTAAAAAGAGATGCAAAAATCGTCAATTAGGGTTTTGGCCGTAATACAATACGGTCGTGTTTATATTTCAATGGGAGTTGGTATTTACTATTTTCTAATTAAACTCGACGAGAAGTAAAAATTGAATTTTCACTCTAAACGAATCGTCCCTAACGGACGATTTTCCAGTAAGAAACGCTTCCAACAAATGAGTCGGTAGGGTACATCGATTTATTTTCTCATATTTTAATTATTGTAGTTCTGTCGACTTCTTCGAATTTTGACGTATTGATCGAAATTACATAAAATATTAAAATCTTTAACTGTGTATACACATTGTGAAATGAAATCGATTTGATAATATCTGGCATAACTAAACAGAAAAAAAAAATGATTGCATTTCGAAATTCTATTAATTGGAGGCAACCACGGAACCAAATCCAAAATTACGTCTTTGATGAAAACAACACGATTATAACTAGCGCATATTATGTAGGACGCGTCTCAACAATTACATTACATAAAAAAGCTGGTAAGTGAAATGATGGTGGTACAAGTTCGTCCTTCGTCCCTTCGGTTCTCGGACAAGATATTGGTGATGAATGTATTAAGTTTTAAAGAAATGATGACTCATTTCTTTAGTATAAAACGATTCTGAGCAAAGCTTCAGTGTAATATAATATATTATTATTTAAATACTGTTTACGTATTTTACGGTTATTTGTATAATGTTTGGTGAGTTTTTTTGTAATTAAACCCTCATAAAATATTCAATTAGATATAACTCGTTTAAACTTCAATTGTCATAACAATTATAACTCATTGGAAATAAACTTAAAAGAAATCAGACAATATCGAAAAAAATCGTATAATAATTTATTAAAGTGTATATAAAAAAAAATGCTGACTAACGATTTTTGAACTTTTGTTAGGATAATTAGGTAGGTATATGAGTAAGGTCATATTAAATTTTCAGAACTTTTTGTCAAATATTTAAAATTATATTACATAAAAACTTTCAAACAATTAGGTAAATTAAAAGTTCTATATTTAAGTCAAAAGTGCTATAATTGTTCTGAAAATGTTGTCCAATATCAAAAAGTATGTATTTGATATTGGATAAAATTTTCAAGTTTCTAGCTTCAATACTTTTTGATTTATGACTAAATACCTAAAATCTGAACAGTGAAAATCTCGTTTACGGCGGATTCTTACCGATTTTACCGTTTTTGCTCAGTTTTTCAATCGTTATTCTTGATTACTGGAAAAACTATGGAGATTTTGGAAAAATGACATCTCTAAAGTACCATCTCAGTTCAATTTCGGATCTAAAGAGTTGCTGGACGAAACTTTTGGACAAGGATTTCTATACGAAAAAGTGTTTACAGAAAAAAAAAAAAAATAAACATCATTGTAAAACCATAAGATCCTTCGCTTCACTCAGAATCTAAAACCGTTATAAATCAACACGTTGTGATCATGGTATAAAACACTAATCTGAACTAGCGGCTTAGCAGTATATTTTTGTTAATGGAGGGGAGGGGCGTAAGATTTTTTTAATTTTTTCGTGCTTTTAACGTAAGTGAAACACGCAAATACGTTCGTTATTCGAAACTAATAATAGCTAGAGTGCATTTTTATTTTTTTATTTTTTATTTTTTCTGAATTATCTTTTTATTTTTTATTTTCATTAATAAGTTGGAAGGGACAAGAAATCCTTTTGTCTTCCCCGTAACTACTCCTCTGGTCCGAATAAAATTTAACCACTCTCGTGATGTTTGAGAAACACGATACGCGTGCGGCTTAGCGAAATAAAATCAGTTTTTACTACAATATACAAAGGCGGATTTATGTATTTTTGTTCACGACGTAAAGCCTATAACGATTGTTTCGTTTACTTTGTCGGTAAAGGTAATACTAGAAGAAAAATAGGTAATTGGAAGAAACAACGCGGTTTCACGGAAGTGTAATAAAATATCGAACGGTTAACGCTCGTACAGAAATAACACGCCGAGTAAACAAGTCGTAATAACAAAATAATATGTATTTTATTTATTTGCTTTTATGGAATTAATTCCAATCACAGTATAATAATATAATAACAACAATAATAATAATCAAAGCAGCCAATACAGATTACATAACAATATTTCTAACAATTACAAATTATTATTACTTACCACGTATTATAGTGTACGAGATGAAACGAAACAATTAAAAAAACAATAAATACCAAAACGTGCAAAAACAAATTTTTTTTGGAGACTAAAAAGTGCAGCATATTCTAGGAGTGGTCTGACAATAGAAAAATAAACGTTTTTAAACCGAAATAGTTATGACGATTGAGACGAATCCGTTTGATGACGATTTATGTTTGGTTTTATTGATACGCACATTGAAATTAATAAATAAATAAATTAATTAATTAACTATCGTATCAAAAAAATACATTCAAACCGTTAGTTAAATTAGCCAGTAGGACAGTAGAGTTGACGTTTGATAGTTAAAATAAGAAATAGTTTTCTCGTGAAAAAAAAAACCGAAACAATCGAGAACCTACCCATACTACCTTTATTTAGTTTCATGCCGGTGTTCGAGCACGATTTGAAAAAAAATATACAGACGTTATTCAAATTGAAGTTTCAAAGCATAGAAAAGGGATTTTTTCTGTTACAGTTTTTAATATTTTTTGTAACCATCGGTAAAAAGTGAAACGTTCGGATACGTCGAAACCCAAACACAACGTGTTACGGCGTAACACTGTTACGCGTTCAAGCAATGGTCGCTAAATTCGTATATTCATAATATCACCGTCGTGTATCGTGCCACGTGTGACGAAGAACACCATAGTAGCGTCCCGTAAAATAGGTATACACGAGTTACGTTTTGATATGTTGGTCAAGTGGTATACTTTTTTCGGATTTCAGGGGTCCTCCGTGTTTCGAATTGAAAAAAAAAAGTTACGGTTTTTCTACGAAACAAAAGAAATCATAATTTAATTTCAAGACTAATGAATTGATTTACGCTTTTAACACTCACCAATCGAATAACGTGTCGATCGTGAAAAACGGTTTTCAGTGCGAATATACGAAAAAAAAAAATCACACTCGTCGTCGACATCGATCTCGAATGAAAGACAATAATATGAAAGTACTGTTAAATCGACATTTTCGAAAACAATCGTAGGCGTTTTGTAACAGTTGAGTTTTCGATTCTCGAATCGAGTACACGACTTTATACCGGTGAGAAATTCCTTTTTGCCGTTGCAACGCCCGTACGTCTTGACGAATCGCCGACGATTTTTCTCTCCGGATCACCGTGTTTCATCACGTGTCCTCGAGATTTTCCTCCCCGGTCGTCACGCCGATTCGTGCAGACACGATACCCTCACCACGGGGATCGTCCGGAAAACCGCATCCTGCGTCCGACGCGGACTCGGGTCTCGTGGAATCCGGAAAACGCAAACGAAAACGGCGAACATCGCAGTGACGCGTCTGCGAATTGATAATTCATAGACGTCTCGTTCTCGCGGCGCGTACGCGATAAATTAATACACGCACAGCGCAGTGCACGGTTTCTTCATTGGCGCGTTCGTATTTCGTATTGCCCTGCGTTGATATTTCGTTTCCGCACATTGCAGCCACCCGCGAGCGAACCCACACATATTATTTATAACGTGAAATATATAATCTATGTATATATACAGTGTGTTTCACTCAAATGGTAACACGAAATATCTCTGTCCAGCGACCTCGGATTGAATTGGGGTTTTTTCGAGGAGTTAGGGAATACTAAAATACACATTTTGTGATCATTTGCGCATGCGCAAAATAACATGATTAAAAATTCGAAAATGATCACAAAATGTGTATTTTAATATTCCCTAACTCCTCGAAAAACCCCCAATTCAATCCGAGGTCGCTGAACAGAGATATTTCGTGTTACGATTGGAGTGAAACACCCTGTATATATATATTATGGAGAAATTAATCGAGCAGATGAGGAGTTTTTCCTCTCCCTACCCCCCTCCATCTCCTTGGTAAAATACTCTGTTAGAACAGTTCACCAAAAACTAAAAAGACATGAATTATATCGTTCTGCGTAATACGTTACTAAACACACATACCATACATATACACGTGTGTGTGTGTGTGTATGTGTGTGTGTGTGTGTGTGTGTGTGTGTGTGTGTGTGTGTGTGTGTGTGTGTGTGTGTGTGTGTGTGTGTGTGTGTGTGTGTGTGTGTGTGTGTGTGTGTGTGTGTGTGTGTGTGAAAGAGTAATGTTGGCGGCCCGAGCCATATAACATACCCGTCCTGACCCCGATGTAAAACGTGAGCTTTCCGTCCGTTCGGTTTGCAAGGGACACGCGAATATCTCGACGATATCGTCCGAATCTTTTTTACGATGTGGAAAAATATTGTGATCCTTATCTCAATTATTCAAGTGCTGTTGTTGTTGATGCACTAAGGTTTTCCCTGTTTTGTTTTTTTTTTTTTTTTTTTGTATATCTTTTTAAAATTACAGTTGTAACTCACTATAAAACGGACGAACCTGGTTGAATTTTATTTATCGACGAATAACACTCGCCGAACGTACACGGCGTCTGATCACGCTTCCGATTTACCTACCGGGATGTTCATTTCATATGGTCGTGCGCCGATAACGTCCCATTAATGTACCCCCGGCATTGCTTTGGTTTTGGAATCGTATTCAAACACTTTTATGTTGTGAGTTTAATTGCGTTGTTGTATCCTCGTGAAATACGCCGAAAAAATCTTCAAAGTAAATAAAAATACAAAACCATTGTTATTAGTTTAGTTGCAAACTATACATAAAAATTTAAACATTTATTAAAAGTAAAGTAAAAATTATTTTTTATCATATTTTGTGATTTAATTATAATTATTTAAAACAAAACAATTGTAAAAACAAAGATGATGTTGAAACAATAAAATTTAATACATAAAAAAAAAAATAATAATAATAATAATTTAATTTTTAAGGCGGTAGAAAACATTCCAACTTGTCGGAGTTAAGAAAAAATTACTTTAGTTATTTTTATTTGCTTGTATAATATGTTGACAGTTCTTTGGAGTACATATTAAATTTGGTTTTTATTTTCTTTGCGTATATATATATGTATATATATTTTTAATTTTTTTTATTATTCCAACGTAAAATAGTTACTTTTTCCAGTAACCTGCTGGACACGATTGTGCTTTTTTATTTTCAACTCAAGTTTTATCATTCAAAATAATTCAACTATAGTAGATCAAGCCAAAAAGGTAAGGAGAAATGTGTACAATTAAATACTTACACTTTCTTTGTTTTCGTGGGCCACGTGTTCTTATCGGTAATAATTGAATTACATACCTGTTCTATGTGCCTATAAGTTCTAAATTAATTATTGCGTTAATAATACAAACATTGAAGACAAAATTATATAACTTCGTACATATTCACAAACTATTATACAGGTTTAACTAAATTGTAGTTGCGAACATTTTCACACGAATAAAACAAAACAAAACTTAGAAATGCAATTTCCCATTAAAACGAAAATGTAATCTTTAATATTATTATTTAAAAAAAACATAAAATTTTCGTTATATTAATTTCAGAAGTTTTATACAATTCCAAAAAGTAAGACATTTACTAAGCTTTTAAAGTATAATAAATTAGCAACAGATGCGTTTACAAAAAAAAAAAGATATATATACCTGTATATATACACACGTAATATGTATATGTATATGGAAAACAAAAACGTTATCTTTTAGACATTGTACCTATGCAAATATTTCATTTCGCCGACAAGTAAGAATTACAAAATAATAAAATAACAAAACAAAAGAAATTATACAATAGTAATAAAAAGAATACTTATTTTAAGAAATTGCTTTTCTCGAGACGTTTTCCTGGTTCGTTTTGATTTATTTCAGTAGGCATGCGAGTGTTATTTAAAAATATGAATTTAGGTGAAAAGTCAAGAGAACTGACAGAACAAAAAGAGACGCAGAAAAAAAAAAGCAAATTATAATATTATTTCATCAATAGATTCGAGCATATGACTGTTTATTAAACATAATCAACAATTTTAAATGCGTATAAATAAAAAAGATTATAAATTATTGTAATCAATTAACTCTATTGTTTTACCATCGCTTCATAGTTATCATAGTTATCTTCATAGTTATCTAATAATATTAGTGAAGTATTTTCGGTGAAAAACTAGTTTTTTTTTTGTCTGGAGACACTTTTTGGCACCCTTAATTTTATTCAAAAGTTTCCAGCATAGATCGGAAATTTTACCGAGTTGGTTTCTCAAAGAAGACATTTTACTCTATTTTTGATTACTTTTCCAGGCGTGTGGAAAACCCGAGTAAAAACACCAAAATTTGCCGTAAACAATCCTTTCACTGAATCAATTTTAGTTTATCTAGTCATAATTTGGAAAGTGATGCTTCTAGAAACTTGACATTTTCATCATATATGAATAAAAATGTCTGTAGAAACATTGTTTTCATGACTATACTCTTTTTGTATGCCAAAATAATCGAGAAAATTATATTTTGCGTGACTCGTATTTTGAAAATCGAGACAAATCAATAAAATATGTTTTTGAAAGTAAAAACCCGTCAACAGAAACGAATGTATTTGCAAGAAAATATTTTCACCGAATTTTAAATATGTATATAAATTATTTAATTAAAAACTTTAATTAAATAATCATACCGTTGAGTATACTCTTCGTAATCGTATCAATGTCATTGCTCGATGTCGACGAAAACTTCTCGCGCACGATGTTATCGTATTATTACGACCGCCGTACGGTGTATTGAACGAAAAGTTTATTTAATATACTGCAGACATATCGACTGTTAATAAATACATTAGCTAAACGCAATAGGACTCAAAATAGCAATATGGTTTCCCATCACAGAAGTGGACAAAACGTACCTATGGCGTACCTAGGGGGGAGAGGGTACTGTGAGAGACGGCGTAAAAGTATTTGTAAATAATGAACTTTTTTTCTGCCTTCTCAGGTGTGTACTGCTGATTTTCCATAGAAAACAACCTTAAACAGGCGTATGGAAAAGGTCATTATGCTCGAAATTACAGCACCCTCGATTTTAGTCATCCCGCTCGCCGTCCCCCTAGAAATCAGCCCAAGAACATAACGTGTGTTAAATACATAATACGACATGTGTACCAGTTCAAAAACCTAAATACGGAAAACGGCCCGTGGTTCCCTCGCTCTGCCGCGAGAACACGTACACGCGCGAATATTTATATAGGTTTATAATATAATATACATGAATTATACACCTTTGTTATTTTACTGTCTTATTTTTTGTTATGACTCGGGACAACAAAGAAAAAACACAACGTGCCAATTATTATGTTAAATAAACGGTTATTAATAGTTAAATGTTGATGACATTCCCTAAAAACGTTTCTTTCGAATAATAAAATGAATTATTTTTTGTTTTGTGTGTATAAATAAAGATTCGATCATGCATTACGGTTTTATGTCATCACTTTATTCTGGATACGACGCTATTCGTAGAAATCGTGTTTTCATCGATATTTATAGTTCCGTTTAAATAGTGATTTAATTAAATTTAAAAAAAATTTTATTTTATATTTTTTTTTGTTTATTATTATTAGAAAAAATACAATCTGTATATTATATTATACAATAAGAATTTGTGTTAATACGTTTTTTTTTTTAATATATTGTATAAAACTTGCTTCACATAAGAAGAAGCCCCTCATTGGAGGCACTCTTAAAATTAATTAATTGATTAATTAATTTAATCTGTTTCATTGTATTCATTTTAGTGTATAATTTAGAAAATAACAATGTAATTTCCATTTCCATTTCTGTTTTTTTTTTTTTTTTTTTTTTATGGACTTCTATGTGACAATAACGTTTAAATTATCGATTTTAAACTATGATGCTCACACAGCATAATATTATTGTTAAAATGTATTTTTAAAATAGTTATAATGAAATTGTTCCAATAATATTACAGATAATTAACGCTAAATTATGAGAATCACTATTATGAATACAATCTTGTTTGTGCTTTTTAATTTTTTCACCAAAATTAAATATTTATTATTATGTTTTTTTTTTTACGTTTTGTTTATACATTATAATATTGTTGTAGCCGTATTTATAATACAAATACAAGTTTAAATATTAACTCGTAAAAATGATCCGTGAATTAATTATATCGTAAATATATATATATATAACGAGGAAAACAGCAAACAACAAAACTTTTCCTAGTCTAAGTATAAGAATGTTTCAAATACCATTCATTAACAAGTCTCGACTTTAACATTTTAGACGAAATAATGAAAAGTAACTGTTAGGAAGACCTTTTTTTTTTTTTTTTTTAGAGCAATTAAATCTTTAAACCATAATTTTATTTTATGTATGAAACCAGAATAATTGTCAACAACACTTAAAACAACAAAAGTAATGTTCACTATAACTATTGTATTCGCCCGGTCATGATTTTAAAGTACGCCGAGTATACAGTTCTACACTGATAATTACTTACCTAGTTTATGAAATTACAACGACGTAAGCGAGTCTATGAGTACCTACCGTACTTTGTGTAGTTCATTTTATTATCATGGTTGTACGTATCAAACTAAAAATAAAAATAAATTTCTCTTTTGTTACAAAATATACATAGCGAACGTACTGCACTACTGCGTTATGTCCATAGATTGTACACTAGTGCATCAACACCTAAATTAAAATAATAATAACTCCGTTTAAATAAAAATATTGATGAATTTAATTAAATCGATCAAACAGACCAATAAATAAAATATAGACAAATATTTAATAACATAAACATATATGTAGCTTCAAAATTTGAATTTGAGTATTTAATGCTCGAAGTCTGGTTTATATTATGTTCGGTTTCGATGTCAAAAATTATCAACACTGGTAAAACAAACAGTGATTTTATGGCTAGATTTATAAAGGAAAAAAACCTCTTACCAATGAAATTTTAAAAATTGCTCAAAATTTGAGTTTAAGATATCAAGCATTTTATTAGAAATTAATCATTGCGTTGATTAAAAAAAAAAAAAAGAATTTTAAATATTTAAGACCTTAAATAATATTTACACTAGTTTAACACTAGAACAATTACATAATGAATTGTATACATTTTGTTGGTTGTATAATGAGTTGTATAATAATTGTGTACATAATGAAAAAAAAAAAAATAATTTTAATTATACGTGCCAACAGATATTAAATGTAATACTCAATGTCGATATACTTTAGATAACAATAATGAAATTAATGACCATGGAACTTCTAAACATAATATATCTTTCTAACATCTGAGTCTCATAATCTCAGTTTTTGAAACAATCTCTTTTTTTACCAGATTATTCGTATACTACCTATGTGTGTTACCCACAGATTTTCGTATTGCCATAGTACTCTAGGTTAGGTCTAATGCTGTCACACTTATAATATACACTAATATTTAACTCTATGTGAAAATTCTACTTTTTTTTTAAATGTATTCATATCTTTGTTGTTTCACATTCAACCACAATCAGCACTTAGACTTTGTACGGCTAGATGATAATTTTTCAAATCAAATTCGGTCGTCAATACGTTATGTACAAACCAAACGTGTCATACTCCAGGCTACCTTTTCACATTTTCAATAAATATCATCGTCTTTATTATTTTACGTAATGAATAATCAATTTGTAAATTTAATTTGTATTTTAGTTGTGTATTTGACTTTTGTTTTTTTTCTTTTTTCATTCGAAATACAACTTTTTTCTCGGCAAAACGCTGTTTCAAATACCATAGGCTTATTATTAGATGTTCCCTAGTAAAATAACGGAACTTTAATAAAATAACAATTTGGAAGTGTAATCAAAGCCATACGGATTCCTTTGTGATGACAAAAGAGAAAATTTAAATTATTTTAAAACGCGATATTGGCATTAAAAAGAAAAGAAAAAAAACTCAAAGAACGATACTAATAATAATGAAAGAGTAGACAGTAAAAATCTGTACTCGACAGCGACTGCAGCCGCTTTAAAAACAACACGCAGATATTGTAGGGTTGTAATAACGTCGTGAATTTTGTAATTTTTTTTTTAAATTGCTCGTTGCAGGTGCACTCGTACGTATTCTAAAATACCTAAATACATATGTATAACCTACATATTATGTATATTACATCGTAGGGACGAGCAAGTGTAAAAATCAGACCGGCATGACGCGGTGCTTGGTAGTTTCAGAGTGAAAATACGAAAACGATAAAAACCACCTATTACGTAAACGATTATGATAAAACGTTGTTTTCGTCGTAACGCGTGAACCATACTGTACGCAGTATTATCACAGATATATAAAACAACTAGATAGCCGAGTGCCGACTCAACGAATAAAATTGAAGTCTAGAATCCATATGCAAACAGGGCAAAATATGATTGATTAATCCATGACATTTTATATTATTCCATGAAATATAATTTTTCTGTGATGAAACCACAGATATATAAAAATGTTGTTTTATATATCTGTTATCTTTCTATATGCATTCGGATTGAAGCACAATTTTTCGATTATAATTTATGAACTATAAACTATAAAGTGCAATTCAAGTAATTCAACATCATGGTGGTTTCTTGTTCAGTGTCTGGTTGTGTCAATAGGAGACTGAAAGGAATCAAAGTTCATTTTTTTTCGTAAGTTATACATTGTTATATCTTATGTAAACTTATAATTAGTTAGGTTATTAAGGCCGGTTCTTACAATGTCCGGGTTAAACAAAATTAAAGTTAACGGGCACCTAACCTGCGGAATTCTGCCGGTAAACATCCCACTAACCGTCGGTTAACCGTTAACAGGCACTTAACCGGACATTGTAAGAACCGGCCTAAATTGTTTTTAAAAAAAATCATGGAGTAATTAAATATTTCATGGATTAATCAATCGCATTTGCCCTGTTCGCATATGGCTGTGAGACTTCATAGGTCTTATGAGACTTTAACACTGAGTCGGCTATCTAGTTGTTTTATATATCTGTGAGTATTATAAACACTATTTATTCGCTTTACTACGACGACGATTGTTTGCGTATTCTACGCTCGCGTTCGAACGATCGACAAAGCTCTCTGACCGTGTGTGTGTGTGTGTGTGTGTGTGTGTGTGTGTGTGTGTGTGTGTGTGTGTGTGTGTGTGTGTGTGTGTGTGTGTGTGTGTGTGTGTGTGTGTGTGTGTGTGTGTGTGTGTGTGTGTGTGTGTGTGTGTGTGTGTGTGTGCACGTCTATTGTGTTGAAATTTCGACCGATAAATCGAAATAATCGCTGTACGCGCGTGTACGAGATTAAAAATAGTAAGCGTCGAGACCGAGTGCTGCGGACCGGGGATCCAACAACGAGTCGAAACACGCGGTGCGAAAACGTGTATGCGCCGCCAACAACCGTGGCCCCGAGTGTTTTACGAGACGACCGCGGCCGAGTCGTGACGGGTCGTGTAATTGGTTCGGTGATATACGCCGTTCGATATACCCGACGACCCGGGGCGCGAGATTTTTTAAATTACCGTTTTCACCCCCGTCGACATCGTCTCACTCTGTTCGCGTCCGATCCCGCCCACCACTGTGTGTACCTGTGTTATACAGGGTTATTCAAAATGATTCGTCCGATTTAAAGTGCTTATATTATTTTATTTTTAAGGTTTAGAACAATATGTAATACATTAAATAAACAAAAAATATGTCAAGTTTAATTAACTGTATCTATAAAATATATAATAAAGCTCCTTTGGTTACACGAATAACATCTAGTCGGTAGTCAAATTCACACCATACTTTTTGCAGCATATCATATTTTGTAATTGACTCCATGGCTGTTGTTATTCGATTTTTCAATTAATCTAGAGTTGATGGCAATGGTGGTATGTACACATGCAGTGTCACACGGTGTCACATCTGGTGACCTAGGAAGCCAGCTGCAAAGTGTCAATTTTGCAAAGCGACCATTTATAGCCATTTTAAATCGGATGAATCATTTTAACCTGTATAGTATATACAGGGTGTTTCACGAAGATCTGACATGTTGAATAACTTTTGTTCTATTCAATATTTTGAACTTTTTTTTTTTTAATGAACACTATAGCCTAGCGCTACATTAAAATTACATTAAATTTTTTATTTTATTTTTAAAACTCAAACTTCAAAATTTTAAATTTAATTTTAGAATTTGAAAAAAAAAATCAAAATAGCCATTTTGTAAACATGATTTTTAGAAAAATTTTGGTGTTTGAAATTCTTATAAAGGTTGATCCGTTAATTTTCTATGATTTTTTAACGTTTACGAAAAATGTAATAATATGTATCGTTTATCAGTCATCAGATAATATCACATAGTAATAGTTGAACTATTAAGCAATTTAATTCGATTTTTCGTAAACTTTAAAAAATCGTAGAAAATTAACGGATCAATCTTTATAAGAATTTCAAACATCAAAATTTTTCTAAAAATCATGTTTACAAAATGGCTATTTTGATTTTTTTTCAAACTCTAAATTTAAATTTAAAATTTTGGAATTTGAGTTTTAAAAATAAAAAATAAAATTTTGATGTAATTTTATTGTAGCGCTAGGCTATAGTATTCATTAAAAAAAAAAAGTACAAAATATTGAATAGAACAAAAGTTATTCAACATGTCAGATCTTCGTGAAACACCCTGTATAAATATATCGGCATTTGCAAACGTGATTTACATACGCTAGACCACTACCGTTAATCGGCCGAAACGTAATGACGTCGGGTTTCGTTCCACGGCACGACCACCCCTACGAGGTCAGGGGAGAGGAGAGTGAGTGACCGGTCGTGTCCGTCGAGGGGTCGAAATAAATCCGAATGGCACACGTCGCGGCGGTGCACGGTTTGACGTGTGATTTCGTGAAATTCGGTATTTCGTTCGGTCCGGGCCGTCCTATACGTAGGTACACGTTTTTGCCACGAGCTATTTTCCACGTGTTTTTACTAAAAAAGATCTGCAGACACTTTTCGACAGTTGTACTTTTTGCGGCGGCCATCGCAGTCGAACGATTTTCATTATAATTCAGTTCGATTGTTTTGAATGACGCGTGTAATGGATATTAGAAATTCGTCACGCAACCGAGTAATTTAAACGTTCGATTCTGTCATGTGTCCAAAACGAGTTTTCAAGTAAAAATGATTGATTTTGAGTAAAGTTCAAGCTCTCCTATACATTTTCGACCCCCCCCCCAAAAAAAAAAAATCTTAATAAATAGCTACTGTAACGTGGTCGGGAGGGACCAGTTAAATATGATATATTCAGGGAAGAAGTTTGTTTCTTATGAATATATTTTATCCGTAGCTCGGGAGCAAGAATGGTGTTTAGGATGTTAATATTACAAATAAATGCAGATTGGTCTAAATAACTATGTATTATTACATTATATTATTCTTAAAGATAAAGGCGTCGGGTTACTTACGAGTCTCGGAGTTCTTGGTGCGTGTCGTGGACATCACGGAGAACTGCCGTACTCTTACATGTTAATATTTGGCCGTAGCCTTACAATAATTAATGTGGGACAAAACAGGGGGGAGCTTAATATCTAGTCATCATATTATGTCTACGGAATACATATATATAATATATAATATGTACCTATTGTACATATTATATTTCTTAAGTATAATTAACGATGTAACAATTGTTACATTACCCCCCTTATATTTTTTTTTTTTTTTTTTTTTTTTTATACTTATACTATACATATATTATCTATTTTGACTTAAGTTGTTAATTGATCCACCATTCCCTTTATTATTATTGTTGCCATATTGTCATTCAATCGTTGGCTTACGGGACGTAATGCCACGCCAGAGGCCTAATATATATATACTTTGCAATCGTTGGCTTACGAGACGTAATGCCGCTCCAGAGGCCTAATGTACTTAAACTTGACAATTTTAAATTCGGGACACTATTTTTATCACCAGAGGTTTAAAAACGATCGGTCAACCAACAATAATAAACCATCAGTAAATTAACTAGTCAATTTCCATATATACCTACATATACATACATACATACATATATATACATGCACATACCTATACACACCTATTCACCTACATACATCAATATATGTATATCCTATATATTATAAATTCTACATACTAATTTATATTTATACCCCCTTTACATCCAAATTTCTTAAAGTAAAGTTACTAGGAAGTAATTATTAGAACAGCTATAATGTTCCTATTCGTTAATAAAAATTTCTGAATTGAATTGAGCCAGTCCGATGAGTGAAATTTTACTTCTTCCTATGACGCTAGAATGTTTAAGTTTGTTTGTTTGAAATGATGTCATCTGGAGCGTGGTCTTTGTTGAATTGAACTCCCCTCTATGTGACGTGGTCTAGTCTTTAGCAGCCTGCTAATGGGAACTCGTTCGCTAGTGACTATTGCTGGTTCTTTTTTTACGTAGATGGAGCTATAACTCGGTAATGTCTTCGTTAAAAATTTATTTACATACTATAAAATTAAAAATTAAATTATTTAATTTGTGTTGTATTATTCTATCTCGGCGTCTTGTTCTTTGGTTGTTGCGGATGTCTGATGTCACGTTCGCTGCGCACATTGTTATTAGTTTTTTTATTAATACATATAAGATTATATAACCTACTATAATTGCTATTATATATAACCCGTATTGGTGTAATGTATTGAATGAATTTAAGTAGTTATTGTCGTTTTGTTTTTCAATTTCTGTTATGATATAATCTAAATTTTTAGTGGTCTCACGTAAACTTTTAAAATTGGGTGCATATAATTTTGATAGTTTTAGTGGACTTTGTGATATTCTAATTTTTGATATTTTATCTGTTAAATCATCTAGTTTAATCAAATTTACTTCTGGGTAAAAGTCAGTTAATATCGTTTTATTCATTTCTTTTACTGGACATAGTATTGTAGATGGGGTAAATGTGATACAATTATCTGGTATAGTTAAAACACCAGTTCCCTGTAATAAGTGAAACGTTGTTGACGTTGGGCATACCAGTGTTATTTGTTCTTTATTCGTTATCCAATAAATAAATGAATTATTATTATGTAATTTTTCGAAATGTGCATTATCGTGGTAACCGTGACGTACTTCGCAATTTTCTTGTACTTTATTTAGAATACCTGAATTGAAAATTTGAATCTCACACATAGGGTAATTTTTTTATAAGATAATATTGGTTAATAATAAATATTTTGTAACAGCTATAGTGTAACAGTTATCGTAGTCTGTTTCTGTAAGTGAAATAAATTGTTGTTTGTCCGATGAAATTGCAAGGTACGTGTTATGAGGTTGTATGAATATAAATTGTGGTGGAGTTATTTCGATAGGTATTGGCCACAAACGATATAGTGTATAATCTTCAGTATTACAGATGGGAAAGTTTAAAATAATTAAGTTGAGAGTTTGAAAATTTAGTACTAATTTTAGTAAGTTTTAAAAATTCTTCAATCGCTGTAACGTCATTTATATTGATAGGTAGTGTTTTTTTGCTGGTTAAAGACTGTTTTATTGTTTCCAAATTATTTTTTAATTCTATATTATTCAGTATGGTAGGGTGTAGTATATTGCTTCTGGCTAAAATTATTGATTGAATTTATTCCTCTGTTTCAAACGAAAATTCTGTTATTAATAATGTTAGTTTTAAAAGGTAATCTATTATAGATTGGTTTATCTCTAGTTCCATTAACTCATTATTTTTCGTGTTTATTTTACTTGTTATGTTAGACATTTGGTTTTGAAATTTAAAAAAATTATCATTCAGTGTTGAGGATACGTTTGTCATTTCATTTAGGGTTGATTGAACAATCTTAGTTTGTATTTTCATGAGAGTTATTGTTTTGTCATTTTTATCGTTATTTTTTTGTATTTTTTTTTTGTATGTCTTGGTAGCTATTATCGCCTACCACCCCAAATGCCCATTCTTCAAAGTTTCCTACCGCATTTACCAGCCCCCTTTTTGATCTAATACCTTTTTGTAAAGACATTAGACTGTTATATCTTTTTATTAATTCTACTCGTGCAGTATGTAAAGTCGGATTAAAAGTATTACAAATAGTTGAAATGTTATAGTTTTTACGACTACATAGTATTGTCTTATCATTCAATAATTCCCCAATTAATTTAAATTTTTCAACATATATTGAGGTATTAACGTGAATTAATAAATTAAATGTACTTGAGTATGTTAGTAATTTTGATATAGGTTCATAAAAAATACCAGATCCTTTTGTTATTTCCTTTTTTATTAAGTTGTTTTCCTCTTGTCCATGTATTGATGTAGATGTGTCGAGCAACAAAAGAATAAAAACTATTAAAAAATGCAGATACATCGTTTGACAAATAAATTAATATTAAATACAATTAGTAACACGAAAACTTATACGCATAGATAATGATAATATTGTTTGTGATAAATATGTTCCTGACTCTGGTAGTATTTAAATGAGATAGTCTCATAATTCGGTGTTACTTTTATTTCAAATATTGATTACCAAAAATGTATAATACTTTTCATTGAAATCATATGTGACACATAAATTGTCGAATAGCAAATGCATTAATTTTGTTTATTTTAAATCTTATGTTTATTTGTTTATGAATATACCCAGGTAGCATCGAATTGTTTGTGTAGACATATTTTTTTTTTTACAAAACAATAACAAAAGAGAAAGAGAGAAAGAAAACTATATTCATGTATAATTAATTATTTATCTTTTAACATATGTGTTTCTTCCCTAGTAGATCCTATACTTATTTTATATATTATTTATATACTATGTTTTTAATTCTTAAAATTTTCTATTTCCTATATTTTCCCTACAGTAATATAATATGTGTACCTCCACATACGTTAGACTTAGTATATACAGTAATGCTACTTTAAATATTGTAGTCATCGCTCTTTATATTTTTTTATCTGGCTTACATGTTTATGTATATCTCCTATATCAATAGATCCTAAGTCCATGTCATGTTGCGCGAAACAATCCGAAAATCTTGTCAATATTTTTTTTTGTTTTAATTGTTGATTTGTTTCTAACTCTGGGTTAATATCAAATTCTAATTCTTTACTATCTATTGATTTTGTTATGTTACATATGTTATTGTTTCCGTTATTTTTTAAGAGTGTGTTTTGCGATATTTGTAAACTTTTATTGGTTTGTGCTGGATTTGGGCCAGTTAAATTGTCATTAATGTTTTCAAATACTTGTTCTACATAATGTGTTAATTCATTAAATCCGTTTTGTCTAGTATGCATTTCGTCGTATTTAATGTTACGCTGAATGTTGTTATTATTTTTTATGTATTGTTCCATTTGGCTTTTAATAGTTTTAAGGTCAGGTATTACTGTAAATACTATTATATTATGTAATGTTAATAGTTTATTGTTAGTGTTTATTCTACCCGGGGTCCAATGATTGTTCTTGTGAAATATTCCTATAAATGATCGGTTTGGTCTATAATAAACTATTGCCGTGTTATTTTCTGTTTCGTTATTTATTTCATCGTAATTTTTTAAAATAATTAAATTTTTATTATATTTATCCGCTAGATATGCCAGATCATCATCTGTAAGTTGATAACCCGATTTACACCTTGGTATTCCTATGTCATTTAAGATTTCTAGCGTTGTCAAGTTTAGTCCCTCGTTTTTTAAACAAACTCTTAACGCGTTGGCCCCACAATCTCCATCTGTCGGTGTTTGTTCCGCTATTTCTAGACAAGAAACTAATTTAGTTATTTGAATCCTTAAGTTCGAATTTATTGATTTCTCGTGACTATTTTCTGTATCATGTGAATTAATTATTATATTTATTTGTGATGAATCTCTCGTTTCTGGAGATTTTGATATTGAATTAGTAGAATTACATTCTATATTGTGTTTGGACTCTAATTTGTAAATTCTTATTGTAATATTTGTATTTTGAAACGTGAATTTAATCATATTTGCAATTATAGCCCAGTCTTTTTTGTCTAGTCCCGAACAAACTTTGGGTAGTCCTAAACTATTTATCGACTGATCTAAGCAAAATTGTTTTAAATTTTGTAGTGTGTTAAAAATGTCTTCGTAAGTGGGTTTATCGTTATATACGTGTTTTGTTATTAAATATAAAATCCATTGTTTATTTTGTTTTAAAAATGCTATTTCAGTAAGTTTTTTACTCTGTGCTTTTAATACGTCTACGTCTTCAAATTTTTCTTTAAATTGTTGAGCAATCCCTGCGCTCATTTTGAAGTCTTTACTAACACAATGTGCAATGGCATCGTTTGTTTGATCAGTAAATAAATTACCTATAATTTCATGGTATCTACATTTGGTATTATACGTTTCTGTTTTTTGAAATAGAAATTGTTGAAAATTTGTTATGACGTGTTTATTATGTTGATTATTATTTGTGTCATGTAAGGTATTTATTGGTTTGGCTTCCTGTTCTATTTTTAATTTTACTTCGATTCCTTCATAATTAAACGTAAGTAAATCGTTTTTTAAATCTAGAATTGTGTTAATTTTTTTCATAATGTCTAATCCTATTATTACGGGTGTGCATAGATTGTCGACTACAATGATTTTATGATTTATTACAATCGTCCCTATTTTTATCTGAGCCATAGTTGTTCCTAGAATGTTTAGTTTAGAATTGTTTGCCGTTTCAAGGTAGAGTTCGCCCTCGGTATTTAATTTATTGCATTTAATAGTATTTTTGTTTATAACTGTTACATTCGCCCCGGTATCTAATAATAATGTAGTAATTTGGTCATTTATTTTTCCTATTAGTTCTATTTTGATTTTTTCTTTATTATTATCATAATATGTATAAATAGTATTTTTGGTATTTGTATTTTGGACGTTATTTAAAGGTATGTTACTGGTATTATGTTGGTGTTCCTGTGCAGACCCAGTCATCTGCGGAACTATCAGTTTTTTTTGTACAAAAGTATTACAGTTTCTTTTTATATGTCCCGGCATTCCACACTGAAAACATATCGGAGGTCCTTGCTGATTTCTATAAGTATAATTGGTAGGGGGTATTATTCTCTGATTAATTTGTATAGGGACTTGAGTGTTAGTTAATTGGTTATTATTTGTATTGTAATTATGATTTCGATAAAAGTTTGGTCCAGGGAATCGGGTGTTTGTCATCTGGTTATTGTTTGTAGTATAGTTAAAATTCGGATAAAAATTTGGTCTTGGATTATTTTGATAATATTGATTTGGATTATTAAGTATACGTGGTTGGTAGGTTTGATGTTTATTATAAAACATGATACCATAATTATTGCTCATTTCTTCTCCATCTTGATAATAATAATTATTTCTACTATTTTGAGCTTGTTCGAAATTAATTTGATTTATATGCTTTTTTAGAATCTCCATTTCCCTGGTTAACTTTTCTACTTCTCCTACCTTATCTTCTGATCTTAATAGATTTGTTAACTCGAGTTTTTCTAAAGTTTTTTTAATGTTTGCAATTGATGTATTGTCGGCTAACCTTATTAATTGAAAAGTTTCTTTAGGTAATCCTTTCAATATATGTTCACATATTTCTTCTTCGGTCATATTCTTATTTATTTTATAGCATATTCCTATTATTTTAATTATAAATTCTTTATATGTTTCTTGTTTCGTTAGTTTAAGATTTTCCAACTTTGCCATTAGTAAATGTTTGTTTCCTACTATAGTAAATTCTGCAATCAATTCACTTTTGACCTCATTCCATGTTATATTTTCGTTTTTTAATTTTAATTGTTCAAAAAAGTCTTCTGCTGAGTCTTTAAGATATAATGGTAGAATAATTAATTTATCTTTGTCCTCCCACTCGTAAACGACAGATATCAGTTCAAATTTTTTTAAAAATTTATCTACGTCCTCGTTTTCTTTCCCTGAAAAAATATCGGGTTTGTGTATTACTTGGTTAAAGGCCATTTTTAAACTTTGTTTATTTTTTATCGGTTTATTTAATTCCTCCCCCTTTTTGCCGATCACTTGATTATTTATTTTTTCTGAATTTTGATTTTTTATTTCGGGTTTTTTGTATGATTCAAAATTTTTGAGATTTTTGTCTGTGTTTGAATTAATCGTTAAATCGTTAGTTTTATTTGTTAGTTGTATATCGTCAATAAGGTTATGTAGTTTGGTTCCTATACTCACAGTATCTGCGTGTTCTGTTTCAATATTATTTATTATAGAGTCGTCTTCAACAACCGTTACATTAGTCAAGTTTTGCTCACATGTTAAATTTGTTAGTAAATTATTCTCTGTAAAAGTTAAATCTGTTTCATTCAAGCTATCCTCAAAGTCTTCGTCGTTTCTAAAACTTTTTACTGCCGATTTTGCGAGATTCCTCAAATCTCCAATTGTCGATGAAATTTTACTGTGTATATTACAAAACTTTAAAAAACCCACTATTTCCGTTTTATTTAATAAATTTATCCAAGCAACTGTTCTCTGGGAAATTATAAATTCAAATTTCTTTTGTGTTGGTAATAGATTAAATTCCTCTTTTTCTAAAGTCTCGACCGCGTTTAGAGTACACAGTGTAAATTTTTGAACAAGTTTTGCTGACAGTGGTATCTTTCCAAACCTAGAATTTGCAAAAAAGTTACCTAAATCGACTTTTTCGATTAGCCGTAATAGAATTATTAGATTTATTTCGTTTATTTCAGAACCAAAATTTTCATTTAAATGTAATATATTTAATCTATCCACTTTTGCTATTTGGTTATTTGTATTACGTTTTATGTAAAATTTACTGTCAATTAAATATTTTTATTTATCGAAACATTGTTTATGTTCACTTACAATAACATTTTCTTCTTTCCTGCTCTTTATATAACCTATAGTATATTTTTTTATTCTTATATTTTTCCTATTTACCCTATAATTGGTCACCACCTATACACATACACACACATACACATACATATACATATATATACATATATATATATACACATACATATACACACACACACACATATATATATATATATATATATATATAAACTTGAGCTACGTTATTCTTTTATTTATTATATACTCTAATAATAATTCCTAATACTTTAAACATCATAGATTTCAAGAATTCGAATTATTTTTATTTTTATAATATAACTTCTTTATTAACTATACACCTATATTTCCTTTACTCTTTTTCTCTTATTCCTAATATTCAAAATATCATAGATTTAAAAAAAAATTCAAATAATTTTTTTATAATATAATTACTTCTTTATTATCGATACTCCTATATTTCCTTTACTCTTTTTCTCTTATTCCTAATATTCAAAATACCATAGATTTAAAAAAAAAATTCAAATAATTTTTTTATAATATAATTACTTCTTTATTATCGATACACCTATATTTCCTTTACTCTTTTTCTCTTATTCCTAATATTCAAAATATCATAGATTTAAAAAAAAATTCAAATAATTTTTTTATAATATAATTACTTCTTTATTATCGATACTCCTATATTTCCTTTACTCTTTTTCTCTTATTCCTAATATTCAAAATACCATAGATTTAAAAAAAAAAATTTAAATAATTTTTTTATAATATAATTACTTCTTTATTATCGATACACCTATATTTCCTTTACTCTTTTTCTCTTATTCCTAATATTCAAAATATCATAGATTTAAAAAAAAATTCAAATAATTTTTTTATAATATAATTACTTCTTTATTATCGATACTCCTATATTTCCTTTACTCTTTTTCTCTTATTCCTAATATTCAAAATATCATAGATTTAAAAAAATTCAAATAATTTTTTTATAATATAATTACTTCTTTATTAACGATACTTCTATATTTCCTTTACTCTTTCTCTCTTATTCCTAATATTCAAAATATCATAGATTTAAAAAAATTCAAATAATTTTTTTATAATATAATTACTTCTTTATTAACGATTTTCCTATATTTCCTTTACTCTTTTTACTCTTATTCTTAACACTTAATATACCTTATCTCATACATTTGTTATATATTCTATACCTTTACTTTATTATTTTCTGCACTCCACTTAACATAGCTTAACAACTAATAACAAAAAAAAAATAAAAATCTAAACCAACCGCAAATATTTGTAACTTCAACTAATTTAGAACTTCGGCGCCTCCACCAATATGTAACGTGGTCGGGAGGGACCAGTTAAATATGATATATTCAGGGAAGAAGTTTGTTTCTTATGAATATATTTTATCCGTAGCTCGGGAGCAAGAATGGTGTTTAGGATGTTAATATTACAAATAAATGCAGATTGGTCTAAATAACTATGTATTATTACATTATATTATTCTTAAAGATAAAGGCGTCGGGTTACTTACGAGTCTCGGAGTTCTTGGTGCGTGTCGTGGACATCACGGAGAACTGCCGTACTCTTACATGTTAATATTTGGCCGTAGCCTTACAATAATTAATGTGGGACAAAACAGGGGGGAGCTTAATATCTAGTCATCATATTATGTCTACGGAATACATATATATAATATATAATATGTACCTATTGTACATATTATATTTCTTAAGTATAATTAACGATGTAACAATTGTTACACTACGCACGGGTAGGGATGGGCAATTCCCGGGAACGTCATTCGCCGGAAATTCCCGGGAAGGAATTCCCGGGAATTCCCGGGAACACGTGGGAATTTAAGGGAACCATAAATAAATTGCGGGAACGAATTATAGTAAACTCATCATATGGCTAAATTATGATGTATTACGTTTACATTTTCATGATTTTTGCTAAATTTTAGTTGAAAGAAGCACTTAACCTTATAAAAAATAACAAAATAATTAAATAAAATGTATAAAATAGCCCTTTTGCATATATTACTTAAAATTTAAAAATAATTACAAACAATTAATATTAATTAAACATGTCAAAACAGTCATAATTATTAAAACAAATAAACTAGGTACTCTGTTCATTGTTCACTTATATCAATATCTAAAGGAAATATATACACCATACATTTATTTTTGTAATCATATGTTTTGCTCGGAAAATTAAGTTTCGAAATAATATCTGTAATTTTTATAACTGATACATCTCCATCAATAATTTTAAAATGTTTTTTTGATCCGCCAACAGATTCAAATCTTTATTTTTATTATAATTTAAGTTAATAAACATTTTTATTTTTTAATTAGTTAATAATTGAAATTTTTAAGAGCTTTGCATTTGATTTTATGCATTATCAAATAATGAATTTGTTATAATTTATAACTTATAATGAATTATTTATTCTGATATTTAAATTATTTAACACTAGTTATAGGTAGGTACTGACGGAATCAGTACATAAGTCAAAATATGTTACTGCCTATATAAACCAATACTAAACCAAGAATAAAGGTTCGTAAAAAATGTCATTTTTGGCAGTTTTTAAAATTTCTGGAAATTCCCGTTCCCGGCGTGGTCGGGAATTCCCGGGAACGGGATTATTCCTTCCCGGGATCGATCCCGGGAATTTCCGGGAGCGCCAACCCTACGCACGGGTACGATACGAAAAATGTTTAGTAACTTGTACATCATGTCACTACAAACGACGCGTAGGTACAAATCAAATGTAAATAAAACAATAATACTGGTGTTAATAGGTTTCCAAATTACAAATATGCTCATTGTACAAATATTGCCAGTACAAATTGTAGGTATATTTGTATATACACAAAAAAATTAAAAATTGAAAATAATATAAAATCATAATATTAAAAATTGCACGAAATTATTGAAAGTATTATTTTATTTTCGGGTGGAGTGAGTAAAATATTCTAATATTATTTTGTTTGAAAATATTTAAGCTCTTTTTCTTCAAAATTCAATTAGATCTCCGCCGATGAGCAAGGACTGGCCGAAAACTTTTATCATCACGCTCACGATATAATTATTTACGTTTCGCCGCGTACTTTTATATAAGTATATCGACTCCTCCAAAGAAAAGGGAAGTAACCATAGACCTTATACTACTAGACAAGAAACTTGTATGACAACAGCATTACGATGTGCGTGGAAACATATCGCAGCGATGTAGCCCGCCTTGACACCAGGTTTTCTAATTTTACAATAATACAAATAAGCAAATTATTAGAGATGGTAAACTGTGGATTTTTTATATAAAAGTGTTTATTATTATTTGTATTTGATGAAGTGTGATTATTTAATAAAAATAATTGACATTGACTTGGTGTGTTCTCATGTTATTGTATAGGTACAAAAGTACCCAAAAGTTAATGGTTGCAAACCACTAATTATTCTACGCTTACTGCGTTTGCTTAATCAATGGTTTTACTATTAAAGTATTAAACTCGTGACTTGTAAATAGTAAATAGTAAATACTGAATATTGTATAAGTAATTTTCATTTTTTATTTTTATAGCTAATTATAATAATAAGTGGGTCTTAAAATATTCATATTCATAACTCATACACTTAATATTATTTTTGGAGCACCAGGAGCTTGAGAATAAGTACTTACTTATATGTATGTGTCACTGTGACAGTTATTTTCAAAAATACATATGATGAATAGTATGTTTTAATAGGATATGTATAATTATTAAAAAAATATATATTTATATAAATGTTTAATATCATATATAAAATTAATTATATATACTTTATATTAACAATTAACTTACCTGAATAGTTTAATATTCAATTGCTTGGTTACTCCGCAAATTACACATTTGTGACCCATTTTTTAGCATGTTTTTATTTGAAGTATTTGAACTGTCGGTCAGTCCAGTTCGGAAATCGGAATATAATGATTTTAAATTTAATTTTACAATAAATTTCACCGGTTTACTTCGTGATAAAGATTAGTTTATCATGAATATCATTGTTTATCTTTTATTTTACTTTTATCACTTTTATGGTATATCGTATATAGTATATACGATAACTTAGATCATATACTATGGATGGAGCCACTACGTATCATAGCAATACAAAAAATTGAAGCCGATATTAGCGACGAGTCTCTGAATTAGGTGTTCAATATGCGCATGCGCAACGCAACTTCTCGCAAATTTATCCGCCGATGATTTGTTATCACATAACCATACTAATATACTATGTAGTATGTAGTATATTCAATTGTGTGGTGATAGTAATCTATTGATAATTATGCGACGAGTTGCTTCGCGCATGCGCATATCGATCACCTCATTCAGTGACTCGTCGCTAATGTCGGCTTCAAAATAATACGCAGTGGCTCCATCCATAGTATATGATCTAAGTACGATAATTTACAGTCACTCAGTCACTGAAAAGCGCCCTCTATATTTCCACGCTCGGTATGCAATCACTTCTTGTCTAGTAGTATATTAAGGTCTATGTCTGTACCTCCCGCGAAAATCGCAGTAACTTTACTACTCCAAAGAGGTTAGAAATCATAATATTAAAATATATTTATAAATTTATAATCTCTCGTGATAAAGTTTCCGGCGAAGAAAGATGTATCTTAAGTTACTTCTATTTTGAAATACAACAATAATTTATTGTTTAGTTTAATTATTGTATTTATAGTGTTTAATGATAGCATGCATAATGATATACATACATAAACTTGACTGTTTAGTGTCAGAGGTCAGCAGGGCCATATTTACTATTAGGCAGGATAAGCAACTGTCTATGGCCTCCGCTATTAGAGGGCCTCGGATTTTTATGAAGCTTCTTTTTTTTTTTTTTTTTAGATTACTTCTTTTATCAAACTAAGTATAAGAAACATAATATTTCAAAATAATAAAATTATTAATCCTTATCAGCGTAAAATTTAAATGAAAATAAATAAAAGTATAAAAGTCTATTTTTATACATACTGGAAACACCATACGGCCATACTGGTTATATATAACCAGTCATAACAAATATCACGAGTACCTACATAATAAATAAGTACACACTCATCATACGATCATGGGAACCGTGACTCGTGACTCGTCAGTACTCAGTGGTCAGTATATTATTTAATATTTTCATTTGCAAAAGTTATTATTCGTTAAATGTTTCTACTTTGTAGTAAACATTTTTTCTTATAAAATTGATTTATATTTTTATTGTTAACGTTAGTTTCAACGCATAGTTTATTACACATTATTGGTATCTGGGAGTTTTATAGAACTCATTTGTGGAAGGGGGGCTATATACGCTACTGTTGATAAGGGGCCACATTTTTGATTTTGCTTAAGGCCACCATATGTCTAAATCAGGCCCTGGAGGTCAGTAATAATATTATTAATACAATTAATAATATTAATAATTATTATTATAGTGTTTTTTATTATCAATCATTACCTACAAAAAAGTAAGTTATTCGATTTTATAATACATATTAATATTATTATTATTACCTATTTTATAAACACCAGACTGAAAAAATAACATGAAATTCCAGTGCATAGTAGTAATAAATTATAAGTGATGATATTTTAATTAAATTATTTGTTAATTATTATACTACTATTAAACAGGATTCGAATCAATATTATCTTATTTAGGTTTCTTTATTATATTTTATGATGATAATATTATTTGTAATAGAGTGAAGAATTAGTACATAAATGTTTGGTTTATTATAACATTCTTGTTGCTAAATTAAAATAAAAAAGTTTTATTTGAAAATATTTTATTTTTATAACTTATCTATATTTATCCGAGATTAAGGAAGTAACTCGAGTTACTTCTTTGTAATAAATGATTTTTCCCAAGAAAAAAGAAGTAACTCGAGTTACTTCTCCGAATAACTTTTTTCCCCGTGATAAAAGAAGTAACTAAAGTTTATTTTTCATCATACAGTGTACTGTGGAAGTTAAAAAAGAAAAAATTATGGTGATAATATTATATTCAATCAAACAACCAAAGTTCATATAAAAATTTGATATGAAACAGTTAAAAACCAATATTAATTTAAGTTAAATCTTATAATATAGCTCTACTGAAAAATGATAAAATTCGAGTTACTTCCTTTTTCATTGGGGGAGTCGATATTTAACCGTACATGAAGTCAAAGTAACTGAAAATTTCTTATTGTATTTTTTTGGGGGGGGGGATATTTATTTTGATAAGTTTAGCACAACCAGTGCCCGCGAAAAAATTAATCCTCGAAAACCGAAGATAAAGTTGTTCGTTAGAAACAATATAGAGAATACCAGATGGACGACCATTATTCGTGACCTCGCGGGTCGCTGCAATAACACCGATTCCCTCTATTCTGTTCTTATTTTGGTCGCTTGTCACATTCGTTGCGATGAAACTCATTTCATTTGTAAATTTAAAATCTAATTGCATGGACGAAACAAAACGCGTTCGTAATACAAATTTAATTATGAAATTATATCTAGGGAACGTTGATTTTTCCATATTACACGTAAGTGAGAAAAACTCTCGTAGTTACGTCTTAAAAAAAAAAAAAAAACATGTCTCACGTGTTACCCATAGGAAAAACAAATTCATGCCTAAACACATAACGAGTGTCCGCTTTTGTATTTACCGCTGATTTTTAAATGATGTAAAACGAGTATTTAGTGGGATTAAATTAAATCATAACTTTAGTAAATATTTGATTAACAACCGTCTCGACTGTGAGATACGTTTATGAAATGTTTAATTAACGTCCATCAACATGTTTTTAATAAAGACGAGACGATAATAAATTTCAATCTTTACGAAATACGTCTGTCAGAATAAAATAAAACTCAATTAAAGCAGATCGTTTTTCCCGGAACTAAAATCCCAAACGGCCAATATCAGTCTAGTTATGTTTGCGAAACTATGGTAGTAATGATTTCTCAGCCCTTTCGAGTCGGTAATGACTCATTACTAATGACTAATGAGTAAATTTAAAAAGATTTTCGTCGTAGTACCGTGATATACGTTTTCGATTGAAAACGAACGTTTTTATTTTTCCCAGTACAGAGACATATTGTATTACAGTCGACCGTTTGCCGTTGTTGTCGCCGAAGCGAATCCAAACACGACATTTCGCGTGCCTTTGATAGATTAGAATCCGGTTTTTTTTTTTTTTTTTTTTAAGCACACCATCCCCGGATCGATGACGCAATCGTCGAATCGACGGGTCGGAAATTCCGTAAGAATAAGCTTCGACGTTTAGGTAGTTCGAGTGCGGTGTTGATCAGCCGGGAAAAGAAACGCCGGGTCTGCCAGTCAAACGTTCCCCGGTATTCGCGGTCAGACCGGACACTTGGTATATTTTGTCTCCAGATCAATGACATCAGGGTCCGTGTCGTTTGCGTACCGGCTAGTAAATGATCCGGTCCTGTCACTCGGCCGCGACACCCGTGCCCGTCGTTGTTGTTTTTACGTCGGATCGAAAAAGGGTACTGCCGCGACTATTCGTGCGTTTATACGACGTGTATGCCTTGTGATTACAATTCAAACCGGATCCTTTGCGGCACGGTACGGCGAGTGTTAAAGGTCGGGGGACACACTATTCACACGCGACGTGTTAACACGCCTTTACATACCACGTCGTGGTAAGACGTGTGAGACGCCACTGTACACATTAATAGAACGCGTGTGATAGCGTCGTATGCTGATCGACACTTTTTTACACGCTGATTTGTATCAGTCAGTACCATTTTCTGTTGAAAGAAGCAAGATCGACTTTGTAACTTCGTTATGAATTCTTTATCAAGTTCGTTTGTACCAATCTCTTCCCGTGCCTCTTTACGAACGTTGTTATCTTTATATATTCCACAGAAAAAATGTCGTATAAAGACCTGTGTTCCCTGATATTTTCAATCAATGACTCCTCAAATGAAGACATTATAAAAAAATAGGAGAAACCAATAGCATTGACCGATGTCTGGAGTAAAATGATCGTATTCTAAATAATACGATACTATCACACGTCACACGTTTTTCGAAATTGTTTGAAACGCGTGGCGTGGAATTGAGTGGGAATGCGTTGCGTGTTATAAATATGATCACAAAATCCAAAAATATATAAAAAAAAAAGCTGGAAAGTGAGATGATGGTGGTACAAGTTCGTCCTTCGTCCCTTCGGTCCTCGGACAAGATATTGGTGATGAATGTATTAAGTTTTAAAGAAATGATGACTCATTTCTTTAGTATAAAACGATTCTGAGCAAAGCTTCAGTGTAATATAATATATTATTATTTAAATACTGTTTACGTATTTTACGGTTATTTGTATAATTTTTGGTGAGTTTTTGTTAGGATAATTATGTAGGTATATGAGTAAGGTCATATTACATTTTCAGAACTTTTTGTCAAATATTTAAAATTATATAACATAAAAACTTTCAAAAAATTTGGTAAATTAAAAGTTCTATATTTAAGTCAAAAGTGCTATAATTGTTCTGAAAATGTTGTCCAAAATAAAAAAGTATGTATTTGATATTGGATAACATTTTCAAGTTTCTAGCTTCAATACTTTTTGATTTATGACTAAATACCTAAAATCTGAACAGTGAAAATCTCGTTTACGGCGGATTCTTACCGATTTTACCGTTTTTACTCAGTTTTTCGATCGTTATTCTTGATTACTGGAAAAACTATTGAGATTTTGGAAAAATGACCTCTCTAAAGTACCATCTCAGTTCAATTTCGGATCGAAAGAGTTGCTGAACGAAACTTTTGGACAAGGATTTCTATACGAAAAAATGTTTACAGAAAAAAAAAAAAATAATAAACATCATTGTAAAACCATAAGATCCTTCGCTTCACTCAGAATCTAAAATAAACGCGTTAACACGCGTTTTAAAATTATCGGCGTGTTAACGCGTGGCGTGTGAAGACATGACGTTAAGACGTGGCGTGTGAATAGTGTGTCCCTGCCTTTACACGCGCAAATATCCGCCGTCGTTCGCGGCCGATCCGGTCGAACCGCGTGGCGACGTACGCGACCGAACGCGTAGCATATTTGGTCGTCCATGACAAAAATAATTTCGAATAACACACGGCAACGGGAACGGAAACAGAGCACCACAAAATTGAATGAAATCAAAAACATCATCCACGTATCCAGGCCCTCTCCGCCTAACTTCTCGAGGAAAACGGAAATTCCAATCAACAGAATGCGAATAGGACACACGTTTATAACACACCGATATTATTTTGACGAAGAAAGAAGACCCACCTATGTATGTGCCGGTTGCGGTATACCGTATACACCCCTCTCAATCAAACACATCGTATCCGAATGCCTTTCGTATGAAACGGATAAATAGGAAGTAGGGGTACCAAACATTCGGTCAGAAGCACTCCACCCCCCAGACAACATAAACCACATAATCACCTTACTAATTAAGACTAATCTTATCAGTAATATATAATCTGTAACTCGTATAATATGTAAATAATGTATCTTGAGAAAATGTGAACCTTTAAAACTCACTCTATGCCAATGGTCGTAGACGCCGAGGCTTAATTTAAATAAAAAAATAAATATTTGGTCGGATATTTGCATACGATTAACCTGCGCGCACAGTCCCGCGTCTGTGATTAGAAACTATACGGAGGAGGGCGATATACGTTTCCAGTAGACGATGTACAAATAAATAGTCCTGCACCGTTCCGCGATCATGGCATACCACGTTTCGATTGGGACCGCGAAACACTGTGGTTGTAACACCGTCATGACTTTTATTTTACCAAGTCGTATTGTAAAACGTCAGTACGACTTTTCGCCATTTGTCTTTCGATCCGTGTTCGATACGAGTTCTAATGTGAAGTGACTCAACGATAACGGTTTCCGGGGGTTTGTGCGTTCCGAAAAAAATTCGAAAATTCGAAAAATTCGGGTAGAACAATGTCTTTATTTATTTAATTTATATAATTTATACAATATTATCGATCCAATGTCGGCAACACTGCAACACCGATTTGGTCTTTAAACTTTCCACGCCACGTAGCTGGAACTATACAATAAAATGTTTTAACAATAATTATATGATACCCCAGAAAGATAACACCAAATATCTAGACATTCGTTTTTCAGACAAAATTCTAAACCTACGACGCAAAAGATCGAACATAAATTATTAAATCTACGCTTAGATTCTCGAGGGAAATTATCTCTGTTCTAATACGCCTCTAAAATCAAAACGACTATTGTTTAAATAAATTATACGCTCATCTATGTCGAACGGTATCAAAATTTTGGGATCAGAGAAAAAATCAAATATTTCTATTCTAAAACCTTTAAATAAATTTACCGAGGAATAATAAAAGGTGCTCCGTGGTATATCAGCAACCACACCCTCCACAAAGGACAAAGTATACTAACACTTCCTGGACTGGCTTCCTGCTATTTCAAAAAAACCACAGCGACACTCAAAACCATCTTAACCCTCTAATATTCAATCTCCATAATCTCTTTAACCCTATTAATTCTGTACGTCGCTTTAAAGGAAACTGGTCTAGAAACCTATTCGAACTCAGCTTAGCATTCTTAAACGCTGCTTTTTTCTTTCTTTATTATTTTTTATTATTATTATTATTTTATTTTTTTTTGAAGTGGTGTCAATGGATTCCTTTTTCTTGCATGTTGTTCAAGCATAATATAAATTATAATTTTGCACTTAAAGCTTACTCATTGTATCCGAGTATATAGATTGTAATATTTTCTTAATTAAAAATAAAAAAAAATAAAACTATACCTCGATTACTACCTCAGATAACTAAATCTAGTCACTTATAAAGCGCTAGAAGTTTTAATTGAATCGTTGTGTCGTTGTGTTAACGTAAAGGTGTAAATAAAATGTATTTTTATTAAATTTTATAGTTATACTATAAAAAAATCTATACGTTTTGCAGAACTTACAGTATAATTTTACAAACGTTTAATACCTATATAGATTTCGACAACGAAATAAATTTATCTACTAATTTTATTTTCAATTTTGGTTTTGATTTCTTTAAAAGTATACGAATTAATATTATAGGTTTAGTCGATTTTAAGGCATATTTGTGCAAACATCCTCATTACCTTAGCTCATTAAATAACAAGCAGTATAATATTATTATTGCAATGTGTATTACTTGTTATTATTAAGCATGAAGTTTTGCAGCCCATGCATTTGGGGGGGGGGGGTCGTGGTGTTCCCATTGATGGGATATGGAAAAATTGCTTATCAGGCCTTATCCATTTCTAAATTGAAAACTTTTGAAATTGAAAACTTGATGAAAATTATTCGAATTCATTTATATCCGAATAATTAAAAAAAAAAAAAAAATGATTCAAATAGGTTTTTATTCGAATACATATTTAATCGAATAATTATGTTGATAAAGTTTTGCCCAACACTGGTTATACTTACAGTAAACGCTTATTATCAAACCCAAAGAGAATAAAATTAACAATACTTATTTTCTGAACTAACTGATTCTCTTCAATATTTCGAAACAATTTACAACTTCAATTTCAGGTGGACAATTATTTTTTCAACAATTATACCTATTTGTATTTTACTATTTTGTACATGACGTATTGTACACGTGTATTATACAATAAAATACAATTTGTTTTATACAATTTACATCACTGGGAATCAATAAAGCTGGTATGTGTTTACAGATCCAAGTCATTTCGGATGAAAATACATTTTTTCTTTTATTGTTTCCCAAGTATAAGTGTATTCGTTTTTTGATTTTCCGTTTCAATTAGTTTGTTTCAATCAACACGGTTATGTCGAATGACATCAGATCCGTGTTAATCATTCATACCAGTAGACATCGCACTCGGTCTGAGTTTTCAGACTCGACGTGAGAGTTAATCAAAATAAACACAGCGTATGCATTATGCATTAATTTACACTGTCTCCTCGATTCAAGTTATCCGTTCATTATTCCGCGGTAATTGTTTATAATAATTCACTTCCGAAGGTGAAAAACACCGAAATGTTCTGACTCGAAATTCAAACTAATTTATTTTATGCATGAAATTATTGTGATTACGTTTCCAAAACCAATCGACCATTCGACATCGAATCGAATCTACAAACAGCGATATCGTTAAATTCGAGCACTACGAAATATATTAAATCGCGAACGAGTATTATACCACGAAAACATATTTTGTGATCCGAAACGTGTTTTGTTTTGCAAAATAAAGTTTTGTATCGTCAAAAATAAATATTTTTCCGAGTTTTATAGACGACAATATTTTGTTTGAGCGATCTGACGTATTATGTTGTGATAATACGTATGTGCACCGTTCGGCGAACATCGGTTGAAAACGTAATAATTTTACGAAATAGGATATTACGGTCGTGGTGCGGAGATATCGTTTCGGTCGATCAACGGATTTAATACACCACGGTGAAGTGATTAATATTCGTAACTATATGTATACACGACGATATATTATTTCGTGAACCATTACAAGACGAACTCGGTTTACCTAAAATTACGCGTTTTAGTTTTTAACGTACCTATACGTTTTAAATCATTTTTCGTTTGTTTTTTTTTTTCATATTAAGGTAGAGAAAATTACTAAACACTTTCTCTATCCATTCGTTTTTCAATGTACTGCGTGCATTGTACTTGAATCTATAAAACTAAACAACTTTATTAAATAATGCTTTTGGTCGGAACCGATAGTTTCTTTCTCTAATTCAATAATTATTTGTTTATGTTCCATTTCATGATGACTTTAACAGATATGACGCAAAACCATGAATGGTCCGAGTGAGTAAATCGTGAATACACCGGAGTAAAATGAAAAAACTAAATTTCATTTCAAACCGTCATTTTAAATTAAAATCAACCATTAAAAATGATTCATAAATGATTAACGATTTTTTCCGTTTAACATTCGCCTTCTTAAAATCGGTTATAAAAACGAGTGTTTTTTATTTTCAAACTTTAAACGAAGCGAACAATGCGTGTGTTTTTTTCGCACTGGAAATTTTCTGAAAAGTTCACTCATTAGGTATATCATTCAAAAAGTTATAATTGGCAATATCATACAAACTAAACATGATTACATTTTCATAATTTTTTTGAAGTATTCGAGGAAACATTAACTAATAATTTTAATTACGTCAAACGGGACTATTTTAATTTACGATTTAATTATTCTATTCATTTTTCAACGCTGCAAATAATAATTAAAATCGTATTTTGTAATTTATAAAATTTATTTTCCGGTCAACGTTACATCGCGAGTATTACAGTAAATAAGTGTGTACAATGAATAAAACGAGTTTTTTTTTTCCAATATACCACTTTCAGGGGTTGTATGATGCTGCTTGACATATTGATTGAATGAATTTGTTTTTTTATAATGCATAAGTATTTCGGAATGAGAGCTATGACGGTATAGTACCACTCGAGTGGATTTCTCTGTTCACGTTGTGAAACTAAAATCTGATAAAAGAAAAAAAAATGGCCAAACGTGAGAAATACGTACGAGCATCTGAATAATACCGAGTGAGATGTATCAAAGTCGAGAAACGTCGGCTGAAATCGAGTCTAAAAGTTAAGCGTATACTAAAGAGGGTTTATTTTGTTAACTTTTTTGATTCTTTCGTTCTTTGTAACAACTTAAATGTTTAATGAGTCCCGTACGTAGGATCATTTATAATGTGTATACCTTTGCGAGCTCGCGTTTGATATTGCGTCGAAACGTATTTTTCAATATTTATTAATTTCGAATTTTAAGTTGAACCAACACTTTTTTTTTTTTTACGAACAATTAATTTATACTTATTTTTCTTTGCTAATTATCGGATTAAAAAAAAATCGATTATATATATATATATATACAACCATTATCTTCGTTTATCCTAACCGACAAATGAAATTTTATTGTAAACAAGGTTAGTCAAGGACAAAAATCAAATCGAAGACCGTTATTATTATTATTTTACGTTATAGTAATATAGAAACGTGAAATATCCTCGCTCCGTACGGTCTATAGTGATTTTTCTCGTGTTGTAATAGCTTTAAAGTTTTCAATTTATTTTATACGGGGCATCCACAAGGCCCCATCTGCAACCGTCTCGTGGCCCGCCGCCATTCCTCATTTCTCTTATTTCATTCGGTCTCGCGTGTTCAGTACATAACTGCAGTACGTATATGTGTGTGTGTGTGTGTGTGTGTGTGTGTGTGTGTGTGTGTGTGTGTGTGTGTGTGTGTGTGTGTGTGTGTATACGTACGACAGGGCGGCGCTAACAACGTTGCGTCGTGCTGTATTATTGCTGATTTAAATAATTAACTCCGTGGCAGTGCCGGTTACGTTCCTCGATATCCTCCCCGTTCCGAACAAAATAAATAAATTAGGGCTCATTTGATCCGGCGACAATTTGAATAATTATAATCAACATGTTTCAAAAGAGGACCCAGGGTGAAACACCGGAATTATATAGCGGCCGCCTTTTATTCTAGCATCCCTTCGTCTTCTCACTTTGTTCACTTGCTCGAACGTTTTTCCGAAAATGTTGTTTGATTTAAAGAAAGACGACGTAAACGTAACGATGAGAAGGAATTCATAAATACGAATATGGAGAAAATTGTAAAAATGACATTTCATTACGGTTTTGTGTGTGAATTCTGTGAAATTCTACAAACTGCTGACCCGCTGGCAAAAAATGATTTAGTCACATCAATCACTTAAGGATTGAGTGTTATGATTTAGTTGATAAAAAAAAAAAAAATTGAACCTGAAAGTTTAATTAAGATTAATGTCAAGAACATTTATCGACTGTCACAACTTGTTACCGAAAAAACCGGCAGAAAATATTTCACCCTTCTATCAACAAACCAAAACTCAATTATTTCTAAAATTAATAACAGGTATCAATAAATTTATTCTTTCATCTTTCACTCTAATTACTTTCCAATATCCTCTGTCTCTCTCTGTCTCTGTCTCTGTCTCTGTCTCTGTCTGTCTCTCTCTCTCTCCCTCTCTCTCTCTCTCTCTCTCTCTCTCTCTCTCTCTCTCTCTCTCTCTCTCTCTCTCTCTCTCTCTTTCCTTCTCTATTTCTCTTTCTGTCTTTTTTACTCTATCTTGCGTTTAATTGAAAACAATGTTTTTTTCATTTTTCCACATACCTCGTCCGTCAAATACACTTTTGTTACAACTTTTTTTTTACTATCTGGAAAAAAAATTGCGACCCGTTTTAAACACGATACGGAAATTTGATACAATCTAAAATATTTACACAGTACTAACAGACCGGAAAGAGGAAACGAACCATTGGTATCACGCCTCTTTACTTTAGTAAGTCTTCGCCCCATTTGCTACGAGACTCCGATAAGAGTTTTTAGCCAGTGAAACGGTAAACACGTGACTTGTGACGAGGTCGCTTGCAGTGTAAGTTTGGTTTGGGACAAAGTCTTGCTTAGTTCATAACTGTTCGCGTTTGTTTTTTTTTCACCGGATGCATTACGTTCGACGTATTTTATTTAATCGACGACACGCGTTGTTAACGCCGTGCGTATACTCGTACATTTCAATAAAAGACGATTTGAAACTGTACGAATTCCTCCGATGTACACTATACCGTTTTGTCAAATTAACAATGGCTTTTTGGCAACAAAAACGTATAATTCAGTAGGCAATTACATTTTAGACAACGCACTGTACTGCATACATAAATTATTATAGGTAAAAATTGGATTTCTTCCAGACGAACAGCGTTCACATAAATATTGCCCATCTTAGGGCCTTTCAAAGAAGTTAAACTTATATTTTCGAGTTGTTTCAGATTATGTTATACATAAATTGAAAGTTTCTTGTAAATATATTCAATCGTTTTACTCGCCGGAAGCTTATTTTTTTTCTTTTTTCTTTTTCTTTTTTTTTTTTTTTTTAAGTAAAACTTGTAAAAACCGAAATATAATAAATACGCGTTTTTGTGTTCAGAAAATTCTGATTTATTGGAAGCTTTAGATTTCCCTCGAGAGTTTGGTACGCCTTATCATTATATTATGATACGTGAAAACAATATTTATTGTCGGCAACTAATAGTGAGAGCTGCAGGTGCTCGGCAAAGGTTCAATAAAGCATGCTGTTGTATAAACCACAATATCACCGAGTTCTGAGAATTCGTATTATTTCCAATTAATTAAATGCAAAAAGGTTAATTTCAAAAAACTGTCATTTTAAAAAAAATTATCTAATGTAAGTACGTGAAAACAATAAAAAAAAGTCTCCAAACCATGAAAGACAAATAAAATAGCACATGCCAATATTGTTGTTTGGGACAATACTTTAATTCAAATTTCGTTATTCGAGAATTGGGAATAAAACATTTTTTACTTAAAACGCATCACTGATTTTGAAACATTGAAATAATAATATTTCAAACGAGCTAAATTTAATCTCGATGAAAAATAACATTATATGGAATATGTAAATTGATTTTGTGATTTAGTAAATTGATTTGTCGAGTCGTTTATTAAAATACGACGTCGTAATATTAACTGTGAACAATAGTTTTTAGTAAAAAACGGTCGGTGCCTTGGATATTTACAAGAATGAAGATTTTATACATATATAGGTATGTACAATCGCTACGATCACACGCTTTAGGCCAAAGTAAAGGGTATAATATGATTTCCATTGTACATTTTTCGCTATTTATCGTATCCCTCGAGCAATGACTTCTCCACAAACTTTCAGACGTCTATTTTCTGCTTAGCATTTCAGTGCATTTCATCAAAAAGTGCTGCCTGAGGGTTGAACGTCCCTGATCCCTAGCACTCTCTCGAATACGCCACGGTACCAATAATCATTGTTGTCGTTTTCTGAAAAGATCATGGAAATATTTCAAGCGCGATCTACACCTGTGTAATTTTTAATCGATCAAATACTTCTGCGACTCTTGCAACATTAATAAGTTCAATGCAATTTAGTATTATAAAATAATCGATAGATAAGTACTATAATAAAAAAGAAAAATGTACACGTATCGTAAACAAAAAACGTATAAAATACGAATAAGTTGGTAATCCAGTTAAAAAATGTTAGTTTTTTCATAATATAGAACGCAATATCCATAATAAATAGAAGGTCGTTTAGTGGGTACGTAAAAACTCCCACGAGGTGAAAATCCTGGCTACATGCCTATATTTTTGCAAACAAAGTATAGACCTTTGGAACACGTCATCGTATATTTGAAAGTTATTAAGTGTCCTTGGAGATATATTTTAGATGATTTATACATGTTTTATCCGAAAAAAAAATAAATAAATAAAAGAAAATAATTTTTAGACACCATCATAACGATTCCGATAAAATTAATTACAATGTGACATACTTTTTCAGAGATGAAAAAAATGTGAAAAACATCAATTGATACGCTTCAAATACAACAAATAATATGTCATTACAAAACACATCGAATTTCCCTTGAAATTGTTTCGAAAAAAAATGAAAAGGAATTAAAAACCAATATGTGATTTTGTCTAATATCAAAGTGCTTTTAAGGTATTACATTGTTATTTTTTTTCCACTGTAAACGTGTATAACTTTATACACGCTCGTATAGCTTGAACATATACCATATATTTACCTGCAATTATAATTCGATTTGAAAAAACCCTTGAAGTATAAAAAATGTTTGCAGACAAGACATTTAAATCATAAATACGTTTACCTCTTGTGTTTATCATAACAAAACTATTTCTGTTGTTGTGATTTCAACGCAGCTAATAACTACGGCGGTAAATAGTATAGATTCAACCACAATTTTTGGATCGTTATACTTCTGGCAAAAAAAACAAAAAACAAACATTTTACGTCTTATTACGGGTCAAAAATAATGTGTTTAAGTATATAGTGTCGATGGACAAAAAATAGACTTCAAGGGGACGACAGAACTACGAACAATCGTCTGGTCGTTTTTTCATTTTTTTTTTTTTTTTTTTTTTTTTTTACTACCGTATTCTATATCAATACTATATATGTATTGTTATTTTTCAAATAAAAAAAAACCAAATTCGTATCTAAAGTATGATACGATATGATGTAATGATAATAAAAAAGTTTGCAATAGGGAACCGAGGACTTTCTTGATATCGTACAAATGGCACCTGTATAATGGAAATTGACTACCGCGAGTAAAAAAACATATTTATATTGATATATGTACAGATATATATATATGTATGTATTTCTGAACCCTTTTTCGTCCGCGCATATCCATTCAGTCGTGTGAAAATTGCTTTTCATACCAACGACTCGATTACGTATTTCCGTGCACGAGTCAGCCGGCAGACGGCGACGACGGTGGTAAACGTACGCGTTTCGGAGTGAGCTAAAATCGCCTGGATGGTAAAATTTGTCGAAATTGACGAAAAATCAAAACCGCTGTACGGTTCGAATACAACGCGAATCGTTTTAAGAGTCATTTATCATTGGCCCGATGCCAATAACACTTTTGTTTGTTGTGTAACAATGAAATTCGTTTGAAAACATAATTTTTCATTTCGGGATAGCATTTATTACCGACCCTAGATCGTCCGCGTTATCGTTAATCGAACAATTAAAGCCAATTACATTTCCTCAAGTTGTACGATGGAATTTACGATCTCGATTCACAAATCGTTTGTGCAAAACTCGGTTTGAAAACGAAATCTTTGGAAAATTATATTATTTATTAAGACCACGCGTATTCGATGTTTTTTTTTTTTTTTTTGAACCGCGGATGTTTTTCAATACTTCCGGGTTTATTTTGACGTACAAAAAAAAAACATTACGATCGTATTGCTTGAAATTTCTATACGAACGCTAAACTACAATAAAACGATTTAAGATTTTTTTAAATTTTTTTTTTTTTTTTGTAAAGCCATGATGTTTTATCATTGAATGCGGGAATTTCAATCGGAAAACACGTTTTCGCATTCGTGTCTATGATGTTTTTAATCTCTCAGCAAACAATCAACGCCACTTGACCGATATTAGTATCAATTTTAAACTCGGCCACGCGATCAAAAACCAAACGAACGCACGGCGATGTCATCGTAAGCGACGATATTCGTCGTGAACGATTTCTCCGTCAATTACTTATATATTTCATCCCCGTCGACCACAGTTTCATGCACATCTACAACAGTTACTGCAGCGTCGGCGATGCCAAGTCGGCGTTATTACTTATTTTCGTGTTGCGAGCGTACAACGTCTATTCGCCGTTTTCGTTCGATTCGAATCATACATAAGGTGACTATACGTCCCGTTTTTTGACTCTCTGTCCCGTTGTCCCCTTGGAAATCTTCGGGACGCTAAAATGTCCCGTTTTCAAAAAGTAGACAAAAAAATAATGAAAGTAAAAATGTTCTTTGACGAAATATCGTTTTTAGAAAAATATACAAGTATTTAATTTTGTAATTATTACACGAAAACATTTTGTTTATAATAAGTTAATTACCTAGTAAGTGTAAAAAGTTAATTTAATTTTTTTGTCTTTTAAAAACATTATAAGTACCACAGAAATTTGCTAGTAATATTATTAAATTAAAAGTATTTGTTTATAACAAATAATTATGATTTTTTTTTTTTGTCCCGTTTTGATTAAAAACATAATATATATGGTCACTTTAATCATGCATCACAGTGCACGTGAGATAATTGGGTCGTCATCGTCGTCGTCGTCGTCGTCAGGGTGCACCGCGGTAAAGATTAAAATCGTCTCGGAGAAGAGAATACGCGAACACGCGCGCCACGACAATGCTATTGTGTCGCTAAGTTTTATTTTTAGTTTCATTTTTTTCATTTTTTGTTTTTTTGTTTTTTTGATTCCGTCCGAACGTTCGGCGTAATATAGTAATTTACAAACGACGACCTCCCCCCCCCACCACGTTTACATTTTACGTCGTAACAGCATTCGCGTCGTGCGTCGTATTATACATCGCAGAGTTTTCGATAGAGTCGGTACGATTTCCGGACCAGGTTCTCTGATCTTTAATCGCGCCGCCGGGTTTTAACGTCTCTAACCGTTCGTCCCGCCCCCTGGTCGTTTGGCAGCGGCGACGACATGCGTACGAAATTCGCGGATTAACGACGGCGGTAAACGGCGATAGCGAGTCCGTGCACAACGTCGACTGTGAATTTTTATTTTATTTTTTTCTCGTAATAGTACCGTACGAAAGATTAGCGCGTAGACGGTTAATCGTTATTAATTTTGCGGTACCGTTCCTGCACGGGTATGACTAGAATACGCGAGAAAAATCATTGTTATTATAGTGGGAAAAAAGGCACTTTTACTAAAGCGACACTAGTTATTCAATCCGTAACTCACGAAGTAATGTAGCAAATATGACATTTTCACTATACTTTGATAATACATGTTTGCATATTGATACATACTTTACAAAAGTTAAAAAAAAAAAAATAGAATACCTAAAACATTTTTTTTTTTTTTTATGTTTATCTCTTATAAAATGTTTAACATTTGCTAAAAAGATCGGACAATTTAACATGACTTTACTTTAATTGACCAACAAAAAATACCAAAAGAATTTCAAAAATCATGACTCTAGATCTCTAGACGAAAAAAGTTTCTTTTGCTCAACTAAAAAATTTTAAATAAATTTGAAAAAAAAATACGTACCAAAAGTTAGACTAAAAATCTTAAAATATATAAACGGTAAATTTGTGTTCTGAAGTTTTGCTCAGAATCGTTTAACTAAAAAAATTATCTGTCGTTTCTTTAAAATGTAATAATACCCATAATCTTGTCTGAAAAGCGATGAATACTCCGTGGAGCGAAGTACGTCTTTTGTACTATTAAAGTTTAGATGTAATAGGTATTCAAATTGTACAAATATAAAATAGTAAAATGTTGATTTTAGTAAAATAAATGTATCACTTTTTAATGTACCTATTATAATAAGTTTTCACCGATTTTTTATATTTTAGTAATTTTGTTTTTGTTCACAAATGTTGTAAAAACAAATAACGAAGTAAAAAAGTAGTAAAAATCTAAAAATGTTTAATAACAAATAATAAGAAAATCTATGTTTAAATTAATTGAGTATATTTGCATAATTTTTTTAAATCACTTCGAAATCTAATGTGTAAAATCGATGAAACCACTTAGGTCTATTCAAATCCGCAATATATTAAAAACTATAGCGGTGTCAACTAGGTATGTGCGCACTTATTGTGCGCACTCGAATTCAAAATTAAATTATACAAACAATTTGAAAATTCCTCTGAAATCTGATGAAAAAAAAAACAGAATCAAATAAAATGTATTTTCGTGAGTTCACCTATATAGTTTCCTTTGACTTTGGACAAAGTTACTATAATAAGGTTCCGTAATGTTGAGTACAGTCGTGTTAACTGTGGTAATACGTTATAGGTGTTTTTTTTTTTTTTTTTTTTTTGATCTTATAAAACATCGGCTTCTGTGGCCATTAGTTTACAATTTACATTAATTTAAAATATTTACAATTACATATTATATATCTTGTGGAAAAGGGCTTAAATTAGGTTGTATAGCTGGATTTCTTTTACATACTGTATGATGTTGTGGATTGATTGGGTGTCAGGTCCTAATGCTTCTTCGATTTGTTGAGATATGTCGTATTTTTTCCTCATGTCATCATATTTTCGGCATTCAGTAATAATATGTTTTACTGTGAGGTCCACTCCACACATTTCGCATATAGGGGTTATAGGTGTACTTTTTGCGTAAACACGTTTTGTACAATGCAAACGCCGAGTGCTCTTCGGCCGTCCGTAGATTGACGAGTGAAACTCGTTCGAACGCGAAAACGACTCGAGGCGATGGGAATCGGCGACGCGTCACGTCGGTCCGTGTGTATTATTATTAGGGCTCGGATTTTGTAGCAAATGCTTCTATTGATGGGATAGAAAGATAACTCTTTTATACAAATACGTTTTGACTCATTCTGATTTCAATGAAGTAAACTTTATTTGGCTTTTTTTCCTTTTTTTCCACAAAACATCTTTTTAATTGCTTTTCCCGCTATTTGGTTCTTTTTTCTCAATTTTCACATATTTTTTTTGGAAATTTAATTTATTTCTATGTATAATATACTTGAACTACGTATATTATTATATACGAGTAGACAATCTCGTCTACATCATAACAAATTTTGGACTTATACCACATGCAATTACTAAATTAGAAAAACAAGATATTTTTTATTTTTTATTTTTATTTATATAAGTATTTGCATTAATTTGTTAATTTTTTTTTTTTGCGACCCTTATCAAAAAATATAGCTACTGTTTTAGAAGTAAAACATAAGTTAGAAGAGCTAATAGTGAAGTAGCGAAATTGATTATGGAAAAGTGCAATCGTGTTTTTCCAAAGAGTAATGGATGGGTAGGACTTCAAAAAATCAATAGTTTTCATAATGGCACAACACTTAATATTAATGTGTACCAGTATGATTTAAATGATTTAGTTTGTATGGAATATGCATCGGTTACATCGGTTGACGTGAAAAGAACTTTTTCTATGAATAAAAATATATTAGCGCCTATATATCTATATTATAATATAGAGGATGGGTTTTAATGAAAGTAACTTGGCCGAATACATTATGCTCGTAAATTCATATTTAATATTTAATTTTATGTAGAATAAAGTTATTTTTTAGAATTAAATTTAATAAATGCTTTTTTTCCTTTTTTTGGCTTCTAAAAATGCTTTTTTAAGGATTTATTTTGCTACGAAATCCGAGTCCTAATTATTATTATATCGAACGGTCGTAGTCTAAGAGCGGTTTGTTCCGTTGTACCCAGACGACGATAGAAACTTCGCGGGTGATTTGGGTAGTCTGACAGCGTGCGACTCTACGAACACGTCGCCGTAGTGTTTGAATACCAATATCGCGCGTCGTGAACAGCAACAATAGTCGGGGGAGGGGGGCGTCGTGGTAGAAAACTTTTGAAAATAAATTCGCGCGGCCACGCCGTCAACATTCAAAGGGCGTCGGCGGCGGGCTGGAGAAACGCGCGTCGAACGAGTACCGGTGCGAGATCTATTGGCGAACGTTGACCGTGAAAAAGTGGCTAAACTACGAAACAAAAATAATAATAATAATAATAACAACACAAACGAAAACCATCGAACCGGCAGAAAAAACTGAAACATCGAAAAATCGTAATACTAGCGATTTTCACGCTAACGTGAAATTTTGTGCGGTGTGATATTCAATTAGTTTTGACATGAACGAAAACACGTTCTCCCGCTAGGTATGTTAAATCAAGTCGTATACGTGTAGTATAAGTGCTCTGCACGGTCCAGTCTCTGTGTAAAGGACCCAACCACGGTCCGGTTATTTTTCGGTCTTTGTCTATCATAATCTAAAATGGTTTGGTCCGGTCCAGTTGGACATACGTTTTAATGACGGAACCGCGGTCTAGTATGGTAATTTCAACACGTTATACACAATATAATACGTAGAATTACAGCTCGGTCTTATTCTTAAACATTTTTTTTAAATCGGTAAGTACAGTATTGTTCTTGTCTAATGCAATAAAAATGAAACGGTCCGGTCCAGTATGGCTTGCTTTTTTTTATTGGTCCGGTCCGGTCCAGTTTGGCTTAATTTTTTTTTTTTATCGGTCCGGTCCAGTCCTTCTTCTTCTTTGCGTTCCTCTTCTATCGAAGGTCGGAAATCATCCTGGCTATATGTTCTTTGTCTTTAGCTGCATTGAGTAGTTCCTCAGTGTTGTATTGTACTTTTGAAAAATTATTACTACCCGAAAAAGTGTTTATAGGAAAGAAAAAAATACAATCTTCATTGTAAAACCAAAAGATCTTTCACTCAGAATCTAAAATAAACCGTGATGCATAATTTAATATACCTCTTCATCATTTGCTGTAGATATAATATATAAATATATATACTTTTGAAATGTGATGAGAAAAAAAATACGTTTTTGTGCGTAATCATTTTTTCCATGTACCATACCTAATATTCGATTCAATCAATGAAATATTAACAGGGCGAAACAAAAGAGTGCTGAACATAAAAGCTACAAATGGTTTTAAATTTAAATGGAAATCGTAGACTAATCTAGAGTTTCTCGGTAATTTTGAGAACGCTGCCTCTTTTTAAGTTCCCTCGGAATGCGTTACCTTACGTCCTTACCTCTTCTACTTATAAATTTACCATAGAGTTCATCGCCGTACTTAATAAAAATATAAGTATCACGAAAATATTACGTCATGAATGTTACGTATACCGACGTAAATAAGAAATATCTCACACGTTTTAGGAGGACGTCCGCCGGAGTTGGAAAACGATACGCTATGGTTTTTATACTAGTGAATCTGAAGTGAACGATAAAATCATAATATCTATATGTTTGTCCGTGCGAAGTATAAATTATCAACTTAAAATTTAACACATTTACACACATACAGAAGTCAGAATGACCTTAGAATTATTATTAAATAACTGTGTTTTAGACGTTACGGTTGAAATTTATGTTTAAAACTTTGAACAAATATGTTTGTACACGTTTTTGCGACGCTAAAAATAAGTTATTACAACCTACTTTTGGACGAAAAGAAGCATAAACCGCATTAGTTTCAATAAATAAGAGTGAGAATATAGAATATTATGTGAGTCGTTGTGCATAGCACAACGATTTAATTATATTATGGTGTGATAAATTATTAATATATTTATTAATAGACATTAAAATTTAAATATTTGAATCATTAAAATAGTACACATTAAACGATTTTAAAAGCAAACAGCGATTTCAAACTTTTTTGACCCACTTCCTCTTATACAAAAAACGATATTGAATATAACTCGATTAACCTCGAAATGAGCGATATTTTTACCGTAGTTTTTCCAAATTTTTCAAGCATAAGCATGAATTTAAAAAATAACCGATTGAAACATATTGAAATCGCTGTGCTATAAATTCAAAATATCAAAATTTTCTTCACTGTTCAATAATGATAAATAATAAACAATGCGTAAAGTGTATTTTAATATTTTACCATTCGTTTTTTTTTTATCAATATATATTTTACTGTTTGTACGACATAGCAATATATTTTATTACTCACAATGGAATCTTCAAATTTTAGTTGAAAACTTGAAATAATGATTTTTTTTCGATCATTAAACCTCATTATTTACAAATATTCGATTTATATTGATCTAAAAATAATGTATTTTATTAAAATGTATTATCCAATAAGTAATAGATTAAATAATAACTCAACGTACTATGCATAGTAAAAAAAAATATAACAGTGTTAAAAAGTACACAATCAGACTGAATTCAAAATAATCACTATACCAATATCAATACATATATTATATCAGGATATCAATAATTCATGTGTATACATACATAAAAAGAAAACATTGACATTGGCCGTAATAAGCAGGCCTGGATAAACAGCAACAATAATATGAACCTAAGGTTTACAAAGAAATACTAGGCCTGTTTCCTATTAAGCAATAACCGCTTTTTGTAATATTTATTAATAAAATCATTAATAAATCATAATTAATCGATATTATACGAAACGAAAGTATGATAAAATATTTTATGTCAAAGATGATTTAACGTGGTGGGTATACCATAGTAAAATCATTATGGTTTATTGAATGTTTTCTCGGGGAAAAAAAGAGATAGAGAATAAAAAATAAGAAAAAAATCAACAGCAAACCACGAGACTAATTTTCAAAAAAATTAAGAAAAAATTCAAGAGCCAAAAAATACTTGAATTTATTTAGTCCGTGGGCAAATCAAGGTCCTGGTTACGTTACGAGTAATGTGAATATTTTTTTTCCCCCGTTTAAACAATCGAAAATTAAGTTACGAGCCGCATTTTTCAATTTTAACACACAGATCGATAATACTCGAACACACTCGTTTATATTACAGTGGAACGAGGCGAGAAAAGTTTGAAAAATCAAATCAAATATAGGCAGTCGATGCGTTTAGTCGTGCTTTCGTGTTCGTCTTGGTCGACGTCTGCACGCCGAGCCGAAACGCTCAAATGATTCGACCAGATTACGCACGCGTTTGTGTTTGTGTGCGATCTCGAAGACGGATCCTCGAGTGCTTTGTCCCGGACGACTAGGGAAGCGGAGAAGTGAAATTCTTTCTTCGAAAGAAGACGAAGAAGTGGAAGAAGAAGAAGAAGAACGTCCGTCGGAGAACGCGAACAACGAATACGACGTACGATAAAGTGACGTGTGATGTAAGTATATCGCGTTGTTGTAACACCGGCGTGCGCGCGTCCGTCATCCAGGCCGTACACAATGGACCACGCGGCGCGGTTACGTCGCAGTATCGTGTGGCGTCCGCGTGCGATTTACGACCGTTTCGCCGGCCAAATCCCGTCGTATACCTATGGTCGATTCCTTTCTTCTCGCGACGACGCCGACGACGGAACACGGCGAGATCGAGACCGACGTAAATACGGTCGTGACGATACGCGGAAAACACACGACGCGTGTAGTTGTCGTTATTACTGTTATTATTATTATTATTATCGTACGCGACGACGGACGAGCGGTTTTTTTTTCTGTTTTTGTTTTTTTTTCGGCAAAAACTATTTCTGGCGACGACGTGACAGAGTCGAGTTTTTGTCTCGTTCACAAAGGAGCTGAACGACACGCTGGACCGTACACAAAGAACGGGAAGAAAGAAAGAAAGAAAAAAAACGGCTCGCGCGTGCGCGTACGCCATAAACATAATAATAACATCGTCGTCGTAATAATAATAATCATAATTCACACACGCCGCACGGCGCACGGCGCCAAAAGCCACCGTATAAACACGTCGTCGAGAAAACGCCGACTCGCCCGGCGCGTTTTTTTTCTTTTTCTTTTGAGTTTAAGCAACCCTGAAGTACGTTATAGTGTACGCGCGTGTGTGTCTGTGTGTTCGCGCAGCATTCGCACGAACGTGTGTGTGCGTGTGTGTGTGCGGGTGGCTAAAAATAATAAAAGCTAAACATAACCGCACAGCACACGCTCGAGGTGAACTGCAACCGTCGCCGCGCGCGCACTCGAAACACAGAGAAAGAGAGAGAGAGTGAGAGAGACAACGGCCGTACAGTAATAATATATTATTATTGTTGTAAACGACACACACATGCACACACACAGCCCCGCCGCGAAACGCGCGTCGTCGTCGTCGTCGTCGTAGTCGTAGTCGTCGCGGTTATTAAGCCGAACGGTCCGCCGCAACCGAACAGTATAACAGTCCGGTCGGTCGCCGTGCCGTCGCCGGTCGCGTCCACACACGCACACGCGTTCGTACGAGTCACGAATAATAATAGTATAAAAACGACAAAATATTTTATAAAAATATATCGTATTTCGTACACACACGCCGTGGTGCCGAAGCTGCAGGAGTTTGCGCGCGCGTTACGATTTCGTGTCCCGACGCCCGACGTAGTCTCGATTCAGATCCGTGCAAGTCCGTTTTCGCTACTCGGCTTGTTTTTTTTTTTTGTTTTTCGCCTTTTTTTGTTTTTCGCTTTTTCGCAAATCATCACCAGTCTTTCGTTGACTTCATTGCAGAAGTGCGTGCGGCGTGTTCGTCGACACCTTCTTCGTCTTACCCCCGAAAGACTGCCGGCCCGGAACGCGTACAACGGTCGCCGCCAATCATGAGGCCGCCGATCGAAGAGGAAATCGAAGCCGCCGAGGTGGAAGTGGCCGAGAACCAGCAGCAGACCGCGGTCATGTTGGTGTCCACCAGACTGGCCGGGAACGCGGTGATCCGCGTGGTGAACCGGTGCAACGAGGCGCAAGAGAGCAACAACCTGGGTGGGTACTAGTCGTATACGCGTTTTATACATTTTACATTCGTACGTTAGGTTAGTCTCGAAAATAATACAAATGTACCCACGTGCGCGTAGGGGTAGGCGATCACAGGGCCCGACACCGCTCGTTTCCTCAGTCGAAAATACGAAACGTTTCCGCCAAAAGACGGTCGGGCTACGTTACGTGTTTGATAATCAACTGTGGATTGAAAACCTTAATATTACATCTGAAGGATATTCTAATGAATTTGATCAAACTCGATGATACAATTATTATGACGACGTATTCATTTTACAGCGATGACGGCCAGTATAGAAACGACTTTTCCGGTGTTTTATCAAAATTTTCAATAGTATCTACTCTAATCGGTGTACATAAAATTATGTTTTTGAATTTTACGATTTACGTCATTTTTTTTTTCTTTTGTTTGGTGCATAAAGTGCAAGTTTCATAAAATACTTTTCACGAAACAGGAATCGTAGCTTTTTCGTTTTTGACGGCACCAGACAACGATAAAACACATATAGTCGGTTCATTTTCGGGGCGAAAATGGCCGTGTCCGTTGGTGAAACTTCGATAGAGCTGATCTATCGAAATACCGGTTTGCTGTACGATAGGAGACAATAGATTGTTCTCGGTGTAATGGTTTTAACACAGTATGCGAGTTTACAGGTTCAAAAGAGTCGATAATGTTACCTAGGTTTTTTTTTTTTGCAAATTTTCAATTTGTCACATATAATCTACTATGACCTCGGGGTTTTTGATTTTGAAATCTCGTTTGAACGTAATAAACGGGTAATAGGTAACGGCTAATTATAATATAGTCTCTTATATCGCAAACAAATGTCCTCCGACAAGAAACTGAAATTTAATTAAATTTTGCGATCTTCTCCGGGAATTTCGCCGCTTTTCTCACATGACGATTGAACCCAGCCCGTCGACGAACGACACGTTAGTGTTTCACAGTTACCGTTCGCGGCGGACTAACACTTGTTTATAACACGTCGTGTTTGCTCATCGGTGTGATGTGACATAATATCGTTTGTACGCCGAACACGATATTCGGCAAAACGTCCGAGGATACGATTACCGCTCGTAACGCCGTCTTTTCCAGCGCCGGTTTATTCGCCGAACCAAATAGGCGGTTTCCGTGTACGCGGGCCGTCCTCGAGAGTGAGAGTTGTAAACCGATCCGCGCTGCAGGGCCGGCTCGACACGATTACACGGTGTTAAAATTGAAATCGCCGGGCGTTCGAAAACCTCCTCGAAAAAACAATAACGTATCGAATGACGTGACGTACTCTTCTTTTGGACGGATGAGAGAAATGACCCCTCCCCCCACCAACCCGGGGGGATTGTGGAATCAAAAACGTTAGTGTTTTTTTTTTAAAGCGAAACGCGCTTAGGCGGACTTTTGAGAATTCCGATTTTTCTTTTCAAACTTAAAAACCGTTATTGTTTCCGTTTTCGTTACGAATCCGATTGCCGCACACGAGGAAAACACTTCTGTTTGGTATTATATCATAGGTAACGATAATAATAATATTATTCGTCTGGAATTTAATATAATCATCACAGTAGTAACTTTTTTTTATTATTGTTATTGTTTGGAAAAAAAAAACGTACGACCACCGCGTATTACGACTGCTCCGGGATATTGTATAATATTATACGACGTGTTATTTATTATAATTACTCGCGTCGCTGCGAACAGCCGTGTGGACACGCGTCGGCCGGTTACGCCGTTCGCTCTGCTCGGATTATAATATTCGCGGATTTACAATATTTTCACGTGCCCGGCCGCGTTATCGCGGCGTGCGTAATTTTCCACTTTCACCTCGTCCGACCCAATTATTCGGCCGGGCGACGACGTAATACCGTCGACGTCGGAACCGCCGGCCGCGGTAAAACCACTGTCGTGCGAAGACGACGACGACGACAAAAGAAAAAAGCGTTCGAATTTTCACCGTCACGCTCGCATCGTGTCGTCGTCGCGACGGACCCGGAATCCGTCCGTGCGAAGTCTTCGTCCTTGGCTCGGATTCCGTGTTGTGAAAACAAACGGTTTTCGTCGTTCCGGTCGGGCGCGCGCCATTCCGACGCACACTTTGCGTCCGTCGGAATCAGGAGCGTCATTTCAATTTATGATAGGGTAGGGCATAATAATGACCGGCCCAATCAGTGTAAAATTTTTAAGTACCTACAAAAAACAAACCGCTCGCTTCGCTCGCAACATTAATCAACTATAATTCAACACCTATTTTTTTATTGACATAAATTATAAACCAAAACTTCATTCACTTTTGTTAATAATTTAACATATATATTATTCATAATTATCTTCCCCCAAACAAACATAAATATGTTTAAATACATTTTATGCTGAAAAAGACAAATATTTTTTTTTATAACATTAACAACTGTTTCTAAATAAGATATTCATATAATATTATATTAAATTTGTCAATGTTCAATTATTGTGTATTATGTGTTCTAATGTCCCATGTGCCTGCCAGCCCATGTGAAAGAAACAGCCGGCCCACAGTTACTTTGAAATCTAGGGTAGGGCAAATGCATACTCCTGCCCCCCCCCCCAAAATGACGCCCCTGGTCGGAATGGTTACGTTCGGCTCGGCGACTGCACGGAGACCGAACGATTCGCCAGTGCCACAAGTGTCCCGTCGTGTCCTTCGTCGCGGCCGCGTGTGATATTGAAAATCACGAGCGACGACAACGAGAAACCGTCCGGAAATCGGTATGAGGAGCGATCGCGAAATCGTAAAAGAAAAAAAAGCTGGTGAGTGAGATGATGGTGGTACAAGTTCGTCCTTCGTCCCTTCGGTCCTCGTACAAGATATTGGTGATGAACGTATTAAGTTCTAATAGAAATGATGACTCATTTCTTTAGTATAAAACGATTCTGAGCAAAGCTTCAGTGTAATATAATATATTATTATTTAATTACTGTTTACGTATTTTACGGTTATTTGTATAATTTTTTAAATGCTTCGAAAAAAAATCTTGATTCACGATTATTGATATTTTTTCGGTATTGATAGTTTAGTATAAGAGTAAACTTGGATTAAAATTTCAGAACTTTCTAACAAATACTCAATATTTCATTAGAAATAAACTTAAAAGAAATCAGACAATATCGTAAAAAATCGTATAATAATTTATTAAAGTGTGTATAAAAAAAAATCCTGACTCACGATTTTTGAATTTTTGTTAGGATAATTAGGTAGGTATATGAGTAAATGTTGTCCAATATAAAAAAGTATGTATTTGATATTGGATAAAATTTTCAAGTTTCTAGCTTCAATACTTTTCGATTTATGACTAAATACCTAAAATCTGAACAGTGAAAATCTCGTTTACGGCGGATTTTTACCGATTTTACCGTTTTTACTCAGTTTTTCGATCGTTATTCTTGATTACTGAAAAAACTATGAAGATGTTGGAAAAATGACCTCTCTAAAGTACCATCTCAGTTCATTTTCGAATCTATAAAGTTGCTGGACGAAACTTTTGGACAAGGATTTCTATACAAAAAAGTGTTTATAGAAAAAAAAAATAAAAAAAAAAATAAACATCATTTTAAAACCATAAGATCCTTCGCTTCACTCTAAAACGGGGAAAAAAAAGGCTTTGTACCGCTCAGATTAAAGACGGTCGTCTCACTCGCCGTCGGCGTATTCGTATGCACTGGATGTGTATACTCTCTGCACGCTTAATCGATCGCCCCGAAACATCGAGAAGCGTTCCGTTGTCGTCGGCCCTCCGCGTTTTACATTTCGCATCACCCGCGAAGCTATTTTTATCACGCTTCGATTCGAACGTATGTCGCCGACGATACACACGAAAAACGTCGTTTTATTATTTTCTCCTCTGTCCGTGTCCGAAAGTTGTTTGAAATTCACATTTCCCAATTCAAATACAATATTACGAGAAAAACGAACCAATCAAAAAGACGATTAATGTCTACTGGCGCCAAAGAATGATCCATCCCGTCTTGTTTCGTCGTCTTTTCTGTCGTTACGATTATTTTTACAAAATCGTATTTCATCGTCACGATTAATATTATCATTGTTGTTTTATTCTAATTAATATGTACACTGCTATCAAAACTATATCCTAAAATTTTTTTAACTTATTTGTATTCAAAGAGCCCGTCAGTTATTGAAAAAAATTAATTAATTAATTAAAATAAACCGAATTTTCGTGATGCTAATAAAACGAAAAATTCCGTATCATTTTTTGAACTCCACAAACACGTCCGGCAGATGGTTGTATTATGTCAGTACGCCGATTTTTAATTGTTCGTGTGTTTTGCCGTAGCAGCTCTGGCGTGAACGTTCAAACAGACGGACAAGAAAAAATTATCACACGCGCGATACCACGACGACGTTAGATAACCGCATTAGAATAACGTAATAACAATAGTAATCGTAACAACGTATTCGATCGTGTACACAAACACCGTGTTACGTGCGATATCTCACGGAGGCGGTAATTATCATTGTATTACGATACGGTTTCGAAACCGTCTTTTGCTCATTCCGCCGGCGTGGAATGATGAAAAATAATAACAACGGATTCGAGCGCGCGGGTATCATGTACAACGACGCGTGTGTGCGTGTGTGTGTGTACGTCGTGAACACACTAAAACACACCTGACCGTGACGACACGTCTCACGTGTGCGAGCGCGAACGATCGCTCCGAAACGAAACGTCACGCCGCCGCACCTGCCGTGTACTGCTACTACGGTTTTCTCCGCGGAATCGCCTTGATCGCGGCCGAGACCACGTCGTCGTGGTACGATCTCGATCGTGCTTCGATCGGCTGACGCTGCGACGACGTCTCCGAAGTAGTAGTTTGGGCCGTGATAGTACGAACGACCGTACGAATACGCGTTGTGATCGATGATAATATCGTCGCTTTGTGCGCCCGGTGCGTGGGTCGAGATCTGTCGCGTATACGTCCGACGCGTCATCGCGTAGGCCAGTGACGGATTTGAGGGGGGGGGACAGAAAGGCCTGGACCCCCCACGGCCTATCAGATGCGTTGGCGTATGATAGTGGTGTAAGACTTGTAAAAAAAAAAATAAATAAATAAAAATCGACCGGGTAATCGTTATTAAATAAATAAATAAATAAATAAATAAATAAACATCCGTTCTTAAACCGAAGTAAATCTGCAGAAGGAGTGACAGATTTGTTCGCCAAACAACATGATATAAATCATTTACCATTTCGTTTATAAAACATTACGTGATGTAATACTGAACACACGTCCCGTGTTGTTTTCGACGATTTTCAAAACTTACACGTTATTCAAGAATCGTCGATTTTGGTTTTCACGTTGGCTCTCGTGAACGCACTCGTTTTCTACCGTTTTCCTCGTCGCAATACTCCGTCGGGGATGGCCATAGTGTGGTCATAGTGCGCCGAGTGGTGCACGCGTATCGCGTTCGCGAACACAATATACTCGCCGCCGCAGATTTACTTCCAGACGATTAAATCGTGAAACTCGAAACGTGACGAAATCCAGTCGACAAATAGATTTTCACCGGACACACGATACGTACGTGGAAAACTCATTTTTCCAAACTTAATCATCCGATTGAGTCGATTAATCGTTTTTACACGACTTTTCGTTTCATCGCGTACCTACGTATATAGTAAACACACGGCCGGATTAAGAAAGGGTCTAACAGCCCCGGGGCTCCTCTCTATCACTAAAATAATAGGGCCCAATAACATTTTGAGCAGACTCTAAAAATGTTGTGATTACATAACAATTTCGTTAGAATAAATTAGTCTTCGTCAAACTTTTTTTTTTTTTTTGTTCAAACAACATACTTCAATTGTTTGATTTTTTTGTAAATCAGTCGCTAGAGGAAGTATTCTCTTGTATATTCACATATTCGAACATATATTTAACAATCTCGATTGCTAATAGTTCGGCTGAGAAAGCCTTCTCGAAATTTACCAGAGTAAAAATCAAATATTGGACTACTCAAACCCAAGAAAATGGTCCTTTATTCTGAAAACGATCTATTAAAATCTCTAGATTTAAATCAAATGCTAAGAGAGTTAGCTTCTGATTAAGCAAGAACAAAAAAGATTGAGAACATACGTATTTATTGTTTTATCTTATTTATTTATAGTTTACAATTTTATTAGTTATTAAAAAAAATTTTTTTAATATATATGTTATATATATCTAATACATTTAAATGAAACACTGTAGTAGTTTTGTAGATGTTATGTAGGAAAAATATTGTAAATCTTCATTTATTTAATGATTTTAAAACAAAATGTATGAAATAGATAGAAAATATATTTGGCTGACACGAGCGGCTTAGTAAAGTGTCTTAGTACGTTTTGTTAAAAGGGCGCACATGAGACTATAGCCCTGGTTGTTAATCCGGCCTCGAGTGGACACACGGATACTGTCACTTTCGTCGGCGTACGACTTTTGTTGTTATTGCTCGGAACCGGGGAATCGGTACGTATGAGAAAAGAAAAACACAAAATTTTCTCGGAACGGAACTCGCACGCAACCACGGTGTATATACGCACGCGGCACGCGTAATATTAAAAATCGCAATCAAACGTTATAATGTTACCGCGGCTATATTTTTTTTTTTTCATACGAACGTATCTACGTAGGTAAATATAAAACGACTCGTTACAAGCAAAATAATAAACGCGAAACGTATTGTTTACAAAACAAACGACGGCGGCGGCGGCGGCAGCGGCAGCGGGTCGAACCACTCGTCTCCACGCCGCCGCGCCGTCGCGGTTTCCTCAATTATTATTATTATTACTGTGACTTTTTTATTTTTTTATTTTTTTTTTTACTTTCAATCACGAATCTCACTCCGCTATTCATACGCGCGCGTATTACTGCACAGTACACGTGTAACGAATATTGTAATAACGCGTTAACACACACACACTGCACTACCGACACCGCCCCCCCCGCCCCCCGTATGTTATTGTTTTGTCATTCCGGTTTTACGTCGAATGATATTTTGCACCATATATGGGTGATGGACATTGAAACGAACCGGCACGGAAAGATATTCCGCCGCGATAACGACCTTGAACAAGTCCACATCAGGACTTCCTGCAAATACGCGCGTATACGATGTTATTACATTATATTATTATTATTGTGTCCGTTTACGTTTAATATATTATGGCCGTATACACGCACGGCTTCGTGATGGACCTTAAATAATCCTTAAGCGAAAAACCGCAGCGTCACGTAAAGGACGATTAATTTGTATTTTTTTTTCCGTCGTATTCGTTATTTTTCATTACCCATTTGTTGTTTTGGTTTTTTCTTCCAGATTTGTCCGAATGTCAGCTAATGCAGATTCCCGATGCCATTTACCTGCTCATGCAAAACACGCATTTGGTCACGTGTGATCTATCGAATAACGTGATTTCGAAGCTACCGGTAAAATTTGCCGAGCGTTTTTCGAGCATCACAGGCGAGTATATAATATTAGTATATAATAATATATATAGTGCACAGAGTGACGATTCCTTAATAATTATACTTTATCGGATTCGCCATTGACGAGCGGCGATCAGTGAAATCGGACGTTAAGAGAACTGCGGGTTCGCCGACTTTAAACTTCACGAAATAAACCGGGAAGTCGTCGAATTTATCGTAAAACAAAGACTATTTCCCAAGTCTTTTTATAGCACGTATTTTATATTTTATGTTTAATATTTTATAAGTGTTATTTTAACTCACGAATATTAATTTAAAAAAAATCTTTACAGCGGTTAACACGTACTTACCACAACATTTCTAGAATGCATTTAGATGGAAAACGTCTAAAATCTGATTTGATATTTTAACCGAACAATATTTCCAATTATAATTTTCTATTTAAATTGGCGAATCACCAAATTTTAACAAATACTGTATCAAATATAGACAATGATAGAATAATGTATTACAATAATCCGATGAATAATACATTGCATATAGACATATGATTTGTAATTATAATAGTATTTTTTTTCTTTATTTTATTTCTTTATAATAGTATTTTTTCAAAATAACTTAAATTTGACATAATTTTTAAAAAAAACGAGTTTAACATATTAATTGAATGATGTAGTAGTAATGACACATTTTTAGCCATTGAGGAGTAAAAAAATACATTCGATTTACTTTTAAATATAGCCATACGGGTACTATAAAATTTCGAAACATTGATAGCTTGCGTTTAAATCATAAATAATCAACTTAAATCAACAAGCTTTCAACTTTGTTCGATTACGTCGGTTCTACGAATGTCGGGACGTTAATTTATTTTAAGATCATTATTTTTAAATCATGTTGGTCATCGCTTGCCCGAAGGTAATAATAACGATTACTAATCATAGAGTAGTAACTATTGAAACTATTAAATCACTTATAAAACGTCTCGTCTTGAAATTTCTTCTGGCTTCAAAAATCACGTCGATCGTTATCCGTATGTACTCACACGATTCGCTGACATACGCGATATATGATCATCTCGATTTGGATAATATTTCGTCGAAAGTGTAGAAAAAAATTCTCTTTACAAATTATTATATGAATTACTGGTGATATTATTATGCGCAGTTTTACGGATTCGTGTGTGTGTGTGTGTGTGTGTGTGTGTGTGTGTGTGTGTGTGTGTGTGTGTGTGTGTGTGTGTGTGTGTGTGTGTGTGTGTGTGTGTGTGTGTGTGTGTGTGTGTGTGTGTGTGTGTGTGTGATTAAGTAAAACGCGATATACACGCCTATGCGGATTGCAGGGGCGTATTTATGGGGGCCCCCCTCCGAAATCCAGAAATTGTTTATGAAGTCCGCTTATTATTTCCTATCAGATGTAAATCGTAAAAGTTCAATATAATGTTATAAAGAATTATTAGTAACCACGAACAAGTTATTCATGTAATGTGTCTGACAATTTCGATCGTAACGATTATATCTTTGAATTCGGTTTAATAGGCTGAATTGGGAAATTTCAGTTGGAGAAAAAAACCACACACCTCTCCCCACAAAAAAAAAAAAAAAAATCTAAATACGCCCCGGCAGATTGTTTAGGTATTAAAATGACACCGTATTATATACACACTCGCATACACACATAAATGTGTATATTGTTGATGTTCGGAACGAGACAATATTTTTTTTTTGAAAATTCTTATATTTAGTCGTTTGGTAAAAGAAAACAAAATAGGTTGGTACATCAATGCACGGCCTGTTTACGAATGGAGCACGCACGACCTCGTTTATTTTCCTAGCAAATCAAACCGAAAGATTTCTATGAGCAAAATCAAAACCAAATTCAAAAGTATACTCTGTGAACTCGCTGACTTCATGGGCAAACCGTCGTGCAACACATTGTGCGCGGACTTTTACGAATACCGGAATATGCGTGCATACGTCTAGCGTGCGTTAAAACGTATGCAAGTGTACTCCAAACTATACGCACGTGTTAAACCGACGGTGAGACGGAAAAAAAGACGGCCCGAGCGCGTCTGTGTAGCGCGGACGATTTATAATAATCGGCTAGATTAAAGTGCGTGATTACTACCGATTTTCATGTGCGTACACTGTGTACAGGCGGTGACGCGAGAGAACGCAATGAACACCAAACGAAATAAACAATATAAATAGGGTTCGGAAGTTATTGCATTTGCAACTTTTTTCCTATTGTTAGGATTTGTTGCTACGTACGTTTTAAATTTGTTTCTCAAGAGTACGAATTAAAATCTAAAAGTTTTTAATGCAAATTTTAGCAATTTTGGGCATTTTTAAATTTAATTGCAATTTTATTGATTTTTCTCATTTATAGTACAATTTTATATACCTATTTGACAATTATTAGGAATAATTTTTTTTTTTATAATTATTTTTATATTAGGACATATTGTATGTGTATTAATGTCTATTTTGAGCATTTGTATAATGGTAGACCGCAACAACTGACCCGAAATGCGATAAAATTGCTTGCAGGTTGCTGGCCAAAGTTTCGTCCAGTTTAACCTAACCATCCAGTTTTATTTTATATTTAATATTTTTTCAATTACATTTTTAGTTTTAATTTTTAATATTTTAAAAATTGTATTTATAATTGTACCTAATGTCATTTTCTAATTAAATAAATAAGGCATTATCACTACTTATACCATTAGTATTTTTTTAAAGTTAAAAATCAATGTAAAAATATTTTAAGTGCAATTTTTAAACGCAATTTTGGGTATTTTTAGTGAAATAATGCAATCAATTTTTAAAGATTTTTAGTGCAATAACTTCCGAGCCCTAAATATAAATAATACCTGAAACGTATTAATCACTGGACGCAGACCGGAAATTAACTACGCGTGGCGATTTGTTTAATTTTATTCTTTGAACACGGTTATGCGTGCACGGTCTGGTGATCACCGCGGCAATCGTTTCCACGTGAAAACACACTCGTACTACACCTACGAACGATGTTTATCAATTAAATCAACTAAAATACCTCTTACAACACTACGTTAAACATTACGATGTTGTGTAAATTCGTTTTGAGTGAATCCGTTTCTTCGGATAGCATGACAATAACGATTAATTATAATCCGCTACAATTTCAAAACGTGAAAATTGCATATATTAATTAACCTTTCTCTGCGAATTCCGGTCGCTGGTACTTTTATATGCGTTGATTCACTAGTAGAAGCGACCTGTATTGACGTCATCATAAAACACGGGTTTCCGCGATCCAACTCGGATTTCCGGTCGTCTACGGAGGGATCTGACCGCCGCGACCGAATCGAATATTTTACTCGTGAAAAAAAAAGAAAAGAAAAAAACGTCGTCGAGTCGAGGTCAAAGACCCGCAGATCATATTATTTTCGTCGTCTCGGCCCGAAACGTCTTTTGCTCAAACGCGCCGCGCAGTCTTTGGAATTGCTGCACGCGGGTAAATGTCAAACGGTTCGCGTCCACGATGTCGCGCGTGTGCCAAATGCCTGGTAACGATTTATACATTATTTTTGAATATACGCGGTCGGCGACCCCCATTGCCTCCACCACCGCCGACAACTACGTCATTACCTCCACCACCGTCAACCACTGATTTCACCACCGGTCCGTTCTCGATTCAAACCGCCGGACTAGACGGTCATCCTCTCGTCTTACACCGGTAGTCGAACGGCCTTGTTTACAAATGTACAAAACAGTTTGATGTGAATTTTATCGTAAAACGAATCGTCTGTTGCGAAAACGTCCACGTGCCGACCGCGGTGCAGTGCCGCAATCGAGTAGGTAGGTATATTATGCGACGTAAAAGCGTCGGATCTAACGGAGAGCGATCTGCTCCCCCGTAAATAATGTCCTCGAGAAACAACGACGACGGGGACAAAACTCGTGTCAGGAACTCTGTCGGGAGCGCACACTAGTTAAGCAAAAGTGCACAAATCAATTCGATTTTGAATGCGCACTACACAGGCTTTGTATTGCCGCGGTAGTATGTCGGCGGTGTCTGTCCGTGTTTTGAAACAAAAAAATAATAAGAAGAAGCTTAAACCGTTCTATCCGCGGATTTCCGGAGAGACGGATCTCCTCCGGGGGTACTTGGTTTTCTATACACGCTCACATATTATATAGTGTGTACGCGTGGACGCACGCTCACTTCAAGCTCGCACGTGTTCCATACGACGCGTATACGTCGTCCGCGGTTTACACTGCTCGAGGTGCCCGTACACACGTACACGACGACAATGGCAGTGGTATACACACCCGCGCTGAACAGAGTGGGCCCGAGACGATGGCGAACCGGCGGGTGCTCGGAGTCAGGGGCGATTTTACGGATGTTTGGGGGGAGGGGGTCGACTCCCCCTGGATGTCGGTAACTGAAAGTGTTGGACGGCATTTTTAAGAATTTGTATATTTAATTTATACAATACACAGTTGGCAGAATTAATTGTGACAGTCCCCAATATTCACTCCTAACCCCCCTAAAAAAAAACTCTAGGATCGTCCCTGCCCTGAGTGCCACTTTTCCGAAGCCGCTTTTAAAACACACGAACTCGTAACGTTTGAATTTTAATATAGTATTTAAGTTTAAGTGGGCAAAAATAAAAAATAAATTTTAAGATTGTTTTCCATTTTACAGCTTTATCGCGATTTTTACCATGTGACTATTCATAGTACTATTACCATAGTGTTATTGATTTCATAATATTTTGTCTTTTATTATCGGCTTATTTTTTGATCGTCTGCCACTTAACGTACCTACAAAAAGTACAGACCGGACGCGTATTACGTAACGTATTAAAAGTTATTATTTATTATTGTTTCCCCTTCGGGACCAGTGAAGTCATATACGTTTATTATAACCGACCGTCGACGGCCAAGATCAAAATAAAATTACATTTAAAATTACTATGCGGGAAAAATTTATCGATAATAAATTATAAAGTTATTAAAAACTAATGATTAATCATTGTATCCTGAACAAAATTTATCGCAAGTAGTTTTAAACAATACACACATAAAGTAGGAACATCCGGTGTAGGGAATTTTTTTCGAAATTGCTTTTTTGAAAAATTTGCGCAGGATGTTCTAGTACAAGAGTGGCTCGCGTCTTGTACTCTCGTGGCTCATACTTTACAATACAGGAAGATTTTCACTTATGTCATACATAATTCTATAAAAGTAAAATATATGTTTTGAAAATATAATAATAATTAAAGTATGACATTGTTTTTTGCAATTTACAAATCAATGTGGTGATTATTGAATTTATAATATTTAAATAGGTAATTATTTTAATTGTAAAGTATTTGTATTATGTTATTATAATTTATAATATTTGTTTTTTTTTTCAAGTTATTAGAAGACTGTACAATGTGTTGCAAATTGTATTACATTGGATATATTATAATTTATCAATGAAATATCATTTATTTTCATATTTTTCAACAATGAGAGGCCTTGTTTTACTCTTGGCTTTTAGATATTTTTTATTCTACTCGTAGTATGTGGTGAATCTTTTCACGTTGATCACTATTGAGTATAATATCTCGAGTAAATCTTACGCATACGAACGGTCGTTTGAAATTTATTGGTCGACTTGAAAAAACAAAAGACATCAGCTCAATCTATATTTATCTATTTATCTATCTGTATGTGTGGCGGTTCCATAAATTATCCAAGAAGGCGGTTAGTTAAAATTTTTCCATCACTAAATTAAGTCATAGTCAATAGAATAGTACATTTACTACCTAGGTGTATTCGCAACAAATAACTCAATGGGGGGGAAATTCACTCAATTCCTCCCCTTTGAATCCGCCACAGTTCTGTATATAAATATAAAGATAAAGTCTGTTGAAGCTGGTAATATGTTATACCGATTGATTCGAAACTCGACATACTCGTTCTCCGTGATCTGAGGATAGTTCCAATTACGTTTGAAATTACTCTCCGTGATCTGGTAACAATGAAGATCGTTGCTGTACGTTTTCTTTTTTTCCGAATTTTTTCAATATTTTTAGTCGATACATACATCATTGTGATTCACTCAAACGTCGTTGTCGTCTGCATGTGTTTTATATTTCACGGTCGATCGGTATGACGCGACCGACACGCGAGCAGTTACACCGCAGTGAACACGCACGTATATTTCGAGGAGGACACTCGTGTGCCGACGAACGAGCGACTTTTTTTTCCGTACAAAATCATACGGTTAGGTTAGGTCAGGTTAGGCTAGGTTAGGTAAGGTTAGGTCATACGGCGCGATCAGATCGACCGAGGTAAAATCATCGTTTAGCCTCGACGACGCCGTACGAGTTGTCCCAAAACACAGTAACGTACGAGCTGCGAATATTCGACGATTAATTTCGTCTGAAAACTCAAACGTTCTGTTCACGGCCGTTGAACGTTATACACAGGCATGTCGATATGGGGGCAGGAAAGGTAGGATTCCTCCCGGGCCCGAACGTTTTAAGGGGGCCCGAAAAAGAGGGACCGTAATTAATTATTTAATTCAAAAAAAAATATTTTTTGCTTATCTACAAACTTTAGCTGATGGCATTTTAACCAAACGATAAAATAATATCAAATATGTGTGTATATATTTAGTTTTCACTAAAAAGTAATTGGTGTAAAATTATTGTTATCGTGTCATTCGCGTCAATACTCTATATAATATGCTGTATTTACGGTTTTACCCAGCAAACAAGGCAACTGGATTTTAAAGAAATCATCGACTGCTCTGCTTCGGCTAAAGCAAGAAAAGCTAATTTGTAGTAATTAATTATAATTTATGTATTTTATAACTAATGTGTAATGTATAAATACATGTAAAAGATGTAAAATTATTTAAAAAGCAATGTAATTAAAAACCCTGGTAATATTGTTTACAAATTTGTGCTTTTACTGTGTTATTTAAAATAGAAAAGGTATAAATATTTGAAATTTATTTGGTCTTGGTAGGGTGATTGTAGCTCCTGGAACCACCACTAATAGGGGCCCTAAAGCATTTTCCTCCCTGGCCTGAACTTTTCTCTCTACGGCCCTGGTTATACGTTATATAAGAACACAATAATAATAATAATAATAATTATCGAATGATTTCACTCGGAAAATCGTTCGTCGAGATAATAATAGAAACGTCATGTCCTTTTTTTCCGGATAAAGCGTGACGGGGTGTCAGATCTGAAACGCGCGCCCGTTAACGGTTCGTGATCACGTCGTCTATCGCGTGCATTATATATATTCCGTAGCTTGGCCGTAGTGGCGGTCCGACGAATCGAGAGAACGACAGTGGCGTATTGTGCTTGCGGCTATATTTTCCCGGACTTTCTGCCGTTGTGCCCGCCGATCACACAAACGCCGCTCGTTCCCGTGTCTGGATCTGAAAACCGATTGATTTTTACACACGTACACGCACAGTTCGTTTTTCGTACCGTCGTCGTAGACGGCGGCGCGCGGTTCGACGTTTGTCCGAGTAAGATTACGTGTACCCGTCCGATTATTATTATTCTTTAAGCGCATAACTCGATAAAAAGAAAAAAGCAAAAAAAAAAAAAAAAGCTGGCAAGTGAGATGATAGTGGTACAAGTTCGTCCTTCGTCCCTTCGGTCCTCGGACAAGATATTGGTGATGAATGTATTAAGTTTTAAAGAAATGATGACTCATTTCTTTAGTATAAAACGATTCTGAGCAAAGCTTCAGTGTAATAAAATATATTATTATTTAAATACTGTTTACGTATTTTACGGTTATTTGTATAATTTTTGGTGAGTTTTTTTGTAAGGATAATCAGGTAGGTATATGAGTAAGGTCATATTAAATTTTCAGAACTTTTTGTCAAATATTTAAAATTATATTACATAAAAACTTTCAAACAATTTGGTACATTAAAAGTTCTATACTTAAGTCAAAAGTGCTATAATTGTTCTGAAAATGTTGTCCAATATAAAAAAATTATGTATTTGATATTGGATAAAATTTTCAAGTTTCTAGCTTCAATACTTTTCGATTTATGACTAAATACCTAAAATCTGAACAATGAAAATCTCGTTTACGGCGGATTTTTACCGATTTTACCGTTTTCACTCAGTTTTTCGATCGTTTTTCTTGATTACTGGAAAAACTATGGAGATTTTGGAAAAATGACCTCTCTAAAGTACCATCTCAGTTCAATTTTGAATCTAAAAAGTTGCTGGACGAAACTTTTGGACAAGGATTTCTATACGAAAAAGTGTTTACAGAAAAAAAAAAAAAAATAAAAAAAAAATAAACATCATTGTAAAACCATAAGATCCTTCGCTTCACTCAGAATCTAAAATGACAATATTTGTCCGTCTCGCAGACGTGAAGACATAACATCACGTTGAAATGAATTCTGTTACCCGCTCGTGATCTTCACGGTTTTGCGGGTCTTCGAACCGCTAATGTATTTATAAGTGTTAATCATTAGTGCGGCTGTCGTGTACAGCACGTTCGATTATAAGTCGATAAATCACGTTCGATCAATTATAATTAGGTATCTATTATTAACTGCTACGTGTTAAAACGCAACGAATTTGAATTGCCGTAAAAGTAAAACAGTATTGAGTTGTTTGGTGTGCACCTTTTTTTTTCTTTTTTTTTTCATTCAGAACCGTAGAACCGGACCGGAGGAGGGGGTTAAGGAAACGCGAATAGGTCGGTGTCAACATGACGAATGTTGTGAAAATCGGTGAAATCTACACAGGATACTTATTTCTTTATCTGTGGAAATCTTATTGTTTTGTTCTTGCGTCGTCGAATTTACGTCGAAATAATATATATTTTATTTTATTTTGCGTCTTTTCGTCTCGATGTGTGATTTTGTTTTTGTTTTTTTTTTTCAGAATTGAATTTATCACACAATCAAATCAGTAAACTCCCCGACCAACTGGGCGATATGAAAAACCTTAAGAAATTAAACATTTCGTACAACTCATTCGTCGAGCTGCCAGAACCGATTGTTCGCTTACAAGAATTAACCACCTTGATCGCTAATAATAATTTCATTATTGGTAAGTACCCAAGTAAACATTTGTGTAAATAATTGTTTATTTTAAATACACGCGGGTAATGTGAAACACTACGACAAAGCGGATCCGCCGTTGATAATGGAATAAATGTAAAATAAGCACCTACAACAAAAAGAAACAATCGACGTGGTAATAGTCGATAGTGTTGTACAATAATATTATCGTTACAATCTGATTTTTAATAATCGTACTTGATTTTCTTTTTTTTTTTTCATTGATGTTTGACGATTGTTTCCCGATCCTCGCTCGGCAACACTAGAGGACGACGGTCAAAGATTCGTGAACGTTGCACGTTGTTTATCAAAATTTAAACCGGGGAAAACGTTTTGTTTTGTTTTGGTTTTTCAGTAAATACATACGATATTACATACGAACTCACACGATTTCTCAAAACAATAAACAAAATAATATTGTTAATGTCAAATATTAACATTGTTATTTTCATTTTACGCCCCTCGATAATGTTTAATTTTAATTTTGTAAAATAAGTATAATTTAAAGAACAAAATATTCAAAAAAATTACATCCCATTATAATATTGCGTTCCTACATATTTCAAATCTTCGTTGTCCTAAGTCAATTTTAAGACATATTTAAATGGATTTACAGTACAATTTAACTTATTTCATATCACTCGACATTACATTGGTTTGGATTATTAACTGATCGATTCTCATTACATGATATTAATTTTATAGGAATTTCTAAAAATTATTTTCAATGTTTGTGAATTAACCATAAATATATTAATTTCAAAAAAAAAAAACAATTATTCACATTTATAGTAATAAATACTAAATAGTTGTATAAAAGTTTGATTTCCATTCAAAACAAGACAGACCTAGGTATAATTTATATGTTAAGTTTACTTATAATTCATAATGACTTAATGATGGAGTCATTTTTTATTTTTACAAAGCTGAAAAAAACAATTGTTTTGATAAACTGAAAAAGTGTAATAGATATTTGTTGTTTTTAGACAGTGAAATAATCCCCGAGGAGGTACGGTCATTTTTATTTTCATTAATAAATCATAATAATAATTAAAAATCGTCGACGACACGGGCTCGTCAAACAGGCTCGGGATTAACACGAAAACAAGCCAAAGATATAGAAAAAGTCAAAGACGCGTTTTAAAATTAAATCGCTTAGCGCCTTGTAAAACAGTGATCGGCAACTACATTTTCCAGCTTGCAGATTAAAAAGAGTTCTCGGGCCGGGGCGCTGAAGAAAACGAACAACGATATTATCATTTGATGTGTCGCCATTGGAAAAACCAAAGCCTACATTTTTTTTTTTACTATTTAAATAATCGCCACCGACATAAATAATATAATATTATGCCGTCCGTATGTAATAACAACGTATGATCGTAAACGCGGTATAAAACACGTCGAAAGATTAACTTATTTTATTATTAACCGCACGTACCGCCGTACACTTAAATACCCGGGTGCACAGACTCAAAAACGTGGGCCAGGGACGCCCACAGATATGTCACTCAAAAAAAAAAATTGTGACTCGTGAAGTACAACTATTTATTTTACGAGTAGGTACTTAATAATATTATACTAGCAATTAATGGTACAATGATTGTCGGGAATTCACTGAGTGCCCTAGTCGTGTGAGACCGACTTTGTGTGAAAAAACCTCCAACTTTGTAACTGACATGAAAAATCTCAGAGGGGGCAATGCCCCTCCCCACCGGGCGTCCCCGATAACCTAACCTAACGCGGGGCTCGTTAGGCCCGTAGGCCACCGCCGTTTGCCGACCGCTATTTTGAAATATTCAACGACAAAGACCCCCCCACCCCTCTTCCTCATTAGACGCCGTACGAAATAGGACGACAGACATTTCGTGACACGAATCGAACGCGGTGTACCGGACCGTCCGCGTTTAGTGATATTCACGAAAAATCGCCATACTTAAATTTGAATAAACGCCCGACGGCAAATCACGTTTGCTCGATTTTCGACCCGAAACACGTCGACCACCCGGGCCTGAACACGAACACTGCGTGTAGGACATTACGTTTTTTTACGCGTATGATTTGTGTGTTCACAAGACGATTAGGCGCTCAGAGGCGTAGTATTCAGCGCTGTTCGAGGAGGTGGGTGTAAAAATCGTATACTCGTATCGGTATAAGGGGGAGGCCACACATTGTCATAGTACACTCAAACGCTACATGATTTTGTTACAACGCTCGTTTACTATTGTTTGACGTCGTAAAAAGAAACAAAAATCTACACCGTTGTTTAAGATCTTTCAACTCGCGTTTATAGAAAATACCGATTTTTTTAACATTATAACTATAAAACCAAATCCGAATCGTCGGGTTCATTCCTATTTTTTTGTCTATGACGATGAATAAGGACGGATCTATACGCAAGGCCGTACCTGGGGGGTTAGGGGTTCAACCCCCCCCCCCCAGTAATTTTTTCTCATTATATTATTTCGTAGTCTAGAATAATCAATAATCATTTAACGTTCAAATAAATAAATATAAGACTCTTGTGTTTTTATAGCGTAAAGCTATAAAAATTACAACTAGGTACAGTGTGCACAAACAGTCAATATTGCTTTGTGCACCCCGGCTCATGTAGTCTCGTTCAAATACGCATGACAAATTGACAACTAAATAGCTATGGGCCGTGTTAGACTCGTAAACAACTACAATTGATAAATTCACTTCGGGTGTATCAACCGGAATTTTCGATAACATTATACACGATATTAATACAATACCACCAGAATGTGTAATCGACAAAGAACTTATTTTTATGCGACTGGAAAAGACCGATCGACTAGCCCAGCATTACTCCAGTGTACATAGGAATATTGTTTGTTGATCCAGAAGAAGTTATTAATCGCTTTTCAAACGAAAAACAAAGAAATATAAAGTTTGTCATATAAACCGTTTCCCAAATTAAATATATGGTATTAAGTCAATTAAATTCAGTAATTGTTTTAAAATTTAACAATACAAATTTTTAAATGTGAATTTCATAAATAAATATTAGTACTACAATATTATGCATATTTCGTTATATTAAATTACCTATACAATATCATGACAAAATAAGAACAACTCAAAAATTTTTACCTTAGAACCCCCCCCACCACCCAACCTCCCGCCGAAAATAATTACCAGTTACGGCCTTGTCTATACGCACGACCCGCTCCTTTAAATTCGTCACGCAGTGTTCGCACATTACAAATACAGTGTGATTTACAATAATAGGAGTGTCAGTTATTTAAGTTCGAGCAACAAAACTGTACCGATAATACTGTTACATATTATATTATACGAGTTTTATACATTTCAGATGTAGACGTTAGGATATTGGAATCGTGTCTGAAGCACTTGAAAGAAGTTGATCTCGTGGAGAACCCTCTCAACACTTCTACCGTGGACACGTTGGAAGGAGAACTGCCTTTTAGGGTTGCGTACACACCCCCGTCCGACGAAGACTGGAGAGACTTAGATAATTGATTAACAAAAACGATACGTTTGACAATACAGAAATATATTTTTTAATTAGCTAATAAAATGTTTTTATTCATTTTTATCATCATTTTTTTTTTATCATTATTTTTTTTATATATAGTTTTCAGTGGCTCATTCGCTCCGAAATAACAATTTAAAATAATTATTACATAAAATAAATTGGGTCCCTACCCACATATCACTGCAATTATGCCATCGTTTTTTTTTTTTTTTACACATACATAATATACATTAATATTTAATTATTTTTTTTCTTTTTGTATTTACACACTGAATGTCATTATTATAATGTTGTTTTGTATACAAGCATAACAAATAAATAAATTAAATACAAATAATTCTAAATAAGAGTGTTTTTGGTAGTAAATATAATGTAGATTATTATTATTAATATGACTATAGTTAAATTTACATTATATCGTACAAAAACCAAAGAGAAATATTTTGTACAAAATGACGAAAAAAAAACACATTAAATAAAAGTTATAAACGTTGCAAAATGTCGGTCGCATGTATATATTTATATATGTATAATATTATTTTACTTACAGAATAAAAACAAAAGAAAAAAAAACACTGTTCTACTATTGTCTATAAAGTTTTGAAAAAATCCTATCGAATAATTATTTTGTCTTTTGTCGAAAATTAAACTACCTATCTTTTATTCCTTTTCTCTCTCTCCCTCGTAATCTCTCTTTCTCACTCTAGTCGTCTCTATTACACCACACTTACTCTGGACGATATTTTATACTCAAGCATTTTCACATACTATTATTAAACTGCACGATTATAAGTATAAAAAAAAATGATTAATTTTGTTTCAATTTATTTCTATAAATATCACCAATGACAAAATTATTACACCGGCCGTCTTTGTACACGCGACTGCAGAAAAAATTATGTATAACATGTGATACAACACTACACGGTCGGTGGATCGATTACGTTCAAAAAATTAGATGACAAACGAATTCGACACAAATTGTGTCACAAACCAACAACAATGTGACATTGATTTTGCACGTAATCTCGGTCAATAGAAACAACAAAACAATTTGCTAAATAAAGTTAACGAATGACTAGAAACTATTTCATTTATAATAATAATAATAATAATTATATTAATTATATAGTAATAATAATAATAATAATAATAATAATAATAATAATTTATTACCCATTTTTTTTTTAAGAGTCCGTCAAAAATAAAAAGCGACAGCGCTTGTTTCGGAAATTTCATTAACACACACAAACCGAAACGAATAATTATAATATCACGTCAGCGCATTATTATTAAAATAAAGAAAAACAACTCCGATTTGAAATGTGCGATTACAACGATTATTATTATTATTATTATATTTATATCGATAGATATTTTTCAATTGACTATAGGCACATCGATTTCAATATTAACGAAAGTTCTTATACAAAACGGGGGGGGGAGGGTTCATATCCATCATATTATATGTATATAAATCGTAGTCATTAGATTGGAGATTACGCGATATTGTATTTATTATAATATATTTATGTATAAAAAAAAAAATGAAATAATAATAAAAACAACAATGACGAGTTATCTAGAAACAGGTCTTGTAATAAAATACGACTGCCCCCGGACGAACTCAGTTGAATATACTCAGTCGGAGCAGCTATCCGTGACTATACCGTAAATTGTTGTCCCGATCGTTGGAAAAAAAAAGAAGAAAAAAAAAACAACAATTGTCATTCGAAGTGAAATTCAATTGTAAAAAGACAAAAAAAAAAAAAGAAAAAAACGAAAATTTTTTTTAAAAAAAATCGAAAACCTCCGAAAAACGCTTTTCTCCCGTGTATAGTCTAAAAAAGCACAGCACAATCGTTATATATATATATTATTCACCTTCGAACACATCGGTATATACCTACGACTCTTTCTTCCTCGTCGTCGTAAAGTAAAGCAAGACATTATTTATTTATTATTATTATTTCACGCTATTGGACGTTATTGTTGTTACATGAACACCATAAAAAGAAGAGGAAACCCGATTGCCGCGGTTGGCACCACATTATAACAATATTACATACATACATACATACATATATAGGTATATAATATAAATATATACATACATATTATTCTTACTATAATAATAGTACGACACGAAATATAATAAAATACATCGAAAACAGAGTCTCCCGACCAGAAAAACCGATTTGCCGACGCATAACAATAATAATAGTAATAATAATAATAATAATACGTGTACGACGGTATACATTATTATGATGGCCGGCGAATCGGCCTCATGTTTTCAACATAATATACATAATATAATAAAATGAAAAAAAAAATAAAATATACATATAATATGCACCTAACGTACACGAAATTACAATACAAATAAGAAAAAAAAAGTTCAAATTAACTATATCACTATAAAAAAAAAAAAAAAAATGAAAAAAAAAATGCATTTAAATTACACACTTTTTACACGCGTAAATGTTTATCACATAAATATCGCATATATGCGTATATATATATATAGATATTTATATATATATATACAAGTTTAAATAATATATTCAATACGCTGGTACAAATGATGATGCATAATATAATATATACATTGTATTAATAAATGTTTCTGTGTATGAGATTGAGTTTATGTTTATGAATATTTGTTAGTGGTGTACGTGTGTGTAAATGAGTTTGAATGTGTGTGTGTGTGTGTGAGTGTGTGTCAGGGGGAATGAGATTTGTTTTTTCTTCCTAAATACATTAATAAATTTAGTAATATACGCTTTTACGTATATTTATGCGTCATATACACATATTATATAATATTATCATCTATGCTCATCGATTCGTAGTAGCACCGGATCTTGTACTCATATAGGTATAGATATATATGTGTGTGTTTGCGTGTCTGAGTGTATGTGTACGTATCGTACGCATTGACGTATATAGGTAAACAGAGACTTCACTACTGGCTCAACGTCTGTTTGTCTACGTGGCTCAAGCATGGTACCATGGTCAGACTTGATAGGCTTTGGATGTTGTCCACCGGCGGGAACCCCGTTCTCGGCAAACACCTGTAAAAACGCGACAATCATTAAACTGCACACCACGTGATTGTGTTTTGACGTAAAAAAAAAAAAAAAACACAACAACACTGTCTACGAAAAACATAAAAACGTATATTATATTATTCACACGAATCGCACGCGGTCATCGACGTAGACATAATATGGAGGCGTGATGAACGTTTTCAAAACGAGGGCAGGAACCTGACGGATTCGTTTCAGAATCGATAGTATTACAACACGACGGTTTGAAACGCGATCGCGACGTTTTTCGACGAACCTCTAAGAGACTGCACGCGCGCGCGCGTTGTGTACGACACGTCGGATCGACGAGAAGAAACCGCAGCAAAAGCTCGTCTGGTCATCGTCGTGCGGTCGAAAACACGCGGGTTCGAGCACCGTGTCACATACCGTCATACCTTCATAATTACGCGCGCCATAGACGGAGTAGACGAAAGTATATCCACGAATCACGACGGTACGCGTCGATATATATATATATATATGTATATATATATCGGAGAGAGACACAGTGAGAGAGACATAAGTGCCTGCAGAATTTTTTCTAGGAGGGGGCAAAATTCAATACATCACTAGGAAATGTGGTATTGACTATAAAATATTTATGGTAGGTGATTCAAATTTCAATGCATTTGTCTTTTTTTTTTAAATTGATCCAATACAAGGTACTTTACAAGATATAAATGTGTTCCCAACTGTTTCAAGTAAACAAACTGCTATCAGGATATTGTTTTGAGATATTTTAATGCTTTTTTGGTAATTACTAATGCGTTTTCAAAATTTTGAACCTATTTTAGTAACATAACAAAAAAAAAAAAAAAAAAAAATGACGACTTAAGATTGAAATACCAACAATATTTGTTAAACATAATTTATTTGTATTCTTATAATTTTACACTATAAGAACATTAGATCATAAAGTTTTAAAATAAAACACTATCCGAATTTATTTAAAAGTCATACTAATTTTGAGATTAAAAATTAAATTAATAGTTGTGTATTAATTTTTGAAAATTGTTTACATTTTATCAATTTTTTGTAGTTTTCGGGTCATTAATTCATTTTTCGAAAGGCATTTAAATCCAAAACTCAAAAATCGCATATTATGTAATATTCCTGTCTAATAAAACAGATCCCAATAATACTTATTATCCTGTTCACAAACGGATGAGTAGAAAAACGTTTTAATAACATAACTAAATCGACTAACGTAAAAAGATAAAAATCATTATTTTTGAAATTTTTCATGTAATGAATTCCAATTTAAAATATTTCCTTATGTTAATGGCTCATTTTTTGGTGTTTAAAATTCCAGGGGAGGGCAAATGCCCCATCTTGCCCCCCTCTTAGGGCGCCTATGGAGAGAGAGAGAGAGAGAGAGAGAGAGAGAGGGACGGCGAGAAAGAGAAAAAGCACGTCGTTGTTGTACGATTGGCGCTTGCATATTACATAAACGACGATATTATTATAACGTGTTACTGCGCGGGGTCAAGTCGAAGTGTATGTGTGTTGTACGACTCGAAGTCGATAACGGCCGGGCCGTCGTAAAAAGATAATCGTCATCGTCGTCGTCGTCGGCTTGAAGGACTGTCGCCGACGACGAGAGAAAGCGTACACACGGGGGGAGACGTACGTCTCGTCGGTATCAACCACACGTACGAAAACGATTTACCGGCGTCGTCGTGATGTGTTCGGCGCACGCCCTCGCCGTCTAGCCTCGCCTCGGATCCGTACACACACACACACACACACACACACACACACACACACACACACACACACACACACACACGCACGACTCGGCCGTTAGGTTGTAATATAGGTAGGCGCAGACGGTAATAATGGTCAACGACGACGACGGCGAGCAAACGACGAGAGAAATTAACATATTATCTGAATACGAATATATTATTATTATTATTATTATTATTATGACCCGCCGCGTGTTCGTCGGTTATGACGCCGCGTCTCGAATGACCCCGCCGACGACGCGTATAGTTAGCGTACACAACAAACGCTCGAAACGAATACACACGACGACGAGGTGCGGCGGCGGCTATAATATTTTTTTTCCACACAACCTGTTTCGACCGTTAAATCGTACGAAATCTCGACGGGTACGGGGGCCGGCTATCTCGTCTCTCGTCTTTCGGCCGCTCGAAGAGAGCGCGTCCCGGGCACGGTGCGTTATAATATACCCGCGCGCTTTTGTTCCCCCTTTGACTGTATAATGTTATAAGTTATAACTAGAGTCCGGATTAGTATGCACTCAAAAAGCCTAAAATAATATGCATTTATGCATCTAAAAACTTTTAAATATGCACTTGATATACTCTTATTTTTTTTTTAATTTTATGCAAAAATATACTCTTGCCCAAAATATATGCATTTATTTGCATAATTTTTTATTTACTAATTATGTTTTTGTTATTTCTTTAATTTCTTTCATAAATAATAATTCAGCTAAATTAGATAGGTAACTTAATTTTGTGATTACAGACATCAACTTACAATATTGGTTGAGGAATAGTAAATATTTAATAATAAATTAAACAAATAAAACAAATATTTTAATTAGGGATGGCAATAAATAATAAATAAAATCATATCAAATCCTCTTATACCATTTATTTGGTAAATATTTTTGAATAAAAATACGAAATAAAGAAATAAATAAAATTAAAAAAACACGGTTTTATAAACTTTAATAATTAAATAGGTACCAAATATGCTTGAATATGCAAACATTTTAAAATATAACGTCATCCCTGAAATATGCATTTATACGCAAAATAAACTTTTTTCGATGCATTATCTGTTACACCAAACGTCCACATTTCTTACTGTCATCGGACTGCATACACGCATTACACATATGTAAATGCATACAAATCCGGACTCTGGTTATAACTTATAAACAACACGCGGCTTCGATCCCGCGAGTCGATACATTACGATACGAGATATTTATAGATTATTGCGGGTCGTACACACGGTCCCGCCCGTGTTAACGGCCGTATTACAACGCGACGGTTATGATTAGGGTTCGGGACTTGTTGCATTTGCATATTGCTTAATAATGACTGCAGAATAGTCCGAGTACGATTTAAATTTATTTTAAGTCATAACGGATTGAAATGAAAAAAATTTTAATCGCGTATTTTCGCATATTTTTTAGCCGTTTTCTGAGCAAAATGCATATTTGTCAATTTTGGCAGTTTGATTGTTATTTATAGCATATTTACGCAGTATTTGTTTTAAATTTATTTTAAATATCTGAATTGTTTATTTTATGACTTTATTTTTTTTGCTATAATAACATTATTAACTGGATTTGGAAACTAGGGAAATACCTAATTATTCCTGCGTATGCTACCGTTTATCGTACATATGCTGACCAACAACATTTGAATTCGATAACATCAGAAAATGTCTTATTGTCCAGTCAAACTTTACTGGTAAACGATAATTCATCGCATTTTTATATTTTACGGGTCGGGAAAAATATTACCCCACGCGAGTAAAGTGACAACATTATCGTGAAACGTGCACATTTCATTTTAAATACGCAAATTTTTATAAACATCTATTGTTTTAAATTGAAAAAATCATAATGGATGACATTGAAAGAAGACAAATAGAATATTATTTAGAGGAAGATGAAAATGGAGAAGAACTTGGGGGAGTTTCAACTGATGAGGAAGGTGAACAAAATGACACAAATGAAACTATTTTATCATACGGTTCAGATACAGATCAATCAATATCAACCTCAGAAATTATAAGCTCGGGTGACGAACAAACACTTTTATCGGATAACTCGTATCATGAATCTGAAGATGAGCTTCCATTGTCTATGACTATGAGAGTATCGTTTTATATTGGAAAAGACGGAACTATTTATAATAATATACAAATAATAGTTTTTATTTATTTTACAGCATGCCAATTATATTTTAATTTAAAATTGTTAATCATATCAATACTAAATAATAAATAATAATTTGACGTATTAAAGAAAAACCCAAACTTTTTTTCATTGTAGGAAAATACGAAGAAAACGAAACCGAACATACATTTCAGTAATATAATGTTGATAGTATTATAATAGTTGTCAAAAAATAACTGATTACAAAAAATCGTCTAAATTTAAATGAATAAAATCAATTATTTTAATATGATTAAAAAAACATATTCAGTATGCATATTTCGGTTATTTTAAGTGCATATGTGCATGCATAGTTCCTACAATTTGTGTGCAATAATTCCCGAACCCTAGTTATGATATACGACCGACGCGACGGGCTTTATCGGGCGCGCCATCGACTCGCGAGAGCCGAGACGACGACGGCGGCGGCAGTGCGCTTCGAGTCTACCCGCGGTGACGTCAACGACCGCGGCGACGGCGAGTCCGAGAGATTTCACGACTAGACACGTGTACGGGACGACTTTGTCTATAATTTTTTCGCGTGGGCCCATAAAACGTCGAATCGACGAATCCACGACTTACGCGCGATCTACGGGCTAGGACCGATCTCGCGTGTGCCGTATACGCGCGGCCGATTTCACATACGACGAAAAGTCGTAAAAAAGACGGACGCATTGACGGAATCGTGTTAGAACCGTACTTTTTTTCACCGCCGTATTACTACGACGAGTGTACGATATTATGAAAACGAATTATTTGTTCCTTCGATCAAGTGATTTTTCGTGGTGACAAAATATCGCAGCGAAATGGAATTTTTTTTCTTCGATTTGTAGTTTAATAAATTACTTTATAGTGAGTCATGAGCATCGGTCGAGAAAGCCAAAAATATATTGAAAAAAAAAACACAGATACGAAAATGATAAAAATTAATCGGTTTGATCAAACTTCAAACTCATCCTGCGCCATACAGAGTGAAGAAACGTGTTATCGAGTTCCTGTAACGAAAAGTCCTACTGTCACACGCCAGCTGTAAACGACGTCAAAAACAATAATCGTATCGATCACTGCAACTGCACGACTATTCGAATCACTTTAAGGGCGGTTTTGAAAAATCTACGATTTTTACGCTTCGGCAACCGTGCCGTTACTGTAATAAGAAATAGCGTTTATCGACGACAGGTCAGCCGTGTTTAATGGGAAAAACCGCGCGTTTAATACGGTCGTACGAAAAAAAAACGCGTAAACAACATACGTTTAAAAAAAATAATAATAAAGAAAAAGAGCACAATGTATACGTACACGTACCTCGAGGACACGCTATTACATCTCGTGACCGAGTCCACTTCGGACGAGGACGTGGAAAGAGACGTGAAGCCGGACGCGGAACTGGACCGATGGGGCTGCGACGACAGTTTCCCGCACTCCGCGGCCGACGGCCATATCGTCCGGTTGGGCGGCCCTCTGATGCACTTCTGGATAATTTCCTGCTCCTGCGCGGGACGAAACGTACGGTTAATAAACGACAACAACGTACACGCACGCGACGTTGTATATTATATAAAGTGGCCCCACGAGGATTTGAACGTTGCGATGTCTCCTGAGATAATTGAACCGTGGTGTGTTTTTTTTTTTTTTTTTTTTGGATGACTCACGGGAACGAGGACTGCGAATATGCGTATTTCGATTAAATTCTTTGTTTCGGTAAATGGTTTGAAAAACTTAACTTTTGTTTGGAAATTTTCGAAAAATTTGAAGAAAGCTGTTTTAAAGATTTTGTTTTTTGGAAAATTGTTGTGTTTTTAATTTTGTTTTTTATTGATTAAATGATTTTTTTTCGAAATTGATACCAACATCTTTAGTCGATCAGATTAAAGAATCTCGAACATTCAAAATTTTCTACAAAATAGTCCAAACAAAATCTTAGGAATCGCCAAAAAAAAAAAAAAAAAGATTCAAAATCGTACTGTAAAACCCGTGAGTCACATAAGACAAACACGATTCGATTACCTTTGTAAACACACTGGAGATATGTTTTAGTACCTGCAGAGACATCGCAAATGAGCTCCCTGGAAACCGACAAAAACCAAACCTAATGTGTAAATATCGAATGATCGTTTTTCGAGCTCCGTCGGCATTGCCGTTTTTGTCTGTGTATTTGAGAAAAATGGTGTCACCGATCGAGTGGCGACCCCCGTTTCCGGGACACGTCACATATCGAGATAAGGTGTCGTGACGTAAAACACAGTCGTGTCACACGTATTTACGGGGGAAGGTTCCCTGGTTACCCCCCTCCCAGTAGTAAAAAAAAAAAAAAAAGGAAATTTACGTCTGAATTGAAATGTAGGTACTATTTACCATAAAATCTTTTTTGAATTCGAATATTACAGTGTTATTAATAATTCACAACTCTTATAGATAGTAATTATAATATTGAAAACTTACTGATTTTTAGGATACAAATCATTATAATATATACTCGTCCAGAGGCGGTTTGAATGTATTATACTTAGTGGTGCAAGACAATATATAGACACCCACCCACCCCCTTCATCCTAGAAATTATAAATAAATATTTTTTATAAGTTTTTTCATACACCTAATTTTCTTCAGTTAAGTTGTCTACACTTTTTATAATAACAATGATTGTGCAGTGATTTTTTACTTACTTTTTTGTTGATAAAATAATAAAATATATACATTGTGTTAAATAAAAATAAAAAGTAGGTACTTACTTACTCTTTTATAGTTTTATTCATATTGAAGATTTGATTACTTTTTTTTTTTTAATATTTATAATTATTGCAGACTTTTATTGTAGCACACGCTGAATGCTCAACCAAGACCACCCACCCACCCACCACCCTTATATTGGTGGTGCAGTGCACCAAAAACAGTATACTCAAACCGCCTCTGTACTCGTCATATGTAAAAAGATCGTTCGAACCACTTGTCAAAAGTATGTTTTGGGCCCCACCGGAAAAAACTTGAAAACACGCGCCACTGCACGTCGTCGGTAACAACGATCCGACGACGTTTTACGCGTGCGCTCCCGGACACGACGTCCGCCGACGACAGACCGCGTCGTAGTTGCCGTGTAGACACGCGTAAAACGTGCGCACGGCGCAGTGTTACAAATTGCAACAATATTACATTGACATTACGGTCGTGTCGTGATAATAAACATGAAAACGTCGTAAGTACTTGTTCGGGATTTCGCAAGTGCAACTTGGCCATGCTGCCGTACGGGTACTCCTCGCCGTCCGGCAAATGGATCCGCGGCGGCAGGTCCAACTCCAGGTCGGTCCGGACCGAGTGCAGACGGACCTGTCGGTCGTGTTCTCGGGCCAGTCCGTTGTTGCTCCGCATGGTCAACATCTGTGGAGGAACAAAAAAACAAAGAAAAACAATTATAATCAAACGTCGTCGTTTACGTTAAATCAATAAAACGTGGACGTTTTTGATGTGTTTTACGTCGACGTGGTACGCAAACGGACCTGCTGCCGCGCGTGTAAACTCGTGACGACGACGTGGAGGTGTTATCGATTATTGTTATTAATAATTGTTATCGTTGTCGTTGCCGTTGTGTGGAGACGAGTCGAGGGCAGGCCCCGGACAAGGGTGCTTTCGAAGGGACCGGACGGACGCGTTTTCCGACCGTTCGGGTCGTACCTCGAGAGTTTTTGTCGTTTTCGTTGTTTTCACGACCACGTCGGAGGCACACGGGTTGTCAGAGGCGGACGACGCGATACGCGTTTTCGACGGTACACACGATCTCGCGCGGAGGCGCCGACTAGTCGCGCACGGCCGCCGCGTAAAAACCGTTACTCAAAGGTCTCGCTCTTTCTTTCTCTTTCTCTCTCTCTCACTCTCTCTCTCTTTCTCTCTGCGTGTTCCCGAGGGGGAGAAAACGCGTCCCCATCACGCCCTTCCGCTCTGCCGCCATGGTCGTCGTCGCGTCGGGTCTTCTGGTGGGAAAACTCGGCGGCCACCCCGGGCCCGGTCGCGGGATCGTAGTCGCTCTCTAGTCGCGGCCGTCGTCGTCGTCGGTCGGTGAGGTACGGTGCGGCACGGTGCGGTGCGTCCCGCTTCGGAGGGGCCCGGAACGCCGCCGCCGTCGCGCAGACAATGCAGTTTCGTGCGCGCATAGGGGGCTCGCCAGCACACACACACTGCACCGCGCCGCACGTTACGCGTGCGTACACCAATCTCTCCCTTTCACTCGACCGTTTATTTTACTCTTTTTTTTCTTTTTTTCCCGCTCCCTCGTCCCCGATAATATGACTGTGTGTGTGTGTGTGTGTGTGCACTCTCTCTTTTCTCTTTTTCATCCCCTCCCCCCATCACGTCAAAAACCGTCATATTCCAGTAATTTCCCTCACGCGCGCACACACATGTCCGACGATCGTGTGTCTATCCGTGTGCTTACGTCACAGTCGTTGTTATTATCATCATAACTATTATTATTATTATTATTATTATTATTATTTTGTTTTGTTTTATTATAATACTGTCACGTCGCGTAACGTCTACGCACACGCACGAGTATGTGTACATAAATATATTATATACATTGTACACGCACGCACACAAAGACAAAAAATAATAATGTGTGCGATGAAAACGCGAGCGCATTGTTGTCCTGCGACGACGACGACGACACCGGCGAGCGGCGGGTTTTTTTCCACCCCTCCGCACGGCGGCCGAAGGGGAAAAACGTCCGGTACAGACGCCCGTCGTGCGGAAAACGCATCGCGGACCGAAGCCGAGACCGGCACTTACGGTGACACGGTGAGAAAAAAGGAAAACAAAAACGACCGCTTTTCGGCTTTTGTAAAGGCCGGTCGCGCGAAACGCTTTGCGATCATTACACTTTACTGAGCCGCGCCTACGCCAAAAAGGCCGTTTTATAACACAACGGACGGTGCGAGTGCGAATGGTCGCGTTCCGTTTGCACGACAATACAACACGACGCACGTCACGTGTGGTGCGCGATATTTTTCAAATTACCGATTCATCGAGAGCGATTTTTATCCCACCTGCACCCGGTCGACCCGCCCTGCAGACAATCGTGCAGCGTGGACGTATTTCACGTTATGCGAGTCGACTCGTTTCAAACGATTTATAAAATATATGTCGTACGACGCGAGACGCGACGTGGTGATAACGACGCGTACACTACAGAGATCAGCACGGGCCGTTTTTTTTCGGTCCGATCCGGCCCAAAACTTAAATTTATAAATTGTCGTCGTCCAAGCCCGGTCCACATATTTCTTTAAGTCTAGCCTGACCAGGCCCGTTTGTAAATAAAAATATACATCAACTTTATTTCCTTTCAGTATTGACTTAGTAAACAAAACATTTTATAAAAACAATAAATATATTACAAAGAAAAATATAATCACACAATAATCATCTCTCAAAGTAATCAGTAATCATGATTACATATTTGTAATCGTTAATCATTATCGCAAAATTTATCGCAAAACTGTTTTTATATTTACTGTTTTTATTTTTTTTTATATGATATTACTTAAAATAGTATGAATTTCCAAAATATCAACGATATTAAGGTCTATTAAGTCTAATTGATTTCATATACCTTATCTTATGCATGTTATAAGGTATTTTTCTATAGATATAACTTCATATGTACCTCATATCCATAGGCTTGCGCACGGGGGGGTAACTGCCCCCCCTGCGGGCCGAACTTTTTTGCAAATTAATATTGCTTGCCAACTTGGCGTCAAAAAAGTGTCTTTTTCCCTGCGAGCGATAATTTCGGCATCACGATCCGAAGAAACCTCATTGCGGCGGTGTGAGAGAAATCCGTCGGTCGTCACGGGTTATACGTTTCGTTATACAGTGAAACCTCTAAATACCGGACACTCTCGGTCGCCGAAATATCGTCTGCTATTCAGAGGGAAAAATAAAAGAGGTGAACATGACGTCTCCGTCCCCGAAAAAACGTCCGCTATTTGGAGGTGTCCGTTATTTAGAGGCGGCCGTTAAGGGAGGCTTCACTGTATCACGTCTGCGAAGTAAACGCGAATCTGTCGGACCGCGGTGTTCTTCGAGCCGCGACTGTAGTCAACGGTCGAAAATATCCTATACGGTAGGTAGTCGTCATTTCGCGTATCTAGTCACGGCGGCGCGGCGGTCTCGTGCGGAAACGCGTTCGTCGCAAATCGTATACGATAAACAATATTATTATATCGAACAATATTATATTAAGTTTGGCCAGGTTGAGATTACGTGGTGACATTTTGTGTCGTACGGTTTTTCCAACTTTGCGTGAAATCCAAACTGTATTTTTACAACTATTAAAAATTCGGTCGCTTTGTAGTTATTGAGGTAATTTATTTAACTTCTTTTTTATTATTATTATTATTGTTATTATTAGAATTTCACACTAAAACATAATTTGGTGTCTCGCGCATAAATCACGACGCTTATTTTAATTTTATAAAAATCACGTACACCGATATCATTCCTACGGTATTTTCGGTCGAATAAAAACCGACGACGGTTATCCACGATAATAATTTTAATCACAACCGTTCGGAACACAAAATAAACTTATTTGATATTTTAATATTTTAATGTCCGCGTAGCTCAAAAGAATATTATTTCAAATGGAAGTATACAGTGACTATGTAAATAAATATTCTATTTTTCTTTTGCGCTCGGATTATATACGACAAATCTTAAAAGTGAATCAGATCAAAGTCGAGAGCTGCCCGGCGCTTTCAAGTTTTGCGGTCTAATGGGATATATAAATATTTGAACTCGAGTTTTCACGATAATTCTCAAATACATTTATCCCATCATCGCGACGGAATTTACAATAATACCCGTCTCGAAAATCTTTTTCAGTCGTGAGGTCAAATTATGTTTTCGAATTAATTGTTTATAGTAAGGCGAAAATAATATTATCCGTCAACGTTATAGGTACAGATGATGGTCCTCATAAAAGTTACAAATTATCGTTAAAATGTAGAACCGAAAAATTATTCGTGATTTCGTCTTCGAACATTTTTATCACACGGTATAGTGCTTTAATGTTACGCCAAACATCGGTGTAATATAAATGTTATTGCGTGTACGCGGGGCTCGAAAATGATTCTCGTCTTTATGATCTGCCGTCATCGATATAATTTTAGACCAAAAATTACTTCGAGCGTGAGTAGAAATATACGAATTGAATTTTTTTAAACATGTATATTCAACAAATTGATTTGTTCGTTAAAAACTGATTGATTGTAACCTATTTTTTTAGAGAGAAAAAAAACAAATTTTAGCAAAACTATAATATATAGTATAATAATAGATGGAATAAAGCCAGCATGATCTGTAAATTAATACAGCACAAACTATGTACAATAGAAAACAAAAATATTTGTATTTGTTTTTTGATTTATACGAATAACAAAAAGAAATTAAAAATAAGTTTCTTAAATGCTGTTGTTGTTGCAACAAAAAATCATATTAAAACCTAGAAGTGAACAAAGTCTGTAAAATTACATAATTGAAGACAACTGTATGCTATTCACCTATTTTATTCAAATAATACGTGTTTATTAAAATAATATAAATAAAAATACATTGCTCGATCATTAGCGTGATAACGTATTTTATTTTTTGTACCAAAAAATCGAGTTTATCATATTAAGATTGGCCCGATACACGACATTTATTTATTTATTTCTCCCGTATAGCAATATCAAACATTATTATTAACCGTATATAAATATACACGTAAACGTCTTATATTTTAACCAAACAGATGGTTCAGATTTATTTTAAGAAAATTTCATTCCATTTAAACAGTCCAATTAAGTTTTACGTGCGAGTATTATAGTGTGTGCGCGGTTCATCTGCATAATAATAATAATAATAATAATTATTATTATTATTATTACTATTATTATAATTTTATTATAAATTAACCGATTTACATATAAATAACACCACAACAATATGTAATTTATCGATAATCGGTGTTATATATTATATGTGTGTGTGTGTGCGTGCGCAAAACGTAGGAGTGCACGAAAATCGCTAAAACGTTGCAACAAAACGTTATATTAGACGTATATTGCACACCACACGCGCGGATGCATAAAACTCGCTCGGATTCGTGAAAACGATTTTCCCGACGTTATATAATATATAATTCATATGACATGCACACGACGATAAACAATCACATATATATATAGGGTGTTTCACGAAGATCTGACATGTTGAATAACTTTTGTTCTATTCAATATTTTTAACTTTTTTTTTTTTTTAATGAATACTGTAGCCTAGCGCTACAATAAAATTACATTAAATTTTTATTTTTATTTTTAAAACTCAAGTTTCAAAATTTAAAATTTTATTTTAGAATTTGAAAAATAAATCAAAATAGCCATTTTGTAAACATGATTTTTAGAAAAATTTTGGTGTTTGAAATTCTCATAAAGGTTGTTCCGTTAATTTTCTATGATTTTTTAAAGTTTACGAAAAATGTAACGATATGTATCGTTTATCAGTCATCAGATAATATCACTAGTTGATAAATGAACTATTAAGCAATTTAATTAGATTTTTCGTAACTTTAAAAAATCATATAAAATGTGTTCTCATCATGACGCCAGGTCTCGTTCACCGTCGGGTGAAATACCGACGCCGGTAAAACGTTTGGACTGGTTTTTTTTTTTTTCATCACGGAAACACGCGTTCACCGCGGACGTATTCTGATTTTCGGCCGCCGGTCATCGACGCTATATCATCGGTACCCGTGATGTAGGTACACGGTTATAGATGACTGTTTGACGAGAAACGCGACTTAATACATTGCGGATCTGCGATAATCCGCGATAACGATCGGTACGCGTAGGTGGCCGATCTAGTCGTTTTTTTTTTCCGAACGTCCGAAAGTGAACGAAAACCAAAAAAAAAAAAAAAAAACGATTTGTTTTTTCGCTTTTCCAAAACACGCCGCCGCCGAGTCGGACCCGAGTGTATAGCGGCGTCGTCAACCTAACCCAACGTACGTGAAACGTTTCGGCCGGAACGTCGTCGGGGAAAATAATCCCCGGGCGCGCGGCGGCGGCGACTATACGTACGTAAACAATAATAAATTCGGGAGAAAGCCCCGCCGTCGTATGAGAAAACTTCTCGGTCGCGTCGTAGGGGTGCGCCCCCTGTACGTTTCACCCCGACGCGGAACGTCCCTCGTGCGAGAACAAACACACCGCCGCCGCAGGGGGACGCGAGCCGCAGCCAACGCACTCGCGTGTGATGTATATACTATATATACAGGATGACGTCTCGGACGGGTGTTCGCGACGTAACGCGAGTCGTGTGTCGACGGCGAGTCGCCGCGTCGTCGCGCCACCCTGTATCGTACGAGGGCGAAAAGAATACGGGAACGCGCACGGAGGAGGAGGAGGAGGGAGGGGGGGGTATCCCTGCGAACGGCGGCGTGATCGTGAGCGCGGAGAAAGCCGGTGCACTTGTCCCTCTCGTATCTTCCCCGCGGCAAAAGAGCAGAGACGTCGTCGTCCCTCGGACTGCGTTTCGACGATCGTCGGTATACGACAACTTCGACGCGTTTCCGAGATAAACATAGGATTTACGAAAAAAACGTACCGCGTTATAACGTACGTTATTCACCACGGGTCGAGATATCGGTTTTTTATTTTAAATAGTTGTGAATTCTCGTGAATTCCCGTCAAAACGATCGCGCAGAAAATACACGTGTCTGTACGCGTCGTCCGCTCGTCGTTCCTCCCTCGATCACGGAATATTATCAAAATGTAAAAAAAAAACAAAAAAAACTCCCATATCAACTGCAGACACTGCTTTATAAAAGCCTGTTTTTATTTCAAATATTTTAGATTCTGAGTGAAGCGAAGGATCTTATGGTTTTACAATGATGTTTATTTTTTTTTAGATTCTGAGTGAAGCGAAGGATCTTCTGGTTTTACAATGATGTTTATTTATTTATTTATTTAATTATTTTTTTTTTTTTTCTGTAAACACTTTTTCGTATAGAGAGGTCATTTTTCCAAAATCTCCATAGTTTTTCCAGTAATCAAGAATAACGATCGAAAAACTGAGTAAAAACGGTAAAATCGGTAAAAATCCGCCGTAAACGAGATTTTCACTGTTCAGATTTTAGGTATTTAGTCATAAATCGAAAAGTATTGAAGGTAGAAACTTGAAAATGTTATCCAATATCAAATACATACTTTTTTATATTGGACAACATTTTCAGAACAATTATAGCACTTTTGACTTAAGTATAGAACTTTTAATTTACCAAATTGTTTGAAAGTTTTTATGTAATATAATTTTAAACATTTGACAAAAAGTTCTGAAAATTTAATATGACCTAATACTCATATACCAACCTAATTATCCTAACAAAAATTCAAAAATCGCGAGTCAGGATTTTTTTTTATACACACTTTAATAAATTATTATTATAACTCACCAAAAATTATACAAATAACCGTAAAATACGTAAACAGTATTTAAATAATAATATATTATATTACACTGAAGCTTTGCTTTTTATACTAAAGAAATGAGTCATCGTTTATTTTAAAACTTAATACATTCATCACCAATATCTTGTCCGAGGACCGAAGGGACGATGGACGAACTTGTACCACCATCATCTCACTTACCAGCTTTTTTTTATTTTAATTTAATTTTTTTTTTTTTATGCTATCGTATACGATATTATGTTATTCGCTCGTGATTCAACAGCGTATAGAACGCGTTCGGTTTACAATATATAATACGGTAAGAGGAGTCGTGCGAAGACGAACGATCACACGCGCGCGACTTTGAAGCGAAACGCATTAACCCCCTACGCGGCCGTCCCGTGTTTCGGCTTTGCGTCTCTCGCCCCGCGGTTTTATGCCCCATCTCGCTCCGCCGCCCGTAAAGGCGCCGCAAAGGCGAGACCTGGGGGAGAGAAAGTGAGGATCGGCCCCGGTCGAGAACCCCGAAACAAATGTAATATAATACACGTTCGGACGACGACGGAAATAAATCCGTACTCCGATCGGGGGATATTTTCAACGTATGGAAAATCGGACTCGAGAGAGGTAGAAAACCAAAAGGTAGAGCGGGCTGTGCGGCTGAGGGGTGGTGGGGGTCGCACTATTTATCGTACACGCGCACGTCGTCGACACACACACACACACACACACACACACACACACACACACACACACACACACACACACAAGCGCGCGCACGCTTAATACGTCCGCGCCCCACAGAAGAAGAGCCCGGGTGGTCGGCGGCGGCGGCGGCGGCACGCGCGCGTGTGAATCTGGGACGACCCATTTTAAACTTGGCACCGCCGCAAACGGTCGCGCGCGCGTGGCCCTTCACCGCGTCGTCGCCGCGCACGTTTAATGTTATTCGTAGTAGTGGCCGTTTGTAGTAGTATCGGTCGTAGTATTTCGTAGTAGTCTGTAGTACTGTAGTCTGTAGTAGTCGTAGTAGTCTGTAGTACTGTAGTCTGTAGTCTGTAGTCCGTAGTCGTCGGTACACGCCTTGCACTCCGGCGTCTACTGTATATACGGTGTACCGCCGTACACGCGCGCGCTGGCCATATGACCCTATCATAATCAATACATTTGAATTCAACCGCTCGGGCGCTGCTGCGTTGCCAACACGACTGCGGCGAATAAATGAGCACGAGGCGGCGGCGTCGGAGGCGGTGGCGGCGGCTGGCGTTCGTTCGGTTCGTTCGCCGTCGCCACCGCCGCCGCCGTCGACGACACCGAGCGCTGTCGCCGCCGCCGTAGCAGACGCCAACAACAACAACAACAACAACAACAAAAACAACAACAACAACGATTACGATAAACAAAAGCAAAGAGCGTCTTCGCCCTGCACACACACACACACACACACACACACACACACACACACACACAAAGAGGGAAAAGCGGAGGTGGTGCGTCGTCGTAGAAACACACTATCACACACACACACACACTTACGGCTGTTCGCGAGGACGTGAAGCTGCCGTCGGTGGTGCCCGTGTTGGTGGTGCTACTCCTGCAGTGGCCGCCCGCGCTGTGCGTCCTTGTCGTCGTCGTCGTCGTCGTCGGTCGTTTCTTCTTGGTCAGCGGCGGCGGCGGCGGCGGCGGCAAGAGCCTGTGATGGTGCGGCCCTCCGGACGTGGCCGACAGACAGGCCGCGGCCGGGTCGTATTGTTGATTGTAACGGTGCAGCACGCACGTGAGCAGTCCGACGGTACCCAGCACGACCACCGTCACCACCATCAGTACCATCACCGTTCCAACTGCGAACACAACCAATGCGACGTGAGCGATACGCGGCTACGCGACCGATGATGCGTGCGTGTGACGAACAGCTGCACGGCGCGTGTGTACGTGTGCCTACACGAGTGTGTACGGCGAGACCTCTCTGTCCCGGTGCCTCTCTGTCCCCCGGACCCTGTAACGCCTCTAATAAGACGGTTTTTCATCCCCTGACGATTGGTCGGCTAGCGTCCCGGCCCTCGGCGTCGGTTTCCCCTTGAAACCGCGTGTTTTACGTAAAAACACGACCGGTTTATGGAATACGAACACCTACAGGAGGAACACGGCCGAGACACCCGACGAAAACTTCAACGTTTTCCGTTCCGGACGGAACCCCAAAACCGTTCGTGACACGAATCGCACAATAATCATTACACTACGATTGTATTCGGTACTACGATATGTATCGTCATTTGATCTAACGGCACCTCGCAGCAAAATTATGTACTTTTAAAAAAAATTTCAGTTCGAGTAAAAATTAAATCATTGAAAAATCACTAAAAAATACAATAACTTATCGTTATTGTCGAAGACGTTTGCTCGAGACCGTAGCAGAAAACAAAATCCTTTTCATTGTAAATAAAATATTATTATTATTACTGTTTCCGAAATTATAATTCGATAAATTATTAATTTTCTATATATAAATTTTTTTTTATTACATAAAATTAAACAGCCCAATGTTTAGAAATTTAAATTACTGATATAGGGCATTAGGGCGCCGAAAAAAATTGGTAATCGTAGTCCCGCCACTGTGTCTATCGGTACACGCCGCACAGTGCGAGGAATACGAGTTCTAGCTGGCCAAAATTTATATTATTAAAAAATCAACAACATAAATATAAAGGTTAATATATTATAGTACAAACAAATTAAAAAAAAAAATTTTATACGAGTCCTAGCTTCCCAAAACCATTAAATACAGCCAAAATTTTTTTTTCGCATAATCTTAATAACGTATGGTTTAATAAACCCTGGAGAAGAACTGAGGCTCCTACTTCATTTATAATAATATTTTTTAATATAATACAATTTAATTTACGTGAAATAATAGACATGGCGCCACGGCGGTATCTGCTGGTAGCTGTTTGTCGCGAAAACCGGTTTCATATAATATTTTGTCGTTCCTCATTATGATTGCTTCGGGTTTCGACTATTTCAACGAATCCATATCTCACGACGCAAGTTTGTCTCGCCGATTGCCGATCGTACAAAGACTTCAGAAGTCCCGTAGTATACATGTGTGCACGGTTTTGGTTTCCAAGTCGAAACGATAACGAGACGGATCGCGCGATAACGACGCGTGACGATACTGTATATAATATATATATGTGTAACGTCTATTATAACGTATGATGGGGTCTGCCATAATATTCGGATTACGCGCGAGGCTCTCGGGAGGAGAAATCGCGAACGAGGGGACCCCTGCTGCCGATAAGGAAACGGTCGGTCGTTATCCCCCGCGTACGTCCGCGGTGTGCCACGTCGTTGTCTAGTCGCGTTACACGTGATAAATATATATATATAAATCTGGGGTAATAATCGCGTTACCCCCGGAGATTCCGTGGCCCGTTCACCGAGGGTATCGGCCGAAACGTACCGGACTTAACGGGTCTGACAATGACGTACGATTGCGACCACGGCCGGACGGACGGAAAAAGTATAATCGATAAACACGACGTTGTACAGTTATACCGCGGTATCGTACGTACGTGCCGATGTATCGCGGCTTCGAGAAAAAAACACGACGAATCCTAAAAATCGATTTGCAATTATTCGCGATTAATTTGCAAAATATTGACATCGTGTTCGATTGGGTCGGTCAAAGTCGGGGGCTGCGTGAAGTTGGTGGCCCCACGTGACGGTTTTTCGCTTATTATACGTTAACGAGTTATTTGCAAATTCTGAAAACCAATTTGCGATTATTTGCAATTAATTTGCAAAATATTGACATATTTCACGAATCGATCCGATAAAGTTGGGAGGCCAACTTCACACACATCCGATGACGAGTTACACGTCTCTAGAAAAGCGCGCGCGCGATTTGCAGGATAACAATATCGTCTGCGTGGTACCCCTGCGGCGATCGAGCAAACGGATCGGTCGGACGCATTCTCATTTGTGCGACGATCGAATCGGCAAACGAATTTGAATGTGCTCGAACTTTTTTTGTTTTAAACACGGGTCTCTCTCTCGGAAAACTTTTTGAAAAACTCGGAATCCGTCGTATCGGTAGTGTCATTTATTCTCGTATCGTTTTATTTCTGAATCGTGTTTAAAACAAATAAATAACAATCGTAATGGCGTCGGGGAGAGAGAGAGAGAGGTGAGATCAACGTTTTTATTTGATAAAAAAAAAAAAAAAAAAATCCAGGACCCGCAAAGTTCAAACGCCGTCCCGGGACGGCGTGAACGAGACGGTCCCGAGCAATATACACCTCGACACGATTCGAGCGGAAAACGATGCGCAATAATATAATACGTATCCTTAATATCAAATATATAACGTTGACAGGGCGCGCGCGTGATCACAACGATCGTGCGAATAAGACGACGACGACGACGACGCGGGGTGTGTTCCGTCGATTTATTTTCGGTTCTCGCACGACGCATATATTATTATAATACAAATATATTCGTTATGGTTAACGTATCACACACGACCGCGAAACGTCTTGAAAGTCGAGACGACGTGTGTACGTGTGAGAGACGTATATGATGGTAATAATAATAATAATAATAATAATACGATGACGACGGCGACGATATATAGCGTGCGGACGACAATAACACAACAACACGTGCCGTAACGCTCGTATTCGGGGTAGGTGCCTGCAGGAGCGGCGTGTGCGCGCACACCGTGTCGCCGCAGAGTCTAGGACCGCAGTCGTCGCGTCACGACCGTGATACATCGTCTGAAAACGACGACGACGTTGATACTATAATGACGACGATAATAATACAAATATATAAACGGCAAACACTCGTCGTTCGTCCGCACACACACACACACACACACACACACACACACACACACACACACACACACACACACACACACACACCGCGATTCCCCGGCGAGCAATGTGCGATCGTAATAATCATACGATGTCATATTATAATAATATATATAATATTATTATGCAGTACGATGACGACGAACCGGAAAACGTATAGCGTCGTATATAATATAATATTATAATATAATATTATAATAAATATATATATTCTACGTTTTACCCGCCCTGCGTGGCGACGATGCGTCACGTGTTACGTCGGCGGTTAGGTCGCAGGGATAGCGAATTTTCTTCTTCGACTATTTTTTTTTTTTTTGACCGTGTTCTCGCGAATCCGAGTGACGACCATCGCTACCCCGCTACCACGGCTTAAGGTTTCTTTTTTATGGGGGGACTGGGGGACTACAATCACGAGAGAGGCCCCACGATGAATCGTAAATGGTCCCGTAGAGAAAAATGGAAATAAATCAACGGAAAAGCGTACACTTTGTACCCGACTACACGGATTTATTTTTCTATTTTTCATCAGTTATCTTCAGTCACAGAATGTAATATAAAATAATCGATTGTTTTTTTTTTATTATTCATTTATTTTATCTTTTTTTTTTTTTTTTTTTTTAATTATTCCAAAATTCACAAATATTACGTTCAAATTACAACATAATTTTATAAAAAAAAAAATAATAATAATAATTATATATATATATATATATATATATATATATATATATATGAACAAATGATAAGAAAGATTCGATTTTTATAAAATAATCGATAGAGGGCCAAATCGAAGGTTAAAAATTTGGATGGTAGTGTGTGTGTGTGTGTGTGTGTGTGTGTGTGTGTGTGTGTGTGTGTGTATGTGTTTTACGTCAAACATCTAAAATAATATGATTCAAAAAACACGTTTTTGAGAGTCACTCAATACGAATTATTTATAATACCTATTTTTTTCAAGGTAACAACAATATGTTTTTCACTTTTTGGTGTCGAATTCAATATATAAGACGTATTCTGGAAAATGCATTTTATTAAGTCTGCAGTAAAACAATATATAGTTACAAATATATAATTGATGTAGATACTAAAATAAAGCCACACGTCGAACGGGAAAAAACAGCTTTAAACTCATTTTTAATTTAATTTAATTCTCCAACGACGAGGCATATATTGCTTAAATTTATAAAGATGGCTAAGTTTCACCCGAAATCTAAAAAATCTAAAATAATTAACTCGGATTAAAGGGAGGAACTACTCTCTACTAAGCTCATCCCTTAAACCCGCCCCGTGTTCTAAACGGTTCGGCATTTTTCATAAGCTGTTCGAACACTACGCTTCGGATAGAATAATAATATAATAGCGATATTTGACGGGTGTACGTGTGTAGAAATCGCAGAAAAAATACAGCATCGGACTATTAAATACTCGTACACTCCGACACGAGGATCGTGAATTTCGGTTTACCGACGGCGGTTTCCAAATCATAACTGCTACGATAATAATTACAGTCATTACGACCATCTCGAATAATAATATTAACCTACGGACTAAATGGTCTCCCATCCGTTAGGGGGGCCCTTGACTTGTTATTTCGGCTCCGAAATAATTAGTCTCGTAATTAATTCGCTGTTGAGCGTTTTCTCAATTTTAACTGCGGTGATTTTTCCCGAGTACGATGTACACCGACCACCGCCGGCAGTCCGCACACAGTCCGTTGTTTATTATTGACGTAAAACATTGTAATTAATATATTTTTTTTTTTTTCAATAATTTCGTGTTTGATCCATAACCGCGTTCCCAGAGCAGGTATGTCGTTGAATAAATATCGCGTTCGGTTCATATTAAATAATATTATGGTAAAAACGAATTCGACGAAACAAAATCAAAAACAAACAATATACGATGCGTTATTAAAAATGTAAATATATAGCGACAAATCGGTACGATATTTTAATATGCGTGTTCTCCGTCCGTGTTGGAAAACGAAACCGAAAAAATCTACGTGCCGTCGTCTATACGTCGTCATATAGTTCAGTAACGATCCGAGTGTTTACACGGTGAAACAATACGCGTCCGTTTTCGGAGAATAATAATTCGTGTTCGTCAGTTCGTCGACACGGTACGTTTTTTTTAAATTTTTATTATTATTTTTATTATTATACACCTATACGTGGCGTGCGATTTACGAGAATGCTTTTCGTCCTTGAGACGATTTTTCTATCTCGCCTAAATAGTGACAACAACAACAACAACAATAATAGAGTGACACGACGACGCTCACATAATAATAATTATAATAATACATTTATTATACATAACATATTGTACATGTATAATATACTCATATGGTATACATATATTATATATATATTCTATGGGTGTTTATGGATTAAATATTACGCTGCACACCGCACATGTGAATTTATTATAATATTACGAACACGCGACGACGAGAATATTATATTGCACATGGCGAAAACGACGATCAATTTATGTCATTATATTATGTTCGTCCGTGGTTTTTTTCCACCCATTTTAAAATACGCGAGTGTTGAATTTAAAAAACAAAATCGCTCGGTTACGTTTTAAATTATGCATTACGTAAAAATGAAATGGTTATTATTTATTAACAATTCGAAATACAACGCTCTAATTGTGTCGTACATCATTAAATATGATATAATGACGATTTATCAGAATCCCGTCGTGCGTTTGGAACGCAACACACGGTATATCTGTTTTCAGGATTTATACGGTGTATACGTCATGCCCCGATGTATAATACGTTTGACTTATTTGTATGTGAATATGGTCTTGGGTGTGCGTGTGTGTGTGTGTGTGGGTTCGCATATTAATAATGATATAATATTATTTCGGACATAGATCAAGGAAAAGGAGACTAAGGAAAAGGGTAGGATGCCGTTGCTGTTTCTGTACATACATACATACACACATACATACATACATACATACATACATACATACATACATACATACATACATACATACATACATACATACATACATACATACATACATACATACATACATACATACATATATACATATAATACATATATTTTACTATGTAAATATACCTTCGCGCGTTTCCGTAATGTATAATGTATAATATAGTATAAATATATATACACACACATTATACATGTATATAAAACACAGTGAGAAGCCGTGCAAGAGATGATAATAAGGGATGACCACAAAATTATTCCTTATTATAATAATAATAATAATAATAATAATATGTATAACATACGACCCGGATGCACGTGACCGTCGTCGTCTATGAATTTTCAGGGCAGCCCTGCAGTGAAAGGGGCTAACAGCGCACGGCATGCTGACTAGATTTCAATAAAAAAATGCCTAATTATTTTCTTTTTACCCTCGTGAGTCACGTATGCTATGTATATACATTTATGTATGTATATACAACACTATATTGTTATTATTGTATACCTACGTTAGTCGTACGTTATCGTAAAAAATAACATGTTTCAACGACAATATTTCGTCGGTTATTGAAAAAATATAACGTTCCAATTATTTTCCTGACGTCTTTGTATATGTTTAATATATATATACACGCAGAACATAATAATAACGAGACAATGGAAAAACAATAGAATACAACATAAGACATAGGTGCAGCGACCTCATATATGGACAATGTGACTATATTCCGTCACCGTAGGAACTTATTATGAAAGAAAATATCCGACTAAAAAGATATTTGATTTTTGTCTGTTCGTGGACGGGGGGACGAAAGCATTCATAAACTGTCACATTGAGGAATAATCTTTCACGTATTAGAGATCGCAGACTGGCGGGCAAGTCGAATACGACGCTATATATATTATATAGTCGCTACAGCGATTCTTTTGTCAGGAAAAATTAAAGAGAAATATGAAAAATTGTTAATGGTACAGCTTTACTTTGTTTTTTTTTTAACGTATTGATGAATTTGAAAGAAATCCATTCGATATGACGGAAATTCAAATACTACATGGTATGCGCGATGTGTTCAAATGAGTAAAAAAGCATTATAGTCTAGAAAGTAAAATATAAAAAAATATTATTTTAATATATAGTATAAGATGTTAATTAATTGGAAGGTCAGTAACTTTTAGTCGAAATACAATCTAGACATAATGATACACTCAGTATAATATATGACCAATAGCCTATTTTCCCGTGGTGTAACAAATAAAGAAAATTAATAAAGGTTAGTACATTTTTTGATTAGAAAAAAATTTATTTTTTGAAAAATCGAAAACAGTTATTATGTAGAGTTACTTATTAACAATACGAGAAACACAAAAAAAAAATTGAAATCAGTGGATTACGAATGAATGAGAATAATTTATAATTTTCAAAAATATTGAAAATAGTGCAGTTTTCACACTTTTTAATAGATGACTTACGCAGTCCAATAGGTAATACATTGATAACGAGCAAAATTGTAATATTTTTTAATTCTGTATAGTTAGCGGCTTTAAGAGAATATTTAGCACAATTTATAAGAATAAATAACAAATTTTACATAAAATTTCAACGAGTAGTGTGTTCTAGTCGTTCTAGATTACTTATTCGGTTATAATATATAAGCTACCCATTAAAAAGTGTTAAAAGTTAAAACCCAATATAATTTCCAGTAATTTTCAAAATCATAATTTGTTTTCATTCATTCAAAATTCAACCGATTTCGAAAATGATCATTTTTTCATATATACTAATAAATAAGTCTACAAAAGAGCTATTTTTGATTAAAAAAAAAAAAAAATTTAATCAAAATTAATTAACATGTTTTTAATTAATTTCTTTGTTTTTTTATACTATGACAAAAGACAGGTATATTATTAGTTTACTTTTAATATTATTACCTAGTTATATTATTGTGTATTGCAAAAACAAAACACAGCACTAGAATATCTACATTATGTTTCGAATTAGAACAGTTGACTTTCCAATCAACACGCTGTAAACTTTAGGCACAAACATCAATATCAATATTTATGTGTAATTTTTTCTGATTCTCGTCCGTATTTTCATATGTTTAAAGGTTTCCTCGAGTATATGCAGTACACTCGGAAGACAAGAAAAACGCATAAAAACCATTTTATATGATTAATTCTCATTAAAAAGGAAAATCAAGATATAAAGTTACATTTTTTTTTTTTTTTTTTAGAGAACACATAGATACACGGTAATATAATATGTTGATATATACATCGGTATGTTTTATGATTTATGATATGACATAAAAACATATACATTATACGTAATAAAAGTATTAATATGCATGTTAATAATATTTTTCATCGAAGTATTTTTTTTTTTTTTTGCAAATTGTACAATTTGTTTGCCATTTTACAATAACGATATTTCTTATGAAATGTTACAAATGTTTTTAAATAAATATAAATATCGTAAATTACATTAAGAAGTATGAAAACTCACGCACGCTAACATACATTTAAAAATTGCTCCGCGTGTGTATCGTTGTTTTTTAGCAATATTATATTTTATTTAAATTTTAACGAGCGGGATATATTCGGTGAAAAGCGAACAGTTTTTATCAGAGCTATTGTTTGACTGGAAATCTAGTTTTTTGGCTGTTGAAAGTATATTCTACAACTTTCTGGCAAGGTGACCTACTCTGTCACAAAGTTGACATGTTATATTCGTTCTGCGATAGCAATTTTCAGTAGTGTGATTATACAGCAAATAATTTCTACAATGACGTAAAATGTTTATTCAACACAGTAATAAGAATAATAATTATATAGAAATATTTGTACTCGTTATTACGATGTGGTAAAATCTCAGGTTTCATTACTAACGCGCGAGCACTACCGGTTAGCGGACCGCGCGCCACCCGGCCGAAGGAATACAATAATATTCAAATCATTACTCGGAGGTATAATTTTTTTATACGGTTCGCTCGCAAATATTATCAGATCCTATAATTGATCACAAGTTATTTTTTCGTTGTTCCACGGAAAACAACATCATAGCTGGGTAAATGAAGAGATACGCATAGTAATTTTTAACGAATCGTGCATATTGACTCGACGTTAAATATTATATACATACATTATTTCGTTACATAAATTAAAATTTTGTAATATTATAGATATAAAATACGACCGTCCGCGTCGTTACAATGTTATTATTATTATTATTCACACATACTTTCGTACTCCCAAAACGTTACGCATAAATATTTTGATACATTTTACCACGAGGTCGTATACGCGAGAAATAACTTTAAAAGTTGATCGATTATCGTAGGACTTTTATACAATCTAAATATCACGCAAAAATACTCACGTCTATACTACAGTGTTCTTAAAATATTTTAAATATTAAAGTATGTTTAAGTTGGAATTCGGTGTTGGTGTTTCGCTGTTTTTAGTGAATATTTAAAATATTAGTATACAGTATATACCTAGATAATAAAATTAAATTTTCAACAACTTGTTGAGACTATTTCATTAAACGAAATTCCCAGTTTGAAAATATGGAAGCATTTTACTCTCCGTGAAAACTTCATTGAATATAATTATAAAAATTTATAAACTTCACTTAAAAAATTATATATTTAGGTACCTACTTAAACATTTTCTCAAAAACAAATGCGATCACGTAAATTATCATACACAGTAAAATGTAACAAAATAATATTGCTACGTGAATTTCTTCAATTCTCCTAAATAATTCATAACCCATTGAACTATTACAACATCTCTAAACTGTCTGTACGGCTTCCTATATAAGTGTCTGAGCTAAATAATAATAATAATAATAATAAATAAAAAAAATAAAAACGGAAACATCCAAAAGATTACATTTTCAACAGAAGCTTGAAAAAACTATAATTATATGGTATTTCAATAGTTTTCAAAAAGAAAGTTTTTATAAAACAAATACGATTATAAATCATAAATAGTTATTATTTTTTTAATGGTTGAAAGATTACTTTATTCAAAGCTTTTCACCTACATAGACGTATTTAATTACACATTTTCATCAAATTCAATCAAATTTTATACGGTTATAAAAAACAATATTACAACAGACGTTAATTTCAAACGCTATTGAAAAATATGATTATTATTTTATAAATGTTCAGTTTTTTTAAATTTAAGAAAAATAATAATATAAAAATCCTTTGAAATTTCTCGAGATTCGACGAAAGTAATGCTAAATTTATTTCAGGCACGTGAAAATTCACCGAGAATGTAAAAAACGAGATAACCTTTGGAAAAAAAAATTATTTGTGGTTAAATTTTTTAAGACGGAAAACAAATATTCAGTTAACACATTAAAACTATACGAAGTCCTGGGGTAAAACAACGCGAATATTTTTGATCCGGTCGTATTTCCAACGACAACAAATGCCGATCACAGTATCGCGCACTTATCATACAGAAAACGATAGAGTTTGCGCGGGTATTATTAAGACCTGAAAAAATTACACGCGTTCTTTTCGTAAAATACACGACATCGCGTATTATTGTCGATCGATTGAAAAGCCGAATCACACCGTCCGTCGTCAAACTTCCCGCGGTAGTATTCTTTTCGAGATATAAGTCGTTGTTCGTTTCACACGTTGCGCCGCGCCGCCGCCGAGCGCTTTAACGAGCGTTCGTCATTTATCACTCTCGTACGCGCAGTAGTATATCATTCGGATCCACTCGTGAAACGAACTGTCCTGTTGGAAACCCAACCCGAGACGTGCATGACCCAAGCGTGAGTCACGGCCGGTCGGAAAAAAAAAAGTAGACCGGTGTACGAGTACGAATTACCTCAGTTTTATATACGATATCAAAAAAAATGTAATCATTATAATTATAGCTTGCGGTCTGGGAACGGCTGGCTGCGGGAAAACTTTGAACCCGACGCCGGCGGGTCAACTCGCACCTACGCGACTGTATACGCTCTTAGACGACATGACGTATATATCGATATAGGTATACGCGTTTCGGGCGGTTCGTGAGACGTTCAAGTGTTGGGTGGTGACACTTCGATGTGACGCGGTCGCGTCGAAAACGATTAAATACACGTCATGATATTAAAAACGATACGCCGCCGCCGCGCCGTGTTCCTGTACAACAGGGGTCGGCAAGTGATTTCTGTTGGAGCCCGGAAAGTTAAAATAATACGTAAACGGGGTCCGTAGAAAAAATTATTGATTTCAATACGTTATTCAATGATTTTTACTAACACGTTAAAATTATTTGAAGAGTAACCTAACGCCTTGTGACGTTATGGGAGAACTCGCATTTCTCGTCTATGGCCTAGTAACTCGGAAATCGGGAGCTCTTGTAGAACGTCTAATACGAAATATGTCCTCAAGGCAAGGCTTGAAATCGAAATAAAACTTTTCGATTTTAATTTTAATTTCAATTATCGGTATTAGTTTTTTTCGATTTTTATTTTAATTTTGATTATCGGTATACGTTTTTTTCGATTTTAATTTATTTGTAATATATCGATTTTATGGATTTTCGATTGCAACTTTAAAAATCGTTTTGCTTTTTTTCGATTTTAATTTCACTTATACAGTGTATAACGACCGTGAAAGGCGGCGAGACGACGCGACGGGCCGTCCGACGGAGCTCTCACGGTGAAATATCAGGTAGATCTTCTGGTTAAGCGATTTCGTGAACACGCGTGGCCGCGAAAAACCAGTAGGTATTTAACGAGCGGATTATTTTCTCGGGACACCGACGTGGCTACCGAAATCCACGCCGGTGACCGAACGACGCCAAAAAATGGAATTAACATTTTTTTTTTTTTTTTTTTCAAACGCGACAAATAACTTTTTTAATCGCGTTGTAGACGTCGAAAACGAATCGTACGTTTTTTACGATCATCGAACACGTGCGTCGTCATATCGGACATCTTGGGACGGCGCGGCGCGGTAAAGACGAAATCGTGATTTCGATGTGCGTATGAACGCATACGGTTAACAATATTATTATTATTATTATTATTGTTTCGTACGAATAAGCGATTACAGAAACGTCAGAGACCAAAAAAAAAAAAAAAAAAAACCGCGAACACCGGACTCGTTTCGGTGTTCTCGTTATAGAGTAACGACGACGTTAGAGTACGCGTCAAAATCGCGTCTGATCGTACACGAAAAAAACGACGGCGACGACGACGACGACGACGACGACCAGACAACACAACATTAATACGGCATGAGAACCGATTTGACGGGAGAAGGCGAGCGCGCGCGCGTCAATTCCACTCTTGACTTTTTGGCATTGTCCGCGCGCGCGGACACATAAATCACGAGCGTCGTCGAAAAACGTGGGCGACACCGCCGCGCCGCCACGGTACAGGGGACACATTTTGTTCGGGCGAACATTTCGGAATGTTTAACATTTTTTTCCCGTCTCGCTCTCCGCGGACATTATTAATAATAACAATAATTCAGTACACGAAAATATATGACGACGACGTCTCCGAGTTTTTCCTCGCGCGCGACACACACACACACACACACACATACAAGCGCGCGCGTGTACGTACCAGAGACACAGATGATATAAATGACTCGTCGCCGTCAGCCGGACGACGTTTAAGTGCAAGCAGCGGTGTCACACCACGGTGTCGTAGCGCCGAGAACGCGGAAGACGCAGAGAGAACTTTTTTATTATACACACGCGTGCGGTTCGGAATAAAACAAAATAATACGTTCGTCGGATAAACGGTAATAAACGCGATTGTCGGCCACGGCGAAACGAATTGACGCGATCGACTACGTGGTCTTCGAGGTGGAGTCTCTCCCTCCGCGCGCGATTAACGTTTCGACGACGACGGTTCTCTAAACGCGCATTATCGTCCGTCGGCGAACACGAAACGCGTACACGCGCCACAGGTACCGAACGAACAACAACGCGGGAAAAACGACGGTATGACATTGTCAGCGAGTCCTACCAAAGTCAAATAGTTATTATTATAAATCGTAAATGAATATTCCAATCCGACCGTTATTACTACAGCGTTATAACGACGCATACGAATCCCGGCCGTTATCTGACACGGAACTATCGAAACGAACGAACGAGCGACCGTGTACACGAAAAAACACAACGGCTATCGATTAATTAAATATATTTTTAAAATAAATAACAAAACCGTTCGTGTGATAATAATGATGCCATCGTACAACGATCCGTATTATTATTATTATTATTATATATCATACGGGGGAATCATAATATTTCACTACATCAAAGTCTTAACGCGCGCGCATAATGTATATAGAGAAACGTCTCGTCGAATATTATTTTCGGCGTTCCGAGGTCATGTGTCTGAGACCTGATCGATATCAAAACACTCTGTGCTGTATTTCGATCTCTTTTCGTGTGTGTGTGTGTGTGTGTGTACCTAACGTAATGATTAATAATATCAATCATAATTGAGATACGACGCGTTTGCACGTACACGCCCGATATCAATCGATTACCGGCGGCGGAGCTGTATAAAACACGAACGCGAGTCGTACGAAAGAAAACCAGACGAAAACAAAACGAAAAACAGAATCCCCTCGAAAACGCTTAAAATTCGAAAAACGTCAAACTGGGTTTTTGAACGCTCGGGCCGTTCGAAATCGGATTCGGAAAAACCATAAACCCGAGGCCCGTTTCGCCACAGAGTGCAAATAACGTCGGAGTCGTGTGGAGAGACGACGGCGATTTCTACAGGATGTTGAAAATTTCACCTCGTGAAACACGTACATGGCGCGGTACGGGCAGCAAATCGTCAGTCGAATGAGCTTCGCAAAAAATAACCGTTTCTACACACACGCGCGCGCGCACCACACACTTGTGCGCGTTTTCACTCGTATTTTTAAACAGCCAAGTGAGGCAGACGAGGGAATAGAATAAAAAATCATATTACGTATATCGAACCTTGCGGGTAACGACGGTAATAATATTATAACCGTTACGGCGACGTACAGCAATAGTGAGCGTTTCTCGTTTTGGAAAACCACGGTTATTACGCGGCGTCTGAAGTATCGCGCTGTGATTAAATATTAAAATACTTAATAATAAAAATATACGAATAAGGAGCGGGCACGCTCGGTAACACGACGACGACGACGACGGTCTTATTAAACGCCATTACGACCCGTCGCGCGGTGGCGGAGACCGTTAAATTTTCGATTTGCAAAATTTAATCCCGAAGAGAGTCGTTTCCCAGAGAGTCGACTCGTCGTACCGCAAAATGTGCAGACGACCAACCGGGATTATTAATCATCGTGTATACGGCGAATTATTATACCCCGTACACGACCTGTGTGCGCGGCACTAACGCAAACGCACGCGGTCCGTATTACGTGTACAACACTATATAATACGCGTTTCGTGTATGTAAATAATATTATATACTATACATGTGTGTGTGTGTGTGTGTGTGTGTGTGTGTGTGTGTGTGTGTGTGTGTGTGTGTGTGTGTGTGTGTGTGTGCATAACGCGCTTGGGGCATTTGCATGTAAAACGCGTTCGCATCGGACGGTATGTACGTATTGTTCGTCCGGTATACTATATTTCGGCGTACGGATTTCCCTGAAATTTCCATAGATATGAAAATCGTGTGTACGTATTTCGATTTCGGCCGGTCATCATACCGTCACTGTTCTGTTGACACGATTATAATATTATCATTAATAACGTCATTTGTTGTTCATACACCAGACGTAAATACGTTTTTTTTTTTTTTTTTACATAAGAACCATTGCGAAATTACTGCAACTACATAAAACAAATTGTACGTATGAATAAAAAAAAAAAAAAATAAATAACAATAACAAAATAGCTGAATAGCTTTTTACACGCGTCTTTCATTTGTCGAGCATTACGGTCTCGTGTAAAAAATTATTCGGAACATAGGAATTTAAGTCGACGGTGAAACAACAAACGTTCCGCGAGACACACGAGTCAGTTATAAATTATTAAATTGTAAAAACTTGCACGATCGATAATAATAAACGTGAATTACAAATAATTATAACGAATTACGATTGTTTTGTAAAACATTATCCATGACCCAATTATTTTCGCCAGAGACAAATATCTTTCCATAACTTAATAAAGTTAACGACGATAGAATTTAAGTGTATCGTTTTTTTTTATACACTGCAGTGCATTTACCGCTTTGTGACCATTTTCATTTAATCAAAGGCTAAAACGAATTTTTCGTAATTATAATTAATCAATTAATTAAAATAATGAATTCGATTTTCACTATAGAATAAGTAAAACGGAATAAAACGCAATGGTTGTGACGACGAGAATGTTTCAAAGACCTCTTCCGAAAATGCTCTATGTGTATTATTAAGCGTAAATAAAATTTATTATAAAAACGAATTTCAACGCCTCCGACCGTCTGCAACCATATACGACTATCAAACTCCATCAAACCTATTATTTAGTAAATAATAATAAAAAAGTTATTTATTTTATTTTTATTAAGACCATTTACAGAATAGCGCATGGGTGCAGCAGGATGCAAGCGTCTACGGCATTGGACAACACCGGCTTCAATATTTAAAAGGCCGATCAAAGCCAGTTTCAACAGTCGGTTAAAAAAAAAAACGGAATGAAATAAAACGTAAAATATTACAATATGTTAAATCACGTTTGAGTTTGGATAAAAAACATCAATTGTGAACGATAATGGATAATACAGTAATACCGCCGAGAATCATTTTGGTTCAGTAAAATCAAAATAAAATATGATCGACGAAATTAACATTTTATAGAACTTGTTCAGTGGGCCCATTATCTATTCGAAAAATGTAATACAAATAAAATTAATAGATATTGTTATCGAAATACATAAAAATTATTTGTAGAGACGAATACAGAAAAATCTGTGAACAAAGGATAGGTATTGAATCTGATACTCTCGCATCAAATATTCAGTTGACCCTAATAACCAATGTCTACAATATACTCTTAAGTTATTATTTCAATTTTATACCACAAGCTAAAACTTTTAATTGAAATATAACAAAAATCACATAATTTATTTAAAACTCAATTTCAATTACACAACTTTTTGAGAATCTTTTTACTTTCAAAAACTTAGATCTTAGAACTGTTTGACTAACTAACATAATTCAATAAGCTGACTTTATTTGATTTTTTTTTTTTTTTTTCATTAGAAGTATGAACAATTTTAATTTAATTTAATTGCCAATTCAAACAGAGAAAACTCAATTTCGCATGTTAAGTGGAATTTCATTATTTCCAACAAACTAATATGTACCATTAACTTCAAAATTATTTAACATGGTTATAACTTTTTAAGTTCTCGTGTTTTTATTGTTAAAGCAAATATAAGTTTTCCGGGTCTCCATATTTTTTTTTCTATTTAAAGTATGTAATTCCATCACACACAAACAAATAGTAGAACATGGGAAATCCGCACGTTTGGTACTCTTCATTCGTTCTGGTTGAAGAAATACGAGAAGGTTTTCCCAAAGTTTTTATTTTCAGAGACGCCTTTTAACCCAAGTGTATTCGACAATATTTTCCGAGCGATTTTGAGAGAATGTGATTTTCAAGAAAAATAAATGTTTTTACGGTCAGGCAACTCGCGTTTCACCAGCTCGTTATATATATCGGTCATCCGTCGGTTGCGTTTTTATTTTGTGGTTTCAACTATGTGTAGTGTGTAGAATGATAGACCACACACACACACACACACACACACACACACACACACACACACACACACACACACACACACACACACGAGCGCGCGTGCGCACATGAAAATCCCGTTGGTCAGAACAACGCACACGAACATCTTAAAACCAGACGACGTCTAGCGCGAAATTCTCACACAATAAACTTATAATAACGTATTACATAACTGTGACGAGTCTGACGAGGAGGTTATATCATAATCCCTCTTTTGGACGCGTTTCGTCGTTATTTTTATTATCATATTCGGGGTGGAAATCGATGACCGCGAGCACGGTGTAGGCAATCCAATTATATTTGAACGAATGTCGAAGTTTTTCACACACTGCAAGTACGGAGAAGCTTCACTATTTGCCGGGGGGCTACCGTGAGGCTGTCGGTTGTTCGCTACTTCGAGGTCGGCGTGTAAAAGAAGTAGAATACTTTAGAGAACGAACACGCGAGTACTGCAACAGGATCGTTCTAATGGCCGACGGAAAGAGGGTAAGAAAACGCGAAACGGTGTGAAATCAACCTACGGATGTAAAAGTTTCTCGGTTTTCGTGCAAATACGCTCAAAGTCGATCCAATTAGAGACTGCGTCGAAAGGCGAATTCGCACACACGCTTTTGTGAGAAATCTGTGGCTAAAAACCGAATTCGAATGAGATTAATATTTCACTTTGTGAAACTTTTCAGCGATAGAGAAATGAATGAAACACGTAGAGGGGAAAATACGTTGTACCGTGCACGGCGCCGCGACCGACCGGGTAGAGTTTTAACTGTTTTAAGACGAGAAAATATTTCGTCGAGACGGTAACAAAGAAACGAGTCGTATAGTATAACGATCGAAAAACGGGTGTCGGATAGTCGAGTGGACGATCCTCCGGGGCGCTCGGCGAGCACCGAATCCCGCAATACGTATACTATATTATACTTACGGCACGTGCACGTGGCGTACATACTGTCGTCGTCGTCGTCGTCCAGAAACCAACTACTCTTGGTGCTCCGTGGTGGTGCTCTGGCGGTTTTCCGAGATAAACGACGCAACGCGTATCGCGTTCGGGTCGAAGACGGCGACTGACCGATTTATCACTGCACGCACCGCGTAAAAATCGTCCGTCTCGCCGCGTAATAACATTTGAATATTTATATCGAACGCGTACAACAGCGGTATAACATAATAATAAACGGGGGGATATGTAATAAAAAAAAAAATAATAATAATAATAACAAATAAAAAAAAAAAAAAAAACAATAAAAGACCTTATCGCGAGTTCGGTACAACAGTCGACCCGCGAGAGTTCGGCAGTCTAGTATTACGGGCGCGTGTGTGTGTGTGCGTGAGCGTTCGTTTTTACACTCGAATGCTATTGATATTCGTTGCGGCGGCGGTGACGGCGGTGAAGAGACTGTTGCCGGCGGCGGCTTAATTATTATATCGGCCGGACACGGACCCGGCGCGAGTCTCGGACGCGCGCGGCCGCGGGGACGTATATCGTGGGGCGCGCGTATCAAAAAAAAAAAAATTGAAAAAAAAAATACGATAACAAACGACGCGATATTGTTTAGACTGTCACGTTTGACGTGTCACGAGTTTACGATTATAAGTATAAACATAACGACAACGACAGTAATAACATAATAACAATAATAATAATAATAATATTATTAGTAATAGTAATAATAATGTCGTCTGCGTCTGCCGCGCATAACGGCAGACGTTTGTCGTCTCGTCGTCAAACGCCGGCATGAATAATAAAAATAATAATAACAAGTCTGCGACGACGACGACGACGACGAATGTGCGTGCGTGTCGTTTGAAAACGACCACCGATCAGACGTTAGCGGACGGCTTTATTTGTAATTTAAAATTTTCTCCGCCGCGTCGTGTGCCGCCCCCTTCACCTCGTCGTCGTCCGTACACGCGCGTACGCGAATAGTCGTCGTCAGAAGGCCGTTAAATACGGATATTATAACGTATTGTAATAGGTACATCAGTGGCCGGTCTCTGTGCCGGCGGGATTTCGCGACTTTTCCCCGGTGGACCACGACCGGTACTAGGAGGTGTTCCAAATGTACAAAGTGTACAAATGATACGAAAATTACTATTTTTTTTTTTTTGTTTTGTCAATTTTTCGACTGAAACATGTTTTGTGAGATATTATCAATTACCATAGGCCCGATGTCGATCTGTACCCAACGCGTCACTACGCCAATACGTCAGTACGCCCATAGTGCCACGTATTCCAAAATTATCAAAATTATATCCTTTTTGTGCGTGATAAGCAGTGGCGGATCCAGATATTAATTTGGGGGGGGAGGGTCAAAAGAAAAAGTACCATAGCTATGAGCACCAATCCTACGAATAACGACCATGCTCCAACTACATAATATTCTATTAATAAAATCAGGTGTTTTGGGTATTAGTGTATTATTACTATGGGTAGTTTTGGGGGCAGACAAATGTCCCCTTTGCCCCCTCTTTGGATCCACTGGTGATAAGTGATAATCTCTGATGATGAGCGTGTATTTATACGCATATATATTTCGGAAGTATACGATTCTGGGGTTGGTCAAATAAAGTTTTCCCCGGCCCGAATGGTTTTCATAGTCCGCCACTGTACAGGAATGGAAAAAACACGGTAGTGCACAGACGTCGACACGTTGACGGACAATAAAGTTTTTTGAGCGCTATTTTACACGCGCGAGCGCGATCGAAACCGCGCGACGACGAGAGACGTGTAATAACCGGCGAGACGATATTTTTCCCCCGGTCAGGACCGCCGCCGCCGCCGCCGCCGCTGCTGCCGCCGCCGTTGCTCTCCGGAGAATCGTTTCGCGCCGCGGCGTATTTGCGTTCGCGGCAAACCGTATAATATTCGTATAACGACCGCGTCGCGTTATTATCATATTATATAAACGTATATAATATTACGCCTCCGTATGACACGCGCCGGGCGTGTGATGCAAAACCATATCGCCCGTTTATTATTTTATTACTTTATCGTTACACACTACGTTGCGTTTTCACGCCGTCTACGCCGCGCGGTCGCGGACCGGGTGCGACCGGGCGCGACGGGGCCGCCGTCGCGTCGGCACGGCTGCGGTAAAAACGCACACGCGCTCCGCGTTATCGCCGTTCGCGTCGAGAGACTGCTGCAGAAATGCGCGATAAAACCGCCTTTCCGTGCCGACAGACGTGCAACAGACGCGATTTCATAATTTGTTTTACTAAACGTTTAAAGGTACACACAGAGGCGGTTTGACATTTTTCAGTCGGTGGTTCAAAAACAGATAATACCACCCACCCACCTACCTACCGAAAAGTCATACTTGTAAAACTCACCTAATTTTTATTATTTTTTTGACACTTATTAAATTATAATAAAATTTGCTTAAAAATATCAATGATTTGATATAATAGTGCGATTTAGTGGTTGTATCTATTTGTTGATAACTATGACTTGGATATCGAATACTATTTTTAAATTACCATCGGTTACCAAGATCAAGTACCCATATATTACAATTTAAAATGACACCCACCCCAAACTTTTTGGTGGTTCAGTGAACCACAAAATACATGATCAAGCCGCCTCTGGGCACACAACGATTTCGTCAAGTAAAAATGGGCGAAAAAAAAAAACATAGGTACGGTAAAACCTTTCTGTGCCGGACTCGTTGTAAAACGGGAAAACACCAATAGACACCGGTTCGAATACCAAATAGTTTTTCATCCCCTCTGCTATAACGGAAAAATTTCTCGTTCCCCAGCGATTCCGTTTTAGAGAGGTTTCACCGTATATTCACTTGAATACATCACGTAATTCGATTTCGTAGACTGACGATTTCGGGAGGGTTTTTCACCCCCTTCGTATACGCCCATACATAATACGACCACAGTGTGTCACATACGCGTATGTGTGTGTGTGTGTGTGTGTGTGTGTGTGTGTGTGTGTGTGTGTGTGTGTGTGTGTGTGTGTGTGTGTGTGTGTGTGTGTGTGTGTTTATAATGTAATATAACGACAACGCGCGTTATGGCAAAAACAATGGGACGAGAGCGCGTGCGAATGAAACAAAACACGTCTAACGGGAAGTGTTATAAATAATTATGTTACGTTGCAGCGCGAATAATAATATGATGCACTATACGTATACAGGGAACGGTTTTTGTTGTTTTTTGTTTTCCATTACGACTGCAGCAGCAGCGTCGCATTACGTTTTCCTGTTAATATAATATAATATTTTCGCGTGCACATACGTCGTATATACGAGGAGCTGCGCGACACGACGACGGCAGATTATAATATAATGTACATTACGACGTATACATATATTGTGTGTATACACACGCGCGTCCGAGTCGTCGTGTTCGCCTATCGTCACAGTAGTACGACCCACCCATCGGGCGACGCATCGTTAAAAAATAATTCGTTTCGATTGACGTTTCACGGCGAGCAGCGCGCGTCGTATTTACAATATATTTCAAAACGTGTTATCGACTCTGACCGTCATCGGAAGGACGTGAAAACGAATGGATTCGGTGTGACGGCGTCTGTTAACGCGAGTTTCGAACGTGATTGAATAGGTGTAGCGCGAAAAAACGTTTTTAATTAGAACGGAAAAACATAAATAAATAAAAATAATGATTCGATTTAGTAACATAGTAATGTAGGTTCGTCATTATATTACCGTGTAAACGCTATCACACGCTCACACACACATAGAACTGTATGGACCAATGGGATTTAGACGTTCGGCGAGCCTCCCGGACCGTAGTCGGTATAATAGTGTCGGACGGTTAGTGTACGACGCGAATCAAATTGCACGGAATAAAAACCTCGTTCAAAGCAGCTCCGTGTATGTCGTATATACTATATAATATGTATGTATGTTATGCATTTATAAATATAAGAACGGTATAGTACGAGCTCGTGTATATAGCCGATTATCGCCCTAAACAGTAGGTCAAATGCAAATAACTGATTCGATTTCAGATAGGAAATGAACAAAAAAAAAGCGACATCAAACGTGTTCGAAAATGTGTACGCGATGAATGCACGCCCTTTTTTTTTTTAATGAAAAACTCCCCGAGCTATAGCTAGATTGATACGCGTAAAGTAATACTCATTCTGAACTCTATACGTGTGGTCGTACAGGAAATCATTTCAACAATGCGTTTATACAAATAAAATATATCAACTCGTCAAAACACGATACGGATCGCGTATATTATGTAATTGCGAAACGAGATCGGAGTAATAATTATTATTCAATTATTATCACCGATGGATATCGACATACGCGCGTAGGTATTTTACACGGGAAATCTGGGACTGCGGTAGTAGAGTTAACAATTGTTACATTTTCCGTGTAAAGCGCGTGTTTATCGAATGAATATTTAATAAGTCGATAACGTCGAAATAAAATAAATACGAATACGAGGTACGCGGCGACACGACCAACGTGAATATTACGTGTGAAAACACGACTAATCGAAGTGTGTTGTGTTTTTCGACGTGCACGATGGAAGGCAACGGATTTTTATCTGATTGAAATATCGTACCTATTTAACATAAAATCGGTAGTGCGTTTACACTTGTCGTAGGAGTACGAAACAAACGGAACGAACGAACGGAGTGAACGTGTTTTATAATCATTTTTTTATTTTTTTATTATTTTTTGCAGACTCGGTTTTAACGGTAAGCGCTTTTTAGTAGGTCTCCCAAACGTATCGCGATAATACGTTCTCGTGTCCGATTCATTATTTCACCGATAGCGTTTTGTGACGGCATAGCTCTGTGTTCGCGGGCGACACGCGGGGCCGATATCTCCGTCGGGACTTTGCCGGCTTAATTCGACAAGAGTCCCGGGGAAGGACGCGTATTCAGTGGCGAATCTGTAGCTTATTTAAGGGGGAGGGCGAATCGGCATCATGGATTCTTAATTAGCAAGGACGTAATAATTGAAAACGTACTGTATTTTTTATTTTTTTTTGTGATTTGAATTTGGCCGAAATCGACTGTTTTAATAAAATTTCATATAAAACTGATTCTCCACTCGGAATAATTTTTTATTGAAAAATGATTTATCATTGCTTTACGATTTAATACATCTACCCCACTTTACACAGTAAACGCAAAAAGAGAATATACTTATTAGACTTCTTGTTGCGCTATATTCGTTATTTGTTCTTATTAGTTATTGATAATCAAATAATAAATAATATTTGATAAGATATTCAAAAGGATACCGTTTTTTATTATTTATTAAGTTTGACTTTATAGTTATAAGTTATGACTATGAATTATGAATTTCATATTCATTATATCATACGGCGCTATAGTTCAGGTAACGAAAAAAATCCCTAGGGGGGGCGATCGCCACGTCCCCCCCCCGCTCAAATCCGCCACTGCGCGTATTCGTACGACACCGGCGAGACAGTATGCGGAAACGAAAAAAAAACGATATCTATCAGACTGAACGTTATCGATACGCATTAAATTATATTATAGACTCACGATCTCGTGGCTACCGTCGACGACGACGACGATTACAGACTCCGCGTGATAAATCCAAGTCATAACAACAATAATTACGATAACAGTGAAAATAATAATTATTATTGTCATTTAAACCGTCGACTATATTGTAACAATACAGCGTCTGGCGATAAGCGCGGCGAGATAGCGTAATGACAATCGCACGCGTTAAGCAACGCGACCGAAAACCATACGGCGCGACGACACACAACGAAACGGTAAATAATAATAATAATTATAATTATAGTCATAAAAATAATAATATAATAATAATCGAAACGGTAGGACAATAAAAATGATAGTTATGATATCAGCCGAGTGCGCGTGTGTGTGTGTGTGTGTGTGTGTGTGTGTGCCGTGTGCGTGTGCGTGTAAACGAACGCGACGCTCGTGCGTACACGCGTGTAGTAAAAAAAAAAAATTAAAAAAAAAAAAAGTCTGTGATACGAGTCGACCGCTGCCGCCGCCGCCGCCGCCGTCGTAACCGCGGACGACGAGACGAGACCGGAGGGGTGCCGCTCGCCGCCGCCGCCGCCGCCGCCGGGTGGGCTGGACAAGGTTACCGGAACATGAACGCCGCGAGGCCTAGACGTCTAGACGGTCCTACGTGCCGGTGGCGGTGGAACGGAACGGGGGATTCGCGGCCGGAACGGGCGGCGGCGGGGAGACACCGGCCGGTCGGGCCGACAGTCAGCTGCCGACGGTCGTGGCCGGGAGGAGGAGGGAATGAAGCGGCGGCGGCGGCGGCTGCGGTATAGAAAGGACGCGGCGGCGACGTATGAGTGTACGTTTGTGTATGTGTGCGAGTGCGCGCCGCGTGTGTGTGCGCGCGCGCGTCCGCCGCCGCCGCCGCCCGGCGACCGTGCCTTGTCGACCTGCCGTCTGCCGTCTGCTGCCGCCGCCGCCGCCGCCGCCGACGACCGACCGGCAACGGCCGCTCTACGACCACGGCCTATGCCCACACCGATGACTACGACACACACACAGACTTCGTCTCGCGGCGTCCCGCACTGGCTTGATTACAATAACACTGTTAATCAATTTTAAATAAAATATATATCAATCGACACACGATCGTCGTGGGTGAACAAAACGTTCTCGTTCGACACGCGTCCGGTCGTTGAATACTCGATTATTTAATAATTAATTAATTTTTTTATTAATTTTTTTATTTATCAATTTTTTTAAAAAATTTTTTTTAATTTTTTTTTTTTTTTTGTCCTCCGTTTTCACACGTCTTCCGGTCGTCGTCCCAGACCGACCCCTAGAAAGACGAGAGGAAAAGCAAAGCGAAATACCCATCACTGGCGTCGGTTTATCATCTCGACGGTAGCAACACGACGATAACATAACGATAATCGTTATCGATAATGCGATCGTGACGCGTTTCCGCCGGACTGAACCACAAGTAAATATGACGTAAAGTATCGTAAAACTAATGATTTTTCCCAAAGTCGTGCCCGGGCGTGTACTCACCATGATGTCTGTCGCGCGGCCGGTCTTCTATTCGGGTGGTGGTTGCAGCGGCGGACGGCGGAATCTCGACGACGGCACCGCGTTGTGTCGGGCGCACGGCGGCGGCGGCGGCGGCGGCGGCGGCGACGACGACGGGGGTTAACTGCAGCGGCGCCCTGTCGGCACGGTGACGGCGGTACGGCGACGGCGACGGCTGTGCTCGCGGATCATTGATGACGATTGTTATGACGATCGTTTTTCCGGGCGGTGAAAACTCGCACGTCGTCGCGAGTAAATTGATAACGACGCGCAGTCGGCTTCGGACGGCGAACGATCGAAATAACGATAACGATAACGATTATTGATAAAACGAAAACAACGTAAAAAAAAAATAAAAAATAAATAAAAAATAAAAAATAATAATATGATAATTACAACAACAACGATAATAATTAAAATATTTAGTGTCGTTTACGAGTGTCGCACACGGCGTGTGCTACGGACTGCCGGCGACGTCTGTTGTACGACTAATATATACGACTACGGCGGGCGTACTGTTGTGGCGGCGACGGGGACGGCGCGGCGTACGTACTGCTGCGACGGCGGTGCGTCGGCGACTGATCGTGAAACGTGAGGACGGCGGGACGACTAAAAAAAGAACGGGCGTGTGTAATAACGTTCCTGCTGCTGGTGACTGGTGAGCAGAACGCGTGAGCGCGTGTGTATGACCCCCGACCGACCAAGGTGCCTCAACATTTTCGTGTCTGCGCCCACGTTCAGTACGCACCTTGTCGCCGCCGCCGCCGCCGCCGCCACAACCGTCACTCCCACCGGCTGCGGCGGCGGCGGCGGCGGCCGAGATATCATCGAAAAGTCCCGTATTTTTCCGTTCGGGTTACTTTTTTTATTATTATTATTATTTTTTTTTTCATTTATCCCGGTACTTCTTTGCCGCTTTTCCCATCGCCCGTAGTGTGGTGTCGAACACGCGCGGACGTAGATTTTTTTCGTCCGCAGCCGCGACACGGCCAGAGAACGTACACTGTATAGTGTTCCGACTGTGTATTGTAACGACGGATATGTACCACCTCTATAGATCCCGTCGTGCCCTCAGTCCGTGGGGGGGGTGACCCGTCGGGAAAAAAAATTATCCGGGAAAAAAGAAGACCCCCGCGATAAGAGAAGAAAAGAAAAACGACGGTGAACGGGGGAGGGGGTTTAGAAAAAAAACCACTGTACGACGGAATAATTGGCAAGCACAGTAGTCATCATTGATTGTTACGTCTGACACCTTGGCTCGAGTTCAACACACCCCACCACCACCACCACCACCGCAGCCGCCGCCGCCGCCGCCGCCGATGCCGTCGCCACCACCTTTCGCCACTGCCGTCGCCGCCGTCGTCGCCACCGCCGCCGCCACCGCCACCACCGCGTCGTATATGTACCGGTAGCAGCGGCGGCGGCGGCGGCGGCGACGACACAACGACACCATCGTCGCCACTATCGCGCTGCCGCCGCCGCCGCCGCCGGCGGACAAAATCGTGCGTATATACCTTCTTCTTTCTTCCCGTTTAGCCCGCCGGCCGATCTCCTCTCCCTACCCCCGTCCCGCCCCGCGCCCCACACGCGCCGCGTCCGCGTCCCCCGCGAAGGAATTTTCTTTTTGAGACCGATCCAAAGTCCCCAAGAGCGTAGGAAGATCGGAATTATATTTGGAATGCGCCCGAGTCCGCGCGCGCGCTCGCCCGTGTGTGATGCTCGACGATCTCACGGTGTTTTCACGGCAAAATCGTAGAAAACGCGCGGAGAACGTATAATTATTATTATTATTATTATTATTGTTATTATCATAATTATTATTATTATTATTAATATGCGCGCGGATACGTTTTATGTATATATCATAACACTCGAAAATTTCACGTTCGTATGGCGATTACGACATATTGTTATTATTACGTACCTAATATAAATATAATGAGACCCGGGTCGGCAACAGGCTTTATCCGGCCCGCGGAGGAGAAATAACTGGACCGCTAAAAACATTTTTCCTAAACGTTGGTGTTGTGCACATTTTACGATAGCGAATATATTAATAAATTGTCTTAAACTGTGTTTTTAGTACAAAAATAATTACATTCATTATTATTACCAAATAATATTTAAGTTTTTTCTGGCCATCGAAAATTTTTTTTCAAATTATCTGGACCGTCATAGAAATTAATTGCCGACCCCTGTAACGAGGTATTTCGGGTGTATACGAGTGCGACATATCGTTTTATAAACTAACTACAATTACGTAATGTTTTTAGAATTTTTATTTTCTTATAGAGTATCACTTCCGACTGCGGGCACCATTCGCATGAATAAATTACATTAAAATCGTAAGCCAGTCGCGGCGTTGGCCTAAGACCCGTTGGTACGCTTTAAATAACGTTTACGTTACGTTTGTTTTTGAATTCTAGTGCTGTCATTTTTTTATCGTTTGCAATTCGTTTGGAAAAAAAAGTATCGGAAATTTAATGATACGCAAAAATATCAAACACTCATTCATCGTTGTATAAAGGTATAAAATCAACTGCGGATCGTATGATATATAGTGAAACACGACAATATTAATATTATGTTAACGACAAAAGAAAACGGCACTGATATATGAAATAATTTTTCAACCAAAACGACTTGAATCGTTTAGTGTCCGTATTGAATTTTCTGAATATTAAATAAACACTAGCAACAAGGAAATTGAATGCGGATTGAGATACATTATAGTAACGTTGACGTTCTATTGATAGACAAACGGATGCCAGTAAATCGTCTAATTTATTAAAATAAATAAATTCGCAACGAATAATTCACGATAGTGTCTATCTGTACATGATTAATGCCGTAGACGATAGTGTAATTTTCTGGGTACGGTGTTAGTAAAACGTAAAAAAAAAAATACAGTTTCTTTTCGTCTTTCTCTCAAAATTCATTTAAAGGAAAACCCCGAATTCGAAACCACCTGAGGCACCCTGATCACGTTATAGTTTGTTATCACATTATGGTTTGTTATCACGTTACAATTTCGTCGAAACATGCACATTACTATTTGAAAAACCATACCTACTTTTTTTTTCCATCGTGATTCGACAACAGTCGAAATTTTAACGACGTCAATAAAATATAATAAACAATAATTATTATCGATTGTGTATACTCGACAATTATTATTGACTGTGTCTTTTTTCATTAAAACGTCTCGACGCTTATTTGTTTAAATCACACGAGTTCATGTGCTGAACCTACATAACATACACGACCGTACGCGAGCAGTGCATAAACGTATTTCGATGTTTCGTTCATATTTGATATTTGACGTGTGTATCGACAAAACTTTATTGATTCGTACGAGTACAATCAGTGTCACGTTTAAACACGTGACGCGTGATTCGTACGATTCGGTCGGAAACCGTTGTAAAAAACGAACGAGTTGACCGGGGAAAAACATTAAAAAAAAAATAATAATAATAAAAAAATATGTCTCGTATTTAAAAACGCTTGCGCTGATTTTTCGAGTGGGTACTTAGTGTCGCTGAAAGACGTCGGACGTACGCGCGCGCGCGTGTGTGTACATTACGTTTCGTACGGTTTTCTCGGATGATCCGTAAGAGATGAAATGTCGCGTTAAAAATTAAGATTTTATGCTCAGCAGTTGATTTACGGCTTTCTCGACGCGGCCATACGTGTTACTGATTTATTGTGACTATCGCGCTGACAATGTTTTGAGTTCGGATATCTGTGCGACCCACGCGGGTTTCTCGTTTTTTTGGCCCACAATTGCTTCACACTTCCTACTAACTATTATGTGTAGGGTTAACGCGCGTTTGAAATGGTTTTAAATTTTTTTTTAAAATCGTCTCTACCGGCATTTATAACATCGTCTCCGGTCGTCCAGAGTCGAATCGAATCACGTCCTTCGATTTCGGTCCATCCGACGGACAACGTCGTCGGCGAATTTTGAGCTCGTGAATACAATAATAATTAGGCCAAGGAAAGAACGCCGCGCGCACACGTCTCAGACGTTTTTCCCAGAAGGTTAACGCACAGCAGGTGCAGTACGTTATTGTTTTCACCTGTTTCGCGATTCGATTTCGCGTCGCCGCCGCACGTCCGAAAAACGTTAAATAATTAAAACATATAACTTATGACTTATATATATATATGCAAATGCGAAATGTGGGTGGCGGCGAGTACGTATCACCGAACCACACGATATTAGCGTGCCAAACCGGCGATCGATTGTGCATACGAAATATATCGCGCTGTGCACGGTTAATGGGAAATAACTATACGCGGCCTTATCGAAAATCAAATAACGCGCCGCCATCGCGGGCTCGCGATGACTGAACGAGTGGGACGATAAAATATACAGGGAGGTACGACGGGGAGCCGCCGTCAGAGATCGTTTCGGTTTTTGAACTGCGATAATATCATAATATTATTATACATTTATATTACACCTACGTATTTTGTTTACCTGATAATGCGTACCGTATACATATATAATATACACTCTAAACCAGCGTCATATCGAATGGGTCGCCAACAAATTTAAACGTTGATACGATATTTTTTAATTTTAGGACTACCTGTAAATAGTTTAAAAAAATAAACGAAACATTATTTATTTTGGAAATAATTTTTCTCGTCAAACAAGAATAAATTCATAATTTTACACGTTGGTCTTTCAAAGCTATACATATTATGACTTATCGGTTGACCTGTATGGAGAGATTAAATTGCTATGAGTTGTTGATACAAAGTTTTCTCGGTATCGATTATCGTTATTGTGAATTTCGTATCACAAGAACGTACAACTATTTCATTATTGAGGCAAAAAAAAAATGTATTATTTTTTTAATTAAGTGTACCTAATCAAATTAAATTGTGACTTGTTATTGATAAAAGTAATATGAAACAAATGAAGTAAATGAAGAGCAATAGTTTCTTTTGGCTATGGTTAGTGAAAAAATTATGGGGGGAAGTAGCCCGTCTACCCACATTGAACGTCGTTTTCTAAAAGATCACGTGAAAATTAGGTAAATATCTTGGTTCACCAACGTACGGAAAGGTCGAGAACCACTACACTCGACTATGTGCAGCGAAACAGTGCAAATACGAATCGATTGGATTTATCGGATTGCACCACGCGTGTCGGTCTCGTCGAACGCATTAACACACGCGTACAGAGCGGATACCGTCCGCCGGTTACACTTCGACTTTGCGGCCGGCAGAGCTGCGTGTCTGTTTGGTAGGGCCCAGAAGAGAGCCGTTCGGAACGTAACGGGTCTTGATTCGTCGTGGAAAATACAAAATATATTCATATATAAATAAATGAAAAAAGGAAGACCCACCTACATGCGCCAGTCGCGGTACACTGCACCTCTCAATCAAACACATCAAAACCGAATGTCGTTCATTTGAAACGGACAAACGAGAAGCAGGGGTTTCAAATAGTGATGGGCACTATCGAATAGTCACTATCGAACTATTCGATAGTAGTTCACTATTCGAACTATTCGACAGTCATTCCAAAACTATTCGAATAGTTAAACCATTCGAATAGTCACGATATATTCAATAGTTTATCAACCTATTCGATAGTTTTAATTTAAAAACTATTATTCGGTTATGTAAAAAACATTCGAATACTATTCGATAGTGTAAACTATTCGGTAGTGCCCATCACTAAATTATAAATCTATGCTCTAGTAATAATTTACGAATTGAAATATTCGAATAAGTCCATCTCCATAAAAATAAAACTATTCGAAACTTATTCGAACTATTCGACAGTGCTATTCGAATATTATTCCGAACTATTCGATAGTGCTATTCGAATAGTCTTCCGAATTATTCGATAGTGTTATTCGAATAGTCTTCCGAACTATTCGATAGTTTATCAACCTATTCGATAGTTTTTATTTAAAAACTATTATTCGGTTATGTAAAAAACATTCGAATAGATATTCGATAGTTTATTCAAACTATCGAATACTATTCGATAGTGTAAACTATTCGGTAGTGCCCATCACTAGTTTCAAACACTTTATCAGAGGCATTCCACCCATACAACATGAGACATACAATTACCTTTATAACTAAGTCTAAACTTATAAATAGTATATAACCTTGTAACTTGTATACGTAAATAATGTGTAACATTTAAAACCTTTGTATGCCAATGGCCGTAGACGCCGAGGCTTATTTTCTGAATAAAAAAATAAATAAATAAATGAAAAAATCCGACGCGAAAGCCAAGGATTAATTATTATGATCGACCTGCGTAAAAGTCCAAACCCACGGTCCGCGGCGTGGCGCCGGTCCGGTTCGCATCATCCCCCTGTCCGCGCACCGGACGGTTTAGAGAAAGAAATCCCGGTCGCGCTCTCTTTACGCCATATCCACTCGCCCGAAGTACAAATTAATTTATAAATATAAAAATAATAATAATAATAAGAAGAAGAAGAAAACGGTTTCATAAACGTAATATAATGATTTTACAACAAAGAAACTATAATACAATTTCAGTCGTCTGCCGCACAGTGTCAGACCTCAGACGGTTTTTTTTAATTACCGTCCGAACGGGCGGGCGGGCGGTCGGTCGTGTGTGTGTGTGTGTGTGTGTGTGTGTGTGTGTGCGTGTGTGCGTCGTCGTCGGCGATTTCACTAATTCCCGGCAGACAGTCAAATGAGCGTTGCCGCCGCCGCCGCCGCCGCTGCACAAGCGGTTCGATTGTATTGCACATCGACGGCGGCGGTGGCGGCGTGTCAAGGTATTTCGTTGTAATAGGTCGTTGTACTCGCGGGACGTCGTCGTCGTCGTCGTCGTCCAGTGCGTAACACATTAATATTCATGACATAACCATACGTCGTCGTCGTCCCCGCGGTGCTGCTATAACGCCGTAGAGCGGTCGCTGCTCGGCCCGGCCCGGCCCGGCTCCTCTCGCGAACGCGACGGCAGGGGACGAGGGGACCGGATCGAGTGCAGGTGGCGCGGCGAGTCGGGAGGGTTCGCGATACCGTTTTTTGTGTTTTTTTTCTCTTGCCCTCTCTTTCTTTCTCTCTCTCTTTTTGTAAGTATAACGTTCACAAAACACATAATCTTTGCCGTCTCGAAGTGCGACTGTTATACGTCGTTTTGGGAACCACTCGTTCGTGCACCACGATATTATGACAGTTGATCGTTTTCGAACCTCGTGTGACATCCCGGCACAGACGACGTCGTATTATAATAAACGGTGGACACGACACGGCGGACGAACGTCTCCGTACGATCGCGGGTGTCGCGGACCGACCGCCGCCGACGCGTCGAGCTCGCGCGAGACACACGTTTGTGTGTACAAAACGTAAATTACGATTTATGCGTTCGGTCGTTTTGTGTCGTGAAATATCGTGATTTCATTGTGGGGTTTGTCCGGCGGAATCTACGGCACCGAGAGCCCGGAAAGTTAGAAATGAGCACGAAGCCGTCGAGTTGTCCAATTATTTTCAACCGATCACAAATCCAATTATTCCGAGATCTAACCGACGAAATTTCTTCAAACAATAATTACGCTTGGTCGGAAATAAAATTAAAATAATGTAATCGCTCAATATGACGCCGATAAAAAAAAGTAATCGTTGACTAATAATCTGCAAGAAAAAAAAACAAACATAGAGCATAATTATTTTTATCAACTGTTACGATACTCGAACTAAGTGTGTGTGTGTTATAAACCCGTAGAAAAATTAACGAATCTAATTTTTTTTTTTTTTTTTAATCAATTGAGCAAAAGGGCCTTGGCGAGAGTATACCCCCCTAATACTATGATATATGACCGTAATCCGACCCTGGAAAGGGTAGTCGTTGTCACCGACGGCCTGAAATGACAGGCGACCGGAACAAATTCCAACATCCCGATATTGTTCTAGGTATCGCCGGTAATGCTCAGCCGCTATTGTACAAAGAACGTGACGAGGGCATGAGAAAAGACAATCGAAAATTTCCGTTGTGGATTTGGTCGTAAAATACAATATTTGTACGTTTGTTCTTTTATTCACGCTGCCGTGTGATCCGATGAATAAGCCCTCCGGTTACGCACGGCACATAATATTACGTGTACCTAACCTATATAATATACATATATTATCTGTGAACTGCGAGTTTACTATTGTCGGTCTCGTTGTATTACGTGTACGTAGAAATTATAATAATATGTACATCAACGTACACGATGATGTATACGACATGAGTGTCCGGCCCGGATTATGTTTTAGAAATATCCGTGTCATTTCGTCGAGTACGAAAAACTGCTGCACTGCTGGAAAATAGAAATCGGACGTATAACCGCGGTGGCCGTTTTACCATTTTTCAAAAAAAGGTTAATAAAGACAAACAAACTTAATAGAGTCCTGCAGAGTGATTCGAAAGGTACACAGCAGTCAATCAATAATCATTTTTTCGTACAATTTCGCAGTGGATTTATATTCACTTATTCTATCGTTAATATTTTTTAATGGTTAACGGTTTAAAACTAAAAAAATACCTAGTTGTGTATCGTGTACGAAGATTTCACCATTTTCATACATTGAACTTAAATCAATGATTTCGAATTGAATACGAAAATCTTAAAAACAACATAGGAGAATAACATCTGACCAAAAATGTAAAAGCAGACCTTTAGTACCTGTATATTTATATACGTCCGATATCGATACACCAGAAAGAAGTTTACAAAAACAAGTTCATTTGGGCGTGCTAATCGCAGTCGTCCAGGACAATTTAGTACTTGGTACGAAAAACAATATCGCCTACCTAGAAAAATACGTACGCACTATCACTACACGTGTATCTAAACTAAAATTTTCACAATTCACCTCGTATTGCGTAGATCTGAAACGCATCACTCCCCGGTTATTGCACCAGCAGGTCATCGTCGTCGTCGTCGTCGTCGTCGTCATCGTGGTCATAGTCGTTTCGCGATCAAACAGTCATGGTCTCGGTTTCATAACTCGGTATCGCGTGTGCGCGTATAATAATCTTATTTTGAGTGTGTGTATGTCGAGAGGCGTTCACTTGTAATCGACCGGCCTCGAGTTGCATTCGAGTCGCGAACCTTTTTTTTTTCCTCCTCGACGGTAAAGAGTATTAAATTATTTCTTTTTTTTTTTTTTTTTGAGCCGACGAAATTTAAACGTGTTTTGGTCTATTACCGGCAGTCGCTATCGTCAAATTCATGTGGTCTAACTCCCGTACCCCCTTGTTCGTTTTACACTAATTAATTTGATCGAAATGCAAATTCAAATAATTGGCTTCTGCGCGCACACATACATACACACGTTGTACAGCGGTACGTGGCACTGCCGTTTCGCGCAGTCTGCGTATTGTTCGCTCCCAAGTAGCAAAACATTTTTTCATTCGTACACACAAAGCAAATAACACGCATTTTATCTAATGAATATTTATCTCGTGCGAGATAAGCAAAAAAGCGTCTAGACAGTTTTACGGGAAGTTCGTGTTATTATACGAATTTGAATTTTCAATTGTTACTCCGTCGGTATATCATTGGAAACAGCGTTCGTGTACACGATTTTTCCCTCTAAAAGCCGTCGGCTGCTCTCGATTTCACGAAAAGCCCGGAGGAGAAAAAAATCTTACTTTTATCGCCCGTCCGGACAAAACGCCGTAATAATAATAATTCTAATAATAACAATAATAAGTCGAAGGTTTTTCTCGCGAACTTTTTTTTTCCATTTCTTTTCGGTCGTATTTATGACTTATAAATTGTGACGATATCCGCGACACAGACGTGCTCTCGTGAAACGTTTATCTTTCGGTCGTATTATTATTTTTATTATTATTACATACGTCTCGACGATTGGGTCGTCGAGCACTCCGCGCGCAGATGGATATTAAAAACGATTCGTACGGATATATTGTCATAACGCTGTTCGTACTAAGTACAATGTACACGTCATGTACGCGTATATTTTTGTGTTATTACTTACATTATACAGATCCGCCGCGAAGCCAGTGGCAAAAAAGAGTCGCGGCAACGACCTCGCGCGCGCGTACACTTATTTTTTACACGCCACTTTCGCCACTAGATAATGTATATTATATACATACACACCGTGTACCGTGCCCAGTGTACGCGGAAAAAAACATAATTGCGTGTGGCGTATGCGTCTGCGGTGCGGTGGTGTCTGTATAAAAAATATTTTTAAAAATACAAAAAAAATAATAAAAATAATTTTCGTAGGTATTTATATATATATTTATACTTCAAACATGGCACAATAACAAATTGTTAACGACGATAATTTGATTTGGTTTACGTGATGAAAATTATTTCATCTACGTGCAAATAATTATAGGTAGCGAATAATGTTAAAAATACACTTCGTCAAAAATGAATTATATTGCATGTAACAATTAATTAGTAAAAGTTAACGAAGAAATATTATTTTGTGACGATTATCGATTAATAAACCGGCATCTACGTGAAATGTGGAAAATATCATGAACGGCGTACATTGATAGGATTGTTTCGCATCAATTCGAAAAATCGAGAACTTTTACCTTTTTCTACAACTCTATCAAACGACAAACATATCCTACGCTATATCGTACTACTCTATTACGACGTATCCGTTATACCACGATTAAGGCTTGCGAAATCGCGTCAAGTCCACTTACACCGTCGATCCGGTGTCTGTAATCGTGTATGAATTCATATAGGACGTCGAAGGCAGCGATGAGAAACCTGCACGACGTGCTGCAGTGACGTAATGTAAATGGAAGTCGGGTTCGCATCTAGGGATGAGCAACGATATCGATAATTTGATACGATATCGATATCGTGACAAATTTTCGACATCGATATTTTACGATATATCGTGATACCGAAATTAATATTTTGAAGAAATAAATTTCATTTATAGGTTTTGGACACGATAAATATTATCATGTTTGCCATGTATATTTATATAATAATATAAGTTTTTATTTTATTTTTTATTATTTTATACTTAGTTTTTTTATATTATATATATTAAATAGTAAATACTGAATAGTAAATAATATTGAATATTAATATAATTAATAATTAGTAATTAATAACAATTAAATGTGGTTGAATAATGAATGTCTAAGTTCAATATGAATTCTTTATTATTTCAATAAAACTTTTTTTTCGATACGATATCGATATCATACCAATAACGATATCGTGATACGATATCGGAACAATTTGAACGATATCGATACACAAAATTATATCGTTGCCCACCCTATTCGCATCGTTCGACAGGGGGGGGGGGTACAAAGTCAAGCGTGCCCGCAGAATAAAATCCCACCCGGGGCAAGATCAAAATTTAAATGCCAAATCAAAATGGTTATTTTAAATTTTAATATATTTCCAATATCTTGGTTCTAAAATCACATTCGAGTATTAAATATTTACTATAAATAAAGTAAACAACATGATATCACCACACAAGACCCTTTATACGAATAGATTTTTAACATACCACCATAAACACTTTTTAAATAATATTTAAATTTTCGTTATAGTTGATGGACGTGATACAAAATTACAAATAGTTTTGAAAAAATCCCCAGCAGGGGCAATGGCCTCTTTGCCCCCCCCCCTGCGGGCGCCCTCGGACAACGCTTTCTCGAATGACGTAAGATTCGCATCGATCACATTTACTTGTGTACAAATAATAAACGCCCGAGATTAAACGCGTGTACACGATTTGATTCGCAACATTGTCGTATCTCCGTGATGCGCACCGCAACGCAAAAACGTTCCGAGTCAATAATCACAACCGTCGTCGCGTTCGTCAAATTCAAATTGCGTTTTGATAAAACGTTCGGCCGCTAGGGATCGAGACCCTCCGATTAAATAATTGATCAAGCCCCGCCCATTATACGGCACGGACACGGCGAGTATTCATAACAATAACAATAATAATAATACTAATAGTAATAATAATAATAATAATAATAATAATAATAATGACAACAATAACAGAGCGACGCGCACACGAACCCAAGGTCGTAACCACTTGGTCCCACGACGGTCGCGTCGTCTGCTCCGGGATGGTTCCGTTTTTTCTGTCTGGCGTACACGATGGAGGTTTCTTTTGCGACAGCGTCTGCGTGCAGACGACGTGTGCACGAGGTGTGTCGGATTCACGTTGTCGCGCAATTTATATACGTTTTTTTATACGCGCGTGTACACTTCATATAGTCTCGTTCACAGGGTGTCTCACGAAGACGTGACGATTTTACGTCGATAACGCAAAAAAAAAAAACAAAGAAAAAACAAAAAACCAAAAAAAAAAACGTATCCGACCGTCTCGGTCTTCTTAGACGCCGCGTCGTGCGCGCGACCACGAATAAAAAAAACCGTACACGGCGAAAACCGATCGGGCGATCGATACGGTATAAAAATATAAGAAGCGTACGCGTGAACTGCATTAATATCTGTGTCGAACGATACCGTTTTGGTTCGTGCATCACTACATACGCGAAAACAGCGATTTACGCGTACCTACTGTACAATAATATTGTTTATTATATTATAATATCGCGTCCGTTCAAAACACGATTTTGACAGGAGAGAAAACAATTAAAACCGTTTTGGCTCCTTCGACGTATAGGTGCACGCCCGCCGTGACGTACCCGTAAACGTATAAAACGCTACCGTTCGTACGAAAAACACGATTTAAAACAATCATTATAACAACAACGTCGTCGATCGAATCGAAACGTTTTTCTTTTAGTACGAAAAAAAACGGTCGTTATAATATATTCCGTGTCTACTCATAATGTATGTAATGAGCTTGATTTATATCGTATAGTACAGGTACGTGTCCATTGGCGTATTTTCAAATTTTTTCTGCGGAGGGGTCCCAAAAAATCCCTAACCTAACCTGTGAAGGGGTCCCAAAAAATACTTTTCATATTCCGAGTGACCATCTTTACCATTATCGCTAAACTACATGTTACAACATAATAAATAATAAACATATACATAAATACATAATAATATAGATAGTAAATGAATATTCCCTTCCTCTGTTCTTACGAAATATGTCATTTATGACTTCTAAATGCAATTTTATAATACGTATATTTTGTGTTTGAGTATGGAATCTAGTAAACATAATTATTGTTGAATTACGATATAATACATTTCAATTCAGATGTAAATTTATTTATTTATTTTTTTTTTTTTACTTCTGAGGGGGGATCGAAACCGTCCCCCGTAAATACGCACAACTCTACGTGTCGTGTGTACATTTAGCGAGTTCCACCCGCAAGAGAAATCATCGTTAAAAATTCACCGACGCGGCTGCTCTTCGTGTTCGTGTGAACTCGGAATATCCAAACGGGAACGAATTATACGTAATATTATAAAAACCATTAAAGCGATTTGCCGATTTAGGGGGGAAAAAATGTCTGTTTTATTTTCCGATCGCAGTTTAGTACGTTTTGGCAATGGTGTAGGCTTTACGGCGAACGGTGCGGTGTATACGAACCAAGTTCAGGGACGTCTGCCTGCAGCAGACCGACTAAGGAACGGTCGCGCGAACAATAATAACTCTGCACGCGTTGTTTTTTGATTTACGAGCAGAGGAGAAGAGGAGGAGAAGACAAATGAAAATAATTACGATAATAATCGCCACGGTGCATGTCGCGTCGCCGTCGTAGCACAAGGAGCAAAGAAAAAAACAAAAAACAAAAACCAAAAAACAATAGCACCGTGTCCCGCGTCGCGTGAAAATAATTACACGTATCTGTTTACCGCAGACGTCATGCTTTATGGCGTTCGCGCAGACGACCGCCGGGCCGGACGCCACGATACCTGCCGCCGCAGCGAATCGCGTGTAGACACTGTGTAGATTTGTGTAAAACGATACGTTTCGACCAGGGGCACCGTTTGCGGAACAAGAGGGTGTGCATTTTCATACCGCGATTTTCACGCGGTATAAACACCTAGGTACCTGAATATACATTCATATCATAGGCGTGCGCAGACTTTTTTCGCAGGGGATGCCAATATACTTCAAAATATAGGTGGTGATGGGGAGGGCTTAGCCCCTTCAAATTTTTTAAATTCATACTAAAAGCCTCCCTGATATAATGACCCCCCCCCCCAAGAATTTTACCAAATTTTCATTAATATTAAGCCTTCTCTTCACATATTTTAACAAATCTTAGCCAATGTTTCAGAAATAACTCAATTTTTAACTCCCATAAAAAAAAATCAGAATTAAAAAAAAAGTTTTATTCTCACAACTAAAAAGCTCACAAAACAATGTCAATATAAACAAGTAAAAGTATAATTTATACTTTACATTTTATTTTACAAACCTAACATCCTAACTTACAATTAAAAAATTAGATGGTTCTGCAGACCGCAGGGGATGCTAAGGCATACCCGGCATCCCCCCTGCGCACGCCTATGATTCATATATATATATATATATACTCGCGCACAGTCACATTTTTTTCGTCGATTTTCCGTATCGAAACGAGCGATTTCGACTGCAGAACATGTGTTGTTGTGACGTGATCGGAAACATTCGTTCCGGGAGTCGTTAGACGTTTTCCACTCGAGTAGACGTAGACACTTTGTACCCATGCCTAACCACGACAATCAACGAAATATACAATTATCCGCTCGACACGTCTTCACGTACGTAGTCCCCACAGGTGCGTCTGATCTTTTATCGTATTACTTTGAAAAATGTATTATGATGATTGAGTATAAACGGGATATTTTATTGTGAATCTTTAAACTTTAAGTAAAATTCAACGTACGAAAAAAAATCTTAATTTTCAAGGTCTCCTCGCTAAAACGTCAATCGCATAAGTGATCTGTTTTATGAATACGTAGGTATTAAGGTGTGGTATATATTACGTATATTTCACCGATATTACCTAAATGTAATGTATTTTTTCTTTTCGTTTAGAAATAATACCGAGAACTCCGAAAAATAATCTCATCAAAATACCAAGTAAAAGGTTTTATCCGTAAAGACGTCTGAACAAAATGTTGAACGAATTTCCTATAATACACAATATGCGTACACACGTCATTACAAAGCCGTTTCATTTTTCGCTCAGAATGGAAAGAAGGCACCGCCGAGAAGGATCTATTTCATCCCTTCGCCTACACCCTTTAACCACGCTACCGACTGTATTTACGTTTTTCAATTCGGCCACCTAGAGAAAAACTTTAAATTACAACGTACGCGTCGCGTCCAATTTTCATTCCGCCGAGACGTTCCGTCCGACCCGACAGAGTTACAGAGGCTTCCGCGAATCGGTTTTAGAGGGGTGCGCGGCGGAACGGTGGTGTTGCTGCCGCCACTACAGGCGGTAGTCACGTCGTCGTATGCACGTACATTGTAAGGTCGTGGTATGATTTATTATAAGTAGGTACAGTGCATTATAATAATTATTATTATCATACGTCTGCAACGTTATGTGTTATTATCACGTCGTGTAATACGCGTGTAACAACATTAATAATAATTGATCACTACTGCGGGCACCGTTCGTAAACACACACACACACACACACACACACACACACACACACACACACACACGCACACACACACATCGTATGAGTAGATACTCGTATTATACATAAGTACTATCATCGTCGGTGAGCACGATATGTGTGTACACTGTACAGTCCCAGCAGTTCGATTGTTATAATAACACGCCATCAGCGTATAGTATAATATGTAGTTGTTTCGGCTTCCAGGGGTGATGTTGTCGCCACTGTTCGCGTGTTGTGTATAGGGCGTCCCACGACGATGTACCCATTGCGATATCTCTTGAGATAATTCAGATATTCGAATATAAATCACTAACGGGGTTGAGGACTATATAAATCATTAGTGTTTTAATTAGTTTAAATGTTTTTGTAAGAAAATAGATAAGATGACATTTGTAGTGTTGATTTCCTGAAAATTTTTATGTTTCAATTTTCGTTTTCATTAACTTGATGTTTTTTTCGGTGTTTTATTTTAGTCAACAAATACAAAAAATTATAAAATTGATTAAAATAAAAATTAGTCCAGTGTCAAAATGCTCAGAAAAGTAATCCTGACAAAACGGTTGTCTTAACGAATACAATTTTTTAAATGTTTTCCAAAGCATGAAGGTATGTGAAGTAAAAATATATAAAGATGTAATCTTAAGCCTCGAGGGCCATATAAAAATTTAAAAAATAAGATATTGACTATAAATACCTATTTTTACTAACTCGGGAGATAATTTTTTAGTCCAAGAGATATTGCAAATGGATAAATCTCCGTGGTACACCCTGTATAGTAGTATGTTATACGAACGATAATACAATAATATGCGTGAGTACGAGCACGCAGCACAAACGCGGGCCGATAGCGCCCACGCACGGCCGTTTTCGTTGTTCCCGCGGGCTGCACACACGCGGTCGTGTAGCCATAATAATATAACAATAATAATAACAATAATAATAATAATAATAATAATAATAATAATAATAATAACAGTGTGGTATACGGAATATGCCACGCGTGTTTATTCAAGACTAAGGGTGTTAATCAATCAATAATCACGAGTAGAGTTGAAAAGTTTTATTAATTTTAACTCGACTTGGTGGTTACAAAATATTTCGATATTAACTTCTCTTATAACTCATAATTTTTAATTATTGATTTTTTCGTTCGTTAATTTAAATTTCGAATTTTTATTACTTTCAACGTTGTCATAAAATTATTGAGAATTTTATGTTTTTTTTTTCTTATTCGAGCAATTTATTCGTTGACTTTCACAATAAAAAAATAACACTGGTTTATATACAGAAGCTAGCACAACTACTCATGTCGATGTAAATGTTTATCTTAATTGATTGTATTCAGAATAAAAAAAAAATATATATACACATATTACATATATCTACATAAACTTAACTTTTAATTCGAGTGAAAAGAAAAAATTGACAGACTTAACCGAATTGAAAAAAATGTCATTAACTCGCCCAGCTATGACTGTATTGTTATCTACATGCCGGCCGACTGAAAGTTGTATGTACGGTGTACGCAGCAGCACAAGTTGTGTGTTAAAGAGCAAAAACAAATTCAATAGTTTATATTTTTACGACGAATTCGACGGAATTCGGTCGTGTTCGCCAATTGTGACTTGCGGGTGTGCAATGAAAATATTTAGCGTAATGAATGGTGATGGGAGAAATGAAAGAATCGATTATTTGTTATTATATTTACGCGGGACTTTGGCGTACGATGTTTATTCAAAAGCGATTGTAAATATTTTTGCTCGTAACAATAAATACGTATAACATAAAACTTCCGCAAACGAAAAATAAGTGTATTTTTAAAAAATTCTTTTTTATCTAAACGAAAAAAACTCGTCAAACTTTTCTTTGAAACACTCGACGTCATTTCATATAATTAAAATGTTGGACTATTCGCAATTTTCAATTTAAATAAACTTTTCCTCACCGCAACGTATCCAGACTGTATATCTGTTTTTTTTTTTTTATACTTCGTTCTACGCATTAGTCGCGTTTTATTTCGTTAAATTTCTTTTCCGAACTTTCAAAAGTATAAATCTCGCATTCAAAAATGTAATTTTCATTAAAAGATTCCGTTTTTTCTTACCTTAAATTAAAACAGTGAAAACGATTTTACGCAAATTTAATTATTTACAGCTCGCTACTCGAGCACCCGTTATGTATTTATAAGAAGATTTTATTAAATCCCACGACACACCTAGCGAGATTTAATGAAATATAAATAAACGACAATCGTTGTACGAACGATGTTAGATAATAGATTTTAATTTTGAACGACATAATCCGTTGACGCTATATCGATGATAATGGTGAGTATTATTCATATGACCATTGCGAATGAGTACTACAGTCTAAGTTACTCGACTGTAATAAAACGTGAATATTTCATCGAAACACACATTATTTATGTTATCAGTAATGATTTCAAAATCATTTTAATCCTCGGGTACCTTTTAACTCTCGCGTTCTTAATTCCTTCGTACATTAAAAATGCAATCACATAAATACACAACACATTGCATCATCTTACTTCCCTACCAATATAATGATGCCGAGAACCCAAATGCTCATAAACCATATACACTGCAGACATGATTATATAATGTATTTTGTATCTAAACTCTGTGAATTGAATCTACTTTATCCGTCAACGGTTTATAACGACGGACGGGAAGACCTCTGCCTGTTACTCGACGCTGTATCCATAACGGATGAAAAGTCCCGAGTCATTTGTTTTAGTAGCACACCCCGAAACTAGAGACATAGAACAGACCTATGTCTGGACACAAAATTATCGAGTTCTCTGTTACACACGAATAACTATATTTACCACGTTGTAATTACCCGTTTTGAACCTTTGGCTGAACAAGTGCAAACGGCCAAAAATATTATTGGTCACGTGTAAAATGCGACGGTCGTCGTGATATCTTTATGTCGTCATGATTAGCTGTTCAAAACGATTTTACGTCAAAACACATTCGACCATGACGATTCGATTCGATTTACGGGATGGTCGAAAAACATTTATTTCGATCGGTGGCTTATTTTATTCGACAAATGAAACGCGAGCGCGACGACGCACGACGCGAGTTCAGATAACTCAATGTTAAATGAGAACGATCGATAATAATTGACAACGAATCGCGAGTGCAATGACAAAGAGAACGCTAAAGGTCATTTCGATTTACTTTTTTTAAGGAAAAAAAACTGAGTATGATATTATATTATGTATTTACGCCTGTTTACAATGGCAGGCGCGGTTAAGTTACACGCGGGCGAGGTGATTATAAAACAATGCACAACCCGGTAATATTTTACCGTGCGCGATGATTAATAATGTGAGTATATAATATAAATGGAATTATAATAATTTATATTATTATAATTTATAATCGAACGCAAGACGTCGCGCGCGCGCGCGCGCCCAGAGAACAATACGATATTTATATAGTATTGTAATGCACTTGGACGCGCGCGTCGAAAAATTATTCAGTTCGATCCCTCGGCGTGTGTGTTATAATTCACGTATTGACGTAGAGATATATCTTTTCTCTCTCTCTCTAACTATCTATCTTTATCATATTCGCACAGTGACGCATGTCGCGTACAAACCACATACTAATTATAACAGCACACATTCGGCCACAGGCATTAAATATTGTACGTGTGTGCGAATGTGATTTTTTCTACACGCGTCATTACGTATGCACGATGTATCTCGCACGTAAGTGTGTTTCGTATACATATGTCATTTTTATACATTTATTTACGCGGGTGTAATATCGTTATATATTATTATTTTGCATTATACGTACACGTACGTTGTACACACACACACGCGCGCGCGCGCGCGCGCGCGCGCGTATGTTATACTCGTATTATATATAGGGTAACCGTAGGATATACCCTCTGCGATATCTCCAGAGATGATGAAGATAATAAAATTCTATCATTTTTTTTTTCATGTATACGACACACATACGTCGAGACTACAAAAAAAACAAATATTAATATTTTTATTTTCATTTATTTAGTGATTTTTATAAAAATGTTTAGGTTATTTCAGTACAAAAATAGTTAAGAGCTGGTACATACATGAGAAGTTGGGTAGCCAAAACTTTAAGAAAAATAAACCCAATAAAATCGCCATCTTATATGAGGCCAAAAAACGTGAAAATATTTCGTAAAACATGTACGCGAAAGTATAGTGTAACATTTTTAAATTGCGGTCTTTAGTTTTTTGAGTCGTATGAAAACAAAAACTGGATTTAATTATTTTTATAATAGCGCTGTAGATATTTTTTTTTATAAAAGAGATAAAAGAAACAGTTAAATCTTCGTGAGACACCCTATATACACAGATAAGTATGTGTATGTGCACACGAGCAGCCATTAGGGGCCCCCAACAAGTATGTGTGTGTGTGTGTGTGTGTGTGTGTGTGTGTGTGTGTGTGTGTGTGTGTGTGCGTGCGTGTGTGCGCACAAGCTGATATATACAGATATAGAGCCAAGTGAACGAATTGCACATAATTATTGCAGTCACACGTCACACACACACACACACACGAGTTACACGTACGAATGATAATTGGTGGTGATGGTAGTGATGTCCGCAATTCGAGTCGTATGTGAGCGCGTGTATGTGTGTGTGTGTGGGTACGTGTATTTTCTTTATTCGCATGCGTATATAGTATACATATATATGCTCAAATGCAAATTTTTGCACTATCATTATTATTCTATTGTCTGAGCGGTCTGAACGCGAATAGCAATAATTATGATGCGCACCGTGCGGCGCAATGCATGTCGGAAGTATATTCCCCCGTGATGGTGCTCGCGGGGACGTTACAAAAATTTCGTGCACAGTGAAAAAATAATAAATTATCATTTACATTCACACACACACACACACACACACACACACACACACACACACACACACACACACACACACACACACACACACACACACACACACACACACACACACACACACACACACACACACACACACACACACACACACACACACACACGAGCATACGAACGAGAACAACACTACAGTGTACATTTTACACGTACCCATTTATACATATATTTATATTTACACGTGTACAGTGTTGTGTACGTCGTGTACACGCGAAAGGCTAAATATATGCACGCAAGGGATTATATGCGTATGTGTGTGTGTGTGTGTGTGTGTGTGTGTGTGTGTGTGTGTGTGTGTGTGTGCGTTTGTGTATTTGTGTGTGTGTGTGTGTTTGTGCGTGTGTTGTCGTTTATGCGTAAGTGTATTCCGTCGCGTCTACGGTGTATGGAGTGACGACTGAGCTGTCGCGCGTTGGCGATTATAAGTACACTGCCATATAATGTGCATACACGCGCGTTGTTAGCATTATTATTATTATTATTATTATTATCATCATCGTCGTCATTACTGCACGCGTATAGTGTTTATTACGCGTAGACGTGAGCACCTTTTAAGCCGTTAGCCCGATTAAAATATACCGTTGGTGCTAAAAGAACGAATGCGTAGAAAAAAAAAGAAAATAAAAGCAAAATAAAAAGTAGAAAAAAAAACACCGTGCACGACCCATTATATTATGCGACGGTGTTGTATGCGTTCAACTGTGCACTCGCCCGTACCGTATCCTGTGTATATAATATATTATATTCATACAGAGCGATAACGATCGGTCTGCGACTGCACAAGCGAGTGCGCACGGCGATATTCGACTTGGGCGTTAGTTTGACGTTTCGATCCACGAACGACGATCGACGGACGCGCAGGTGGCAGCGACGACGACGAACGATGATCGCGAATACGTTAATCGTCGGACGAGAATATTGTAGAGTGTAGACGGGTAGTGATAAAAATAGACGAGATACTTTCACTGCTCCGCGTCGAGACCCGAGGGCACATTGTATAAGTTCATAAACAGTTTGTTACTGTCATATTTAAAAGCGGTGCGTATAGTTTTGCACGCCTCCTACCCCCGTGTTTCTTGAAAATTATTTATTATTCAGACATTAAAAAAAAATAAATAAATAAACTATGTAATTTCTATAGTTAAATCGAAATTAAAAACTAACGATAATTTATTCGTTTTACACGCCGTAAAAAATATCGAGTCGAGAAATTTCTAGACTTCTTTATGCACAAAATAAAAAAAAAAAAATCCTAACTGCACGTCGCATGATAAAAAATGATTAAACCCTAATTAAACGTCTCGTCGTGATTTCAGCAATAAAATAATCTCTGGCTAACCATAATAATAATAATAATAATAACAATAATAGTATAATATACGGTCGGCGGCGAACCGCTCTGTATATACGACCGCCGCCGCCGATGATGTGTCTGCACATTGTGTAAAATATATGCATACACGTGCAGTCTATCGCGGTTTTTAACGGTGCCTGCAGTTTTCATTACGAGCGCATTTCCTATGCACGTACTTAGCGCCCACAACCGAGACCACGAGCGTTATTGAAATTTTATGCAATTTTATACGATCTATTTGTACACACGTGTGGTGTTGTTGTTGTTGTTGTGTGTACACGGACGGATCACACGGCGGCGGAGGTCACGCGTCCAGGGTTTTTATTAACCGCCACGGGTACGGAGATGCACGGCGCACGTGCGGGTGGTGGTAATGGAAATTCCGTTAACCGTAAAATATATTGACATGACCCCGGGTCGATTTACTACCCCGTGGCGGCGATACGACCGTAATAATAATATACAGAGCCGTGTTGTGTAGACGTCGACGACTGATGCGCTCCATAATATAAGTCCGATACAACCGTCGACCGCACCGGCGCCGGCCGTCGTCGAATCACACACACACACCGCTCGCGTGACAAGTGTAAAAAGTATTGACGAGACGCGCGTCCGTGTAGACGCGTATAAACAAAAACGTGTGACCGCCGTCTGTTGTTTTATTGCCCGGTGTCGGACGCGAAATAAAAATATAAACGAAAATACAAAAAAATGAAAATGAAAAAAACAAAACAAAAACAAAAACTCAATCTCGTGGCCAGACAGAGACGCAGCGTGGGTTTTAAATCTCCCGGCGCGGAACGCGCGCGTTTTTATTATTACGCTCGTATGTCGGCGTCCGGCACCCCGGCAGATTTATCACCCCCATCGCCCACGTACGAATTAAAACGTCCAAACGGACCGCTGGTCGTCGTTCGTCGGTTTTTCGCGACGCACATCGATCTGGGTACCACTATAGTCGCGTCACTATTGTAGTTTTAGAGTCGCGGACGGGCAACACACACTGTACGCTATACGACGATCGTTTCAACACCGCGATATCGTATCTGCGTCGTGCAGTGCGTGTAGTAAAGGCGTGCGTATCGTCAGAAACGGGGCTCAATATGTGGTAGGAAAATAAGCAGCCACTTAGGGTGGCACTATAGTTTAAGGGCGGAAAATTTCGAATGATTAAATTGATTTTAAGTGCATGTTAAAATTGATATTCCGGTTTCTAAGTACCTATAAAATAAAAATCGTTTGATTTGATTTAAGAATTTTCGCGTGTTTTTAGAGCGCATTTTCTGAATTTTCGGGGCGTAAGCAAATGGAAATATTTATTTTTCAAAGCATGAAGTCACATTTTTCGACTTTATCGTTGTACAGATGAAAACAGTCTACAGATTTCTAATACTTCGGCGAGAACGACAATATCAGGTCAAATCGCTAGAGGGATTTATGTCAAACGATATTGCAATCGGCGTGGAAAATGTTTGGTTGACAAATAGGTTCTCATTGAACATTTGCTAACACACGTGTCGTGAACATTTTAAAACGAATTTTGCACGGCGACGTGTCACTATTGCCGACAACAACTGTAATCGATAACAACGTCAACTTCAATATTACCTGTTATTATTTTGTCTGATGGTTATAAAATGTGAATTATATAGAAAAATCAATTACAATAATCCCCTCATCTTATGTGTATCTTAAAAGAAATTGTTTTGTGATTTATATTATTTTGAATAGTAGTAAACGAGTTAAATGTAAAATACAAAATACAATTCTACTTAAGCCGATAAATGATTGTCAAAACTAACATCTGAGCATAAATCCTTACTAAATCAAAATATTTTTTTCCCATGGTAGAACATCAAAATGAATATCAGTAATATTAATATTTGTATATCTACAAAGAGCTTTAAGGTAATTTTATATTGTTTTATTTATTATTGTAGAATAAAATATTTTTTCATTCAAATTTTTCTATTTAAACAAATCTAATAAACGTATAAGGATTATTATAATCGACATTGACCCATGATATTGAATAATTAAAAGTGATACTAAACTAAAATTATGAATTCTGCTTTAATTCATTAAAAATACAGCATGATATATTTAAATTGAAAAAAGCAAAGTTTAACTTAACGAAATTTAATTTGAAAGATTATTATAATTTTTTTAAATGTGATGGTTTTAATAGATCACTCGAACATTAATTAATTCAGTAAAACGTTTTCAACTTAGATATTAATTATAATTAAATAAATTCTAAATTACTCGACACCAACGTTGTATAAAAACAAATTTTTTTTATTAATTGAGAAAATAAGAATCACGAAATAGGAAAGGTCTTGAGGAAAATTACCAATAAAATAAAAGGGGGGATATTATAATATTATTATTTTTCATTTTCACGAGACAATTGAGCTTCAATAAGTGTATACATGAAAAATGTATAAAAGCGTAGAACTTCTTAAATTATACAATGGAAAATATTTCTTAATTGGATTGACAGAATGGAAAAAATATCGGAGATGCCAATGTTTAAAACACAATGTTTAATGGCGTTAAACGCCCTTGATTTTTTAAGGAATATTGGCTTATAGCACACGCCATTATTTTTCTGCTCCATATCCTAAACGAATAAACCAGGACTATCTCTGCATTAACAATCCGTTTAATGAAGGTTCCAAACATTCATGCTAGTAAAATACAATTAACGATGTATATAAACGCATGTGTGGACGCTCAGTTAATGTATTATTAATGGGCTATTCCGTATAATTCAATTAAATCTATTTGATTTCAAAATTCTTACTGGTTTATTAATAATTATAATTAAGATCAATTATAAAAAAAAAAAATCTTCGACTTGTGATTGTACAATAATATAATTATGATATACCTAAATGACATATTAACGTACGAAAATCAATAAGCATTTTACGTATTGTGATTAGCTATGTAAATAACACGAAAACAAATTGGATTAATCGTGGCTCCGGATTTTTCGACATTATCCAAAGAGTATCGAAAACACACGGATTAAAAATTAAAATATTATGTGATTTTAGTTTTAAGCTTATCGCGCATGAATACTTCCGATGCTATATAACACGGCTGTATAATTATTACATAACGCTGATACGAATTGTTCGTAGGTAATGATAGTGTCGATCACTTTTGATAATAATAATGAGTAATGCAAAACATAATAATATGATATCAACGTCAATTTTTTCCGTCTGGGAATTCGCAACGCGGACGGACGGTTATTAGACACTCGCTTGCGAAAGCACGTTCGTTTCTTAAGGTTATTTCTCGGCGAACTCGAAACTATTCGCGAAATTGTAATAATTTATACAGGTTATTGAAACCATCAAAACGTTATGATGTATTACAATAAACACTTAAAATATATTACGCGTTGTAAATTGCCAGCACGTTTAAAACGTCCTCAGCGCCCGCAGTTCCCCGTCGCAATTGTGCGTTATAAAATAATCGAATTGTGACGATAGATCTATCATGTATAGAATAAAATATTACGTTTATGAAATAAGTATGCACGTATACGACGACGTACACACGTCACGTGGTGTACCTCATGCGATACGCCTATTTTTTTTTTTTTTTTTTTTTTTTTTATAATACGATAAACCCACGAGTGACTTTTTTCTCGTGTACGGCTATACGGGCGCAAACTAAAAACTGTGTTAAGGGTGTCAAATTATGGTCTTGTCTACGGTCATATCGTACGAGTGAGCTAGGCCCGTGACGACCGATTTGAATAATTCGACGATAAAAATGATCTTTCGTCGAATCCTCTAACGCTCTCGTAACTGCTAGACACGGCTAGCTAATACATGCTTTCGTTTTTGTAGGTGCTATTTGATATCTGATATCCCACCATATTCGAATGAGAAAATCGATTTACACTCCGTACACAGAACTCTCCCTATTTCATCGGCTTCACTTAAAAAAAGGAATTGAGTTTTTAATTTAGGAATATTTAGGATATATTTTTGGTACATCAATGTTTTTTTCATAAAATTAATATAATAACGGGATTTAAACGGGACCATCTTATAAAAACGGGATAAAAATCGTCCCGTTTGAACTTTATCGGGACGACGGGACATGAAGATCAAAAAAGGGACAATCCCGTTTTTAATGGGACGTCTGGTCACCTTAGCTGTACTGTACAATATATTTGACAAATTTAATAATGCCATAGCTTTTGATTTCTTATGTTTTTAGTTTTCTTCAATGATAACCTCCGTTTATAACATACGAAAAAGAATAGGTTTTTTTCTGGGTTTTATTATTTCTTTTTCTTTTAGATTTTGACGTTAAAAGTTTTATTATTAAACTTGATGGTTTAAGTGATATTAGTATTTGATATTTAGAGCGCCGTAGTAATGACAGTACATTTTTGCGGAATGCCCCGGTTTTCCTGCCCGTTAATCTAAACTTTAAACACTGATATTATCTCTTGAAACTATATTGACTCAACGATATGAAATCCCAAAAACATGATGCAGCTTAAAAAAAAATTGAAAACTCCACGTAGAAGAAAACATTTTTAAATACAAGTACAATATTAGCGTTTCTCAAAAAAACAATATCAATAAAAAAAAATTAAAAAAATTACGAATACAACAATAATTATAAAAATGATTATATTATGATCGCATTCGTCTGATGATGTGCCTGAGACACAGTGATGTCTGTACACCGACAAGACCCGTGTGACACGGACCTTCGATAAAACACGAATACTCTGTTGGACGGAAATCCTCCTAAGTAAACATCGTTGTCCAAGCCTAAGTGAACGCGGGTAGTCCGAGACGACAACGGGACGTTTCCCCGGACGTTTCACTGCAGTCGTGATGATTTTCGACGGATCACGCGAGTGTGCACTGAAATCGCGATGCAGAGACGCAGAATCGTGATGGTCGTACGTATATACGTAATAACATCATCTCGCGTCCGTCCGATATACACGTCAATATATCCAAATGGCGGACACGACGTGACAGCGTATCGTATCACATTATAATATTATAACGTACAACAATAACGATAATAATAGTAATAGTAATAATAATTGTAATGATAACGTGTACTCACGGGACTGAGGTCGTTGTTGATGGACTCGGTCGTTGTCTCGGCCGCCGCCGGCGGCGGGTTCGGTCTGGTAGTGCGGCGGACGGTGTGGCGGCGGCGGCGAAACGGGTCGTCGGAATAATAACGTGTCGGCGGCGGCGGTGGACGAGGAGGACGAGGAGGACGAGGAGGACGAGGAGGAGGAGGAGGAGGAGGCGGCGGCGGCGGTCGCGTTGTCAGAGGCGGCGGTCGCTATCACGACGGTCGCGGCGGCGGAGGCGGCTGCCGCGACGACGACGGCGGCGGTAGCTTCGGCCACTTGGTCGCGGACGACGGCGGCGACATCACGGCCGGCGGCGGCGGCGGCGGCGGAGTGCTGGACGAGGTCGGTCGTCGCGTTTACGTCGGTGAACGCGGCCGCGCGGGAGCGCATGAGCGACAGCGACGTGATCACGGCGGCCAGACAACAGATCGCCGGTAGGTAACAGCAGCCGCAGCCGGTCAGTTTGCAGCCGGCCGTGGTTGGACGCGCGGTGCTGCCGGTCCAGCCAACGCACCACCACCACCACCACCACCACCGCCGCCGACGACGACACCGGCAACACCGCCGCGGCCTGCGAGCGCACCGCCGCGGCCGACCCGGCGGAGGGGACGCGACGAAGGGGATCGCCAAAGCCTTTGCGACCGTCCGCCCCCGGACGACCAAGAATGTACTGCCGCTGGCTCTTGTTGTTGCTTTTGGTGGTGCTGCTGCACCACGTCGTCGTCGTCGTCGTTACGATGATCACTGTTCTCGTCCGTCGTGGTTAGTCGGTGTCTGGTCACCGGTTACCGGTGTCGTCTTTCTATTCGTTGTCGTTGGCGGCGTCCAAACCGTTGTCGTCACCAATGCGCGCCGGCACACGTCGATCAACCGCTCCCTGCGGCCCGACCGCACTTTTTCCGCACCCTCATCATGATAGTGACGACGATTACCACGCGTCAACGTGACGCTTTGTTTTTTTTCTCACGCCGATATATCGTATTCGTCGTCCGCTCCTGAAACACAAGACACATTCGTCGTTATCACGTATCAGTAATCAGTAACCAGTGTGATACCACAACGAAATGACTGGGATTTTGTTTCACGCGCACCGTCCGCAGATCGAAAAAACTCGGTGCATAAACGGGTGCAAGTACAGAAGGGTGGGCTTGGCTGCACTTAATATTCTATTCGTCTTTACTCGAAAATCGTAATCTTTTTGATATTCTAGCATTACCCTTTGACTTTCCACCGTGATTTTACCGATGTACCCCCGCCCATCAGAGAACAGTTTCAATCGACTTCTACCGACGGATAAAATGGAATCACGTGTCGAATAAAATAATTTGTTTCAACACGTATGATTGTATGTATATAAATGATCCGTTAAATATTGCGATGGCGATTGCGCGGTGAAAAATGAATCAAAAACGACATTATTTTTTTTTTTTTTTGGACGTGAAATAAAATATCCAAAAACACATGCCCCTGCAAGAGGCGTCCAGACGGCAGACAGCCAATTAAACCGGGCCTTATTTTTCAGTGAAACCTGACAAAAAATATATCGTCCGAAATTATAAATGTGTAAGATGGAATGGAGAAATATGTGCATATACACAATATACACAAATTCTCTAATCGTAAATTCATTGATTTTTTTATAATTTTTAAACAAGGGAAATACGATTATCATTATTATGAATAAACTGATATCACTCATACCTATGTTAAATGTTTGATCAGATGATTAATGTTGTGCGCTTTTTTCATAATCACATCAAAATACAATACAGTGTATCTAACGTTGTACGCGTTTTGATTTTTAATGCGTTATACAATTTTTATAAATTTTTAATTAAAGTTTGTGTATGTATTGAAGTCTTCATCATTTCATTTACGTTTGATTGTTTACTGCGATTTGGCAAACATTTCATTCTTATTGTTTTTTTTTTTTTTTCAATAAAAGATTTTACTACAAAAATAATTTTAAACAATAGTTTTTATTTTTGTTTCAATGGTACGGAAGTAGTACAGAGTATATCCTCCCACGTCACTGTTTCATCTCGATCTACCCGAAAAAAGTGTAGTACGAATTTTCATAAAAAAAAAAAAAAATCGAAAAAGTAGAGGCTGAATACAACCCCTCCCCCGGTCGTACCGCCGCTGATGTATGATAATTTACTTTAATACAACTAATGACTGCGGGGTCACGCTCGTACCGTATAATATAATATTACACTCTGTCGTATATAAATTATATTACGTTACGTGCGCGTGTCGATTGTTATTGTTTCGCCGGAGACTCGACGTGTTCGCGGCGCGCGAGATAATCATATACGCCGTGGATCAAGGATTACGCGGGCAGAATATTAAAGGTTCGACCGTCCGACGCGGAGTACACGGACGGACGAGCGGTTAGGTTTTAGGTTACGACCCTCGGTAACGTTGCCGTTTTTCGATTCGTAACACAAACCGTTCGCGTCCGTGTGTACGAACACACGCTCGCGTTCGAACGGCGACCATATATACGGTTTTGGCGTGTTGGCGACGTTTCCGGCGAATCCAAGTGTATTTGTGAGTTGTGACGATCGAAAAGCGTCAAAAACTATATAGCCTTATTGCCAAACTCTGTCAAAAAAAAAAAAAAGGAGAAAAATTTGATCGATATGACTCGTGTCGATTACTCGCCGAGTCGCATTTTTCGTGCACTCGATCTAAAACCGAAACATTTGTGGCCATTTTATTTGTTTTTTTTTTTGTATTTTTATTCGTTACGTTATCACTACAACTCGACTCTATTCGTGTAACGAATGCGTGAAGGTTTTGGAAACGTAAGTCGAGAGCCACGGTAAACATTAGCACCGTTGAAAAGCGGATTTGTTTCCTATTTTTCAAAGCAAAAACATTTTAATCGTGAAATCCAAAAACGCGAACTTTTAATTTTTACTCTATGGCCTATTATAGAAGTCGATGGATAGAGATAAAAACACATACACTTATACATAAATATAAGGTTAAAACCGCACGCAATTTTATGCATTTATGCATTTTTATGTTGTTACACATTTAATTGTTCATTGAGATACGTGTTATTACTTGTTGTTAGATAATGCAATGATAATAATATGTATTATCAGTGACTAACTGTTTTTTCGCAGATAGATTTATTCGATCAAATCAATTTATCAAATACCGTCGACGGGTATCGATGATATCATTGATATCAGAGAAAAACTGATTTATGAAAACACATTAAATAGTTTTTTTTTTACTTTTCGTAGTTTTTTTTTTTTATCAATTTAAAAAAATATCTATTTCTGTTCATAATTTTTGTATCAATTTCCAAGAATTTTTTTTTTTTATTGTTAATTTTGTATACAAGTGTGCTATGTATTCCATAATTTTTTGCAAGTAAAAATCAAAAGTCTGCAATTTTCAGATACAATAACCCAAACAAAATATGTGATTTCATTCTTTACTTTACCTTAGGTTTGCAGGTTTTGGATGAAATCATTTTCATAGATTATGTTTGAAATACACACATTTACTATTCACTTTATTTTTTCTCGGTGGTTTTATTTATTTTTTTTTAGTTTTTACACACAATTTAATCGTAGCTTTTTTAATCATAGTTAACAAAGATACAATTAAGTATTTTATACTGTTGGTGTGAATGAAGGTTGTTGAAACATTTTGAATAGATACGTACTTATTTAAGAGATAGGTGGAAGATATTAATTGAGGAATTCATCAACCGCCATAAAGGTTAAACAAATAAAATATGCTAATCTAGGATAAATAAAATCCAAAACACTATACTTTCTCCAGTGACCATCACACGTATCACACGATAAGTTCCTTTCTCGACCTCCGATAGTTTTAACACCACTGCGAATCATCACGGTTTATGGGCCTCATCACATCGTTACACGATTGTACATCACCATAGATTGTATTCGTAGTTCGCTGTTCATTTTAGATTTTACGAATACGTTTTTTCACTGTAAAATGCATAATTATCGCATAACTGCTCATAGTCGAACGTTTGACACCAGATTTGGATTTATAACAGGAATAAGTAAGGCTTAGATTTAAACGCCTTTAAATTAGATAGAGAGAAGTTTCACTGTACACACTTATATTTACACTCAATAAGAGTTTGTAAAAGATATGTCGGGCATAACGTCAACGTTATCGCTATACAATTTAATCATATATTTTTATGCCTACAATTTATCGTTGTCAACGGAAATGTTATAAGAACACATTTTTTGAATACTGAACGAAAATAAACATAATTTTTCTAAGCGTAATTTACTATAAAACTGTATTCTTTCGATTTTATTCGTTGTCGTGACAAATATCGATTTTTATTTGGACAGTATATATATATATATATATTACGCGTTCGTATTTTGTGATTTTTTTTTCTTTTGAAACGATCCCCCCGTGAGAAGTGAAAATCACGCGGGAAGAAAACGTCGGTCGAGGATTCGTGCGAAAATCGTTTTCGGTACGCTGCACTCGGTGCCGTTCGACGGTTAATAACACAGGCGCGCGGCTGCTGTTGACGGGTTCACAGGATAACGTTTGCGTTTTCCGCCGGCGGCACACGGCAGGTCGACGACGCGTCTTTGTTGCCGCCGCCGTCGCCGCCGCCGCATTATAACACGGTCTCGAGAACGCGAACCTGCGCGTCCACAGGAGGCACAATCTCATCTCGACCGACGAGATGGCGCGCGACCAGACTCAAAGAGATTGTCGTACGCATTATTTTTATTTTTATTGTTATTATTATTATTATCGTTATTATTATCATTATTATAATCGTTTTATTTGGCCGTGAGCGAATTGGGTTTCAAACGTTTCTTAAGCGCGTGCCACGGCTTCGAGGCCTGTAAATGGGTGCAGCGGCGGGCTGGGCGGACAAAGCCACGGGAGGCAAGGAACGCGTCTGCCGTTTCGGTGTATTTTAGATTCCGAGTGAGACGAAAAATGCATTAGTTTTATAATGATGTGTTTTTCTATGTATGTTATCACTTTTTTTGGATAGAAATAACTGTCCAAAAGTGTACAGAAAAAATTTCAAAAATCGTTAGTTGGAAGTTTCTTATATACGTTGAAATTTCGAATTTTGATGAAAATCATTTTAGATTCTGAGTGAAGCGAAGGATCTTATGGTTTTACAATGATGTTTACTTTTTTTTTTTTCTGTAAACACTTTTTCGTATAGAAATCCTTGTCCAAAAGTTTCGTCCAGCAACTTTTTAGATTCGAAATTGAACTGAAATGGTACTTTAGAGAGGTCATTTTTCCAAAATCTCCATAGTTTTTTCAGTAATCAAGAATAACGATCGAAAAACTGAGTAAAAACGGTAAAATCGGTAAAAATCCGCCGTAAACGAGATTTTCACTGTTCAGATTTTAGGTATTTAGTCATAAATCGAAAAGTATTGAAGCTAGAAACTTGAAAATTTTATCCAATATCAAATACATACTTTTTTATATTGGACTACATTTTCAGAACAATTATAGCACTTTTGACTTAAATATGGAACTTTTAACTTACCAAATTGTTTGAAAGTTTTTATGTAATATAATTTTAAATATTTGACAAAAAGTTCTGAAAATGTAATATGACCTTACTCATATACCTACCTAATTATCCTAACAAAAATTCAAAAATCGTGACTCAGGATTTTTTTTTATACACACTTTAATAAATTATTATACGATTTTTTACAATATTGTCTGATTTCTTTTAAGTTTATTTCTAATGAAATATTGAGTATTTGTTAGAAAGTTCTGAAATTTTAATACAAGTTTACTCTTATACTAAACTATTAATACCGAAAAAATATCAATAATCATGACTCAAGATTTTTTTTCCAAGCATTTAAAAAATTATACAAATAACCGTAAAATACGTAAACAGTATTTAAATAATAATATATTATATTACACTGAAGCTTTGCTCAGAATCGTTTTATACTAAAGAAATGAGTCATCATTTCTTTAAAACTTAATACATTCATCACCAATATCTTGTCCGAGGACCGAAGGGACGAAGGACGAACTTGTACCACCATCATCTCACTTACCAGCTTTTTTCAATAATAACCTTATAAAATTTGGAATTGTTAATCCGTTAAAAATTTATTTTTTACCAATAAATTTTACATATATATTCCTATATTTTAAGGGTTGAGTTTCATCAAGATTAACACAATAAATTATTGTTAACACGCGTTTTAATTTGAAATTACGGCTCGAATTTATTTTTATTTTTATATCATAAAATTTATAGTTTTTGGTTATAAGATCTGGAATTTTTATACTTGCTTTTTTATAAGTAACCTTAGCTTTACATTTTTACAGTAAACGAATGCACTATATTTTAATTTTTTATGTAAGGTAGAAATGTCTAAATACTGTGAATACGGTTAAATGGAGCATTTTTATGAATATTATTAAGGCAACATGGATTTTTCGTGTTATTATTCTTGTTAAACTCGAAACTTGAAATTCGCATCAATTTTTCATCATTAGGTTTTTCATTTTTTCGAAAACTTTACTAGTTGATACCAACAATAAATTGTAACTCGAGTTTCGCTCAGAATCGTTTTCCGAAAACAGTGATTTATCATTGATTTCAAATTTAAATAAAATCATACTACACGTTTCGTGCTCTAATCTTATAAGCTCTAAAGTTCTTGAAATCCATCACCATTATCTCATCCGAGAAGCGAATAATACCCCCGGTACAAAGGATATGTCTGGTTTTTTTTTTCGTTTCATTTTATATTTTATCATTCGGTTTCTCGGATAAATCCGACGACGCGGGTTTCTAATTCGACCCCCGTCGTCGGATTTATCCAAATTGTTTTCGCTGCGGTGACTAAGATAAATTCGTCTGACTATTTCACATTCAATAATAATGTCCTCCACCGCTGCTCACATATTGTTTTGCAGTCATCGCGTTCCAACAAAGAAATGGCCCGGCGAGGATATGAGAATCGTGTTGTTTTTTTTTGGGGGGACATTTTTTTTTACTAACATAATTATTGTTCGGGACATCCTATATTTCCAACAACGGTTCCAAGCACTTTTCTAGTTTATAGTATGACCATACCGTTTAAAAAATAATTAAATGATTTTTACTCAATTTTCAGGTAATTTTTCTCAAAAATTGAAAAACGTTTGAGGACAAAGAAAAATAATAAGCATTCTTTAGATAACACTTCTGATCTATAGTAAAACTGAACATAACTTTTTCATCAACTACTCTTAAAAAAAAAAAAAAAAAAAACAATAAAAAGAGTAATAAAATCAATATATATATATATTTCGCTTCACTTGCAGAATATCATTAATACATATATTCAATGTGCATAAGGTTTAAATAAGAGAAACTCGTAAAATCAACTTGACAGTTGATGATCTAAGAAAAAGATAAAATTTTAAGACTGTAGTCTAAACCGTATTTAAAAAAATTGAAAAACAATACTTTTGTACTATTTATCAATTTTTTGATGTATGCATTTAACACATTATACTTAGTTAAACGGTCAGTATAACTAAATAAATTGACTTTATGAGTAATGCGTGATGAAATAGTTTATTTTTTCAGTCCTTTTTTAAAACTGTCGGAAAATCAGATAGATATTTTATTATTCCAAAATATTTTAAGTTACATTAAAGTATACGACTCCGGTTCTTTTTTATTCAACATTAATGGTTCGTGAATACATTATAAATCGGTTTTATTGAACACACTTTATGCAATATTATAATGTTTGACATTTCCAATGATCACGTAGGAAACAACAAATATATTAAACTTTAAAAATTTTCAAACAAAACTATGTAGATATAAACAGACGAAAAAACATGCACCAGATTTTAAAAAAAATTTTAATTATAAATTTTATTCTGTTAATGTGAAACTCGAAAAATGGTAAATCAAAACCATTGCATTTACCAAGTATGTAATAAATCAAAAACAACTTTCAAGAAAAACGATAAATAATAAACGATAACATATTTTTAATTTCTCATAGTATCGTCGTTAACAGATATTTTGCATTTTATTATCTCGTCGTTATTTTGCATTTTTTTTTTTTTTGTGTGTTCAAACTATCATTCGATTGTTTTAACGTCTAGAAACGAAATCGATTTCGCTATCGCCGCGCAAATTTCTATTTTAAATTACGAGAACGGGACGTCGGCGTCGGCGTTACGTGCTGTTCGCAAAGTATTCGCAGTGTGCCACTGTCGCGGCGGCGACGGTATATCCGATTCGAGATTATCAAAAAAAAATCGCTATAACGTGTGCAAGCGTAGCAATAACGTTCGTGAGATTTCGGTTATCCGTCGTCGCTGACGATAACGACGGCGGCTGTCGCGGTTAGCTCGCGAAGCGGCGTATGCCACGGGTGCTTTGGGTCGATCATTAATAATATTGTTGTGCATTTTTTGTCGTTGTTTTTTTTTTTTGTTTTTTTTTTTATTTTTTGTTTTTTTTTCGTCCGTATTATTATTATCGTCACACGACGTATTGTGTGCGCTCGTTGTCGCGGCGTTTAATCTCTCGCGACTCCTAAACGCACGCCGGAGACGCGTATTACACAGCTCGTTAAAATTCGTCGCAGGAATTTATCACCGAGATGTGTTTTCTTAGTGTTATTTTTAGGATCTATATATTTAACATTATATACGACATTGATGTAATAACTGAAACTAATTTCGCTGAAATCTCATACGCCGGCGTATTAACCTCGTTAAACGCATGGACATAAATATATTATGATTTGAGTGATGGCGTTTTAGCGTGCAGCGGCGTTTAGAACCGTGTGATAATTAAACGGCTTGCGACCGCCGCCGCACACATGACTACAATATGTGTGTAGGAATGCGTATTCCCGAAATCGTTCGTTATAAAAAAATAAAAAAATAATAATAAATTAAATTTAAAAAAAAAAAAAACTGCTAAACTAATTTTGTTCTAAGCACTGTTATATGTGTGTGATAGTAAATCCGATTACGAGTTATATACACGTCGGTTTATTGAAACACTGACACTCGGGTAATAAATCAACTGAAAATCAATATTTTTATTGTTTCGGAGTTGCGTGATAAAAGAATTTTAAGGCTTTTTTTTTTTTTTTTAAATTTAACTCCCGCTTTTACGTTTATAACACGACGAACAACGTATTACACCGTATCAATCAGTAGTCAAAGTTAATTTTTGTCTACGTTTAAAGTTTGTCGGTTTCGTGAATAAATAATGAGAAAATATTTGGTATTCGTCGACCAGAGAAAAAGCAACATTTGGAAATAGATAACGGTAAAAGCTAACGTGGTTAAAACTGAACTCTTAACGCATGCGACGATATTAAGTAATTCGTATTTAAATCAACCCGCGAAAATATTTAAAGTTGATGATGATTAAATACGCTCTGATAAAAATGTATATAAACTACGAGTGTAATTAATTTGCCCGAATAACTTTAGTGCTCATAACAAATGTGGTCCAGTATATATGTATATTGTGTACACTATTGTACGCATAATTTTGAACATAATATATCTGACTGTCAAATTTAAGTTTGGAAAACGCTCATTAAGTATAACATATTCTCTGTGGCATTTACTAATGTCCGTACATTTACAAAGATAATAAATATACGAGTGAGAATAGCGTTCTATCTACCTGACAGGTGCCAACGATTCCGTATTCACAACAAAACTATGACATCGGTATGTGGGGAGGGATCACGAGTCGTGGTTTAGATCACGGGACCAAGCTTTCGCTTTCCCACTAGGACTCTATTAAAATATTTGCTTTTGTGTTAAGTATGACGTCATGACGAACTGACTTGAGAATTTTTTCAGTGAAAATGAAAAATATTTCGTTCTGTATCAACAGGTTTATTCACTATTTCACACCTCGCGATCGTTTATCAGAACTATGACTAAAAAGTCGGTGAGGTAGTGGTTGCGGAAGAACGGTCCCTCCGTCTTCAGACAAAGTAACGGTGATGATGGGTGGTGTTTTTTCATTCAAAATATAAAATAAATTCAATTTTTAGTAAAACGATTCTGAGCAAATATTCAACACCTGTACCGTTTACACATTTTACCGTTTTGAGTTTAGCTATTAGTAGATTTTTTCAAGCAAAACTTTTTACCTATATATCTAAAATGTTTAGTTACTCATTTGTTAGAATTTTTTTTTTATCAAAATATTTCCAATATAAATTTCTATCATTATTCCAATTTCCATAAAGATTGATCAATCATTTTTATATGCGTTTAAAGTTTAAAGTTTATGTAAAAACTGTCGATCCATCAAAGTACTATCTAACCCATTTTTGTTAAAAAAAAAAAAAAAAAGTATATGTATATACTAACTTAACCTCGAAAAACTAACTTATTATTATACTTTCAAACCTAAATACCAAAAGTTGAACATTTTATTAAATAGCATTGTTCAACAATGATTTATTTCCAGAGTTGCATATTTAGCCCAAAAAAGATCACATTTGATCAAAAATCTTTTTCGTTTATTTATTTATTCGTATGGCAATCGATTTAATGAGAATCTCGTGTACACATATTACCGTTCCTTTTTTTTTTTGTACTCAGTTTTTCGGTAGCTTTTCCTTATGTTTAAAAAAACTTTTGCAAGTACAGAAAAATATAAAAATAAAAACTTTTGAGTAGCACCTAGATGAAATTTCTGATGTATAAAAGGACTGAGCGTAACGTTAAAACGAAATCTCAATAAAATGGCTCCTAACAAAAAAATATTTAAAAAAATAAACATCGTTACAAAACAAATAATGCATCCTTCACCTCACTCAGAATTTTAAATATCAATATTTATTTTCTAGGTATACGGCGTTTCTTTATTTATTACGTTACTCGACTATCTAAAGTTATTTTTTGAACTTAAACATTCTATTTTGTGTATACATAATACATGTATACTATATATACGGTGTACACGGAATAAAGAATATTTTACTGAATTTCGTGTCGAACGGCTACCTAAACGGCGTACCGTAATATTTGATTTGAATAAAGCTTTTTCTCGCACTTTTTTCTTTTTCCTTACTTTCTTCGCACTATTTTATAAACAATAAAGTTAAAGTAAATGGAAAACAATAACAGTTCGAAACAGCAAGTTCACTCGACGAAACGAACGTCATACCTATTTTAATCCGAAAACAATATGAATTAAAATTACAAATTACATTTATAAAAACTTTTCACGGGTCTCTTTAGTTTAGACGCGGGAGGCATCGAGTTTGTACTACGTATATTCCTGCATTTCTTCGACGATTTGAGAGATATTCGATTTTTCGCAATCTCATTATTGAATGTATAAATACTAAATCTAATATTCATACACGACATGGTTCTATATAACTTTTTAAGTACTTAAAAAAATTGTTGACCTTTGAAATAAGTAGTTCAACGTCTTTTTTAAATTGTGTCATAATTCATTTAAAATGTGTGTTTTTACTACACGTTATTTGTTATGCGCACTTATTAATTTACACATTAAACGAAATTATTTTACATACGTAATACTCGGCCATCGAGTCTTGTGCATTGAAAAATGTTAAAAATAATAATAATTCAAAATTGAAAAACTTTCATAAGCACTTGTACAATTGCTTTTAATACCTACATAATAGATTAAATATTTATTATTTACTATATCGATCATTGATATTTTATGTACCTATTTGCATATTCGCATTTATATTTTTAGGAATTTTCATATGAAATGGCAGCAATTTGTATTATTTTAAGTGGCCCATAAACGAGCAAAAATGATCTACCTTGATTTTTGGCTCATTTCAAAAATAAACTCAAACCATGTCCCTTTACTGAGATGTTACAAATTAGCGTCATAAAACAAAAAATAAATATACAAATAACAGATTTCTTTGCAAACCTAAAAGTAAATACGCACCATTAATTTCTATGAATTCGGGTTTCTTAAAGTATAAAAAATATACAAAATTAATAGATATGACTTGAATCCGACAAATTGAACATAATTTTTTCCCTGCACTCGTGGCAGCGTATCGCATAGTATTAAAAATATTATTATCAAACATAATGACAGAAACAATTTTCTCTTACTTTCGCGGCGTTTCGAGTACAGTTTATATGCATTGAATTGTAGTTCCAGGAAGGCCGATCTCCGATCGTAAGATATCGTAGATCTCCGATCTATTTATTAGTAAATAAGGTGTGGTTATTTTACACTGTATTGTTTTTATGCAAAAAAAGTATGCTTATTTTTTTGTAAGTAGATTTTCGTTAATAAATAAAAAACGTTCAGAAAATTATAGCTTGCAAAAGTCACCCTTAATGTATAAACTTGATATGTTGTGTTTTGAAATTTTACTATTTTTTACTAATTTGTTTTTGGAAATAATATTTGAAAAATAAAATCTTAAAATGTCAAGCGAATTTTTTATCTTTGTATATTTATAAATTTATATTTTTTTAGGGTATTATGAAAAAAAATATCTTAAAGATTTTAAAGACGCTCTGGCCAATGAATTCCCCAACTAAGACATATACAGGTTGTTAGTGAAAAGCCTCAGGAATCAAATGGTATGGGTCATATAGTCGATTGTCGTGCAAAATTTTTAGATATAAGGGTGCAAAGATAAATAAATATTGCATTAGTCTTATGGGGAGAATTCATGAAGTTAATTATTTTTTCCATGAAATCGCGAATTCCCCAATGCAGATAGTGATAAACTGAAAGTTCAAAGCTTAAAGAATTTATTGGTACTTTCCGAATATGAGGTAAACGTGGGAAATTTCGTGTAATTAAACGAAGAAAATTTTATAATTTATGATTTTAAAAAACATTTTTTTCCATAAAATAATTTGTAAACTGCATTTAATAAAAAATATTAATATTTACTTGATAAGTACATACACGGAAGTTTGAATTTGAGTTTTGAATTTGTTCGTTTTGCAGAAGTACTGTTTAATAAAATGTTTCATAAAATGTAAAATCAAAAGATATTTACCATTAAATTTGTGAATAGTTAAAATGTAATTGATCACTCAACGACTGGCTGTCGGACACGCTGGGGGTCCGATGCATGGAGAACGCTACATGCAGGGAGAATCGAATTGTAGGTTACCGCGAACCTCACTCACAGATACTTTTACTGTATAAAGATTTTTTACGGAAATTCATAGAAATGAAATTTTCTTGAAATTTTGACTAAGTCCATTGGATTCCTGAGGTCGAAAACTCTTTATATATGAAATATAAGAAAAATCGTTAGAGCCGTTTTCGAGATGGCATGACTAGAAATAGGTAAGTACATACAATTCCTTGCTCGTTGTATAGTATAAGATATACGTACACGTTTATTTACTGATTTACATTTGAATACGATAATATTTCATAGGTAAATTAAGTTCACGATACTAAATACATTATAAACGTATTTCATGAATCGTTTTATTATATATTATACAATCAAATTGAATTATAAATATTCTGTGAAAAATCACAATTGAAACTTTATACATTACTCATATTACGTATGTCTGCAACTGTTTAAACGGACTTGTTCTAGATGTATCCAAGAAAGTGTGTTCATCTGTATCTATCTATGTGCTATTCGCATTAATAATACACTTAAAACGGATTTCTCTTTATATATAAATTATATAAATTTATACATATTTATATTATTATTTATTATTATTTATTATTTATTATTATTATTATTATTATTATTTATTTATTATTATTATATATTTATATTTATTTTTATTTTTATTAATTTATATATATTTCATTTTTATTTCTTTTTATACATTTTTTTATTTTTATATTTTATTTTTTATATATATGAATTTTTTTACACTATATATCTAATATACAACAGACTCGTTTGTGGTAGGAGAATTGCCTGTATTATGTTATAAAAGAAAATCCACGGTTGAGAGAGACAAATATTCTTAGGGTCTACGTTTAATTACTTCTTATGATTGAACTATATCGTCTTTCTGTAATTAAAATATTTTGAGTTTCGAGTACCATCGATAGATATAAATAGTGTCGACATACATATGTATACATATATAGGTATTATGACACGTATAATACATAATATATCTATTGTATACGAAAGACTTACACTCTTGACACGAATACTTTCCGTTGTGAACAAACAAATTCAAAAAAATAAAACAACAAACGTGTTATACGTATAGTACAGAGTTATTCCTATTGCTTTCGTTGACCGCGCACAGACCGTACCTACGAGAAAAGTGTTAGCGTAATGTGTATACCTATTAGGTTTATAACACGACAACACGTTTAATCCACCAAATTCACGTTGGTAAATTTGATTAAAAAATCTTAATGAATTCACAATATTTTTTTCCTCCTGAAATGATCCATCTGTAAGCAATAACATCACGTTTGATCCATGACTCACCGAGCGCAAGAACGAACCCGAATTCGATGTTTTTTTTTTTTTTTTTTTTTTTTTTTAAAGGAACAAAAATAATTATTGTTTTTAGAAAAAAATACAATCTGTGTTGAAAAATGATTAATATCGCAATTTTTCGTCGATGGAAATTTCGCGTGTATTCGTTTAAAAGACGACCACTTCGTGTTACGAAAAATATAATGAAAATTAAAACACTATGAAAAAACGTTTGCTATTCTGATCAACAAATATTATACAACCATGATATAAATTATAAACCTCAGATCTCATACTACAGCCAAGCACTCGAGAATAGCTCAATCTAAACCGTAGTGTTTTCTCTGACCAAACTGCGTTTGCATGAAAGACGTCCTAACATGGAACTCGTCTGTAATATTATCTTATCAATCAGCATAAAATATGATATTCTCATTTTTCATGACAGTGCTTCGTTTACACTTGTAGATTACAGATATCAAAACCAAGCGGGGTTCTTTATTTTTTTTTTTTTTTTCATCAATTCGAGGCAACATGTTTAATTGCGTAATTTTTCATTCCAACGCTAAACTTCCAGTATTTGTGATCTTAACTTTTTTTTTTTTTGACGAATCGTGGCTACTATATTTTACGAAAATTCTTTATCTACACAAATCGGTAAAATATACGTTTCGGTAATAAAATGTCGTTTTAATTATATATATATATATTTTTTTTTTTTTTTTTGAAACTAATTGTTTAAAAAAGTTTTAAAAAAAAAAATTGTATTTTTCCACACTTAGTGTCTTTTTTCTCGTATTTGACCTCTGCCACGGACGTGAAAATATGAAATGCAAAAAACAAACGTATTATATTATGTATGCAACTAAATCAAATGAAATCCCTACTCAATTAGACTATCAAAACCCATTGGATTTCGTAACTCACGCGTGGTGGAGTTATTATATGTTTCACTTACACCCGGTAATAATATTATATTATGCACTATGCAGTATGCACGCACAACACTGTACGAGGTGTGTGTGTGTGTGTGTGTGTGTATCATTTGCACTAGGTATCGGCCGTTAATGTTCGGGGAAACCACATAATATTTCTAGGCGCCACTAATCCTACTAAACGGTTATAATATCAAGGACCCAACGCACACATTTACATATTCACTTTGTAATACCAGAGGCCAAACTACAATACGGACGATGGGTTTTTTTTTTTGTTCTCTCTTTGTTATTTGAGTATTTGACCAAACGATTAAAATTGAACTTGAAAATTTAAAACCATTACGTCAATCTAATTATTTTTTATTTTTGTTACGCACTATGTAGTATTTTATTTTCCGAAAAAAATCGTATAACACACGCAAAACTCATGATATTGATTCAATGTTGGAATTCGTTGGATGTAACTTAACAGTATTTAACCATGATATAAAACGAATATTTTAACTAAACGTACCTATGCGTGTTATTAATGTCAATTGTTCTTGTACTACCTATGAATAATTAATTACTGAAACACATTACAACTTGAAATTTGTATAACCGTACACGAGGTTTCATATGAACGAGTTTCGGGTTTTTTATTTTACGTTATGTAAAAAGTTTTTTACCATATCATATCTTTTCTAAATTATTATTATTGCCTACACTCGATATGTTACATTCAAATAATATCTTATATAAATGTTATTACTTACTATATAATAAATCAAAATCGATAAGTACACACATTATATACACACAACTATTGAACAAGTATATTCAAAACTATTTGATTTCTTTTGTTTTGTGTACACAACGTCATAAAAATATATGCTTAAGTCATTAATCACGAATTATAATGTTACGTCATTTACAATTATGCACTGTTTTATCTTCAACACGCGGATGAATGTGTTTTTTTCCGAGGTTTGTTGACAAAGCATATCATACCTCAACAACGTTTACGTTTAGTAAGTCCAAGGAATTTATATTTTATTTATATTTCTAAGCACTTAAGATAAATTAGGTATACAATAAAACGATTAAACTTATTATCCGTCTGTTTTTCGATTTATATAATTACATTTTTATATACCTAGACATATCAAGAGCATTGTAATTATCTAACAGAAATATTTGCCCTTTGCAAACCAACTCCCCTCACCCCGAGTGTTCAGTTTAGGTGCCAAAACTTTTATGACAAACGAGTAGAAAAAAACCGTACCACGATATTATGTCTTATTACAGACATTAAATGTTTTTAAAATCATAAAAAATGTAATTTTAACAATATTCAAGTATAAGCGACCATAATTTCTTTTTATTTGTTGAATCAACGATGATAAAATATGTGCATGACAAAATTTTATTCGGGTATTAATGATAAAAGCAATTTTATATTCATTATTATGAGTAAGGCATGAATAACTATAATACTGAATGGTTAATTACATTATATTCTTAAACCCTGATTAAAGATTTTAGAGATGTTTTCAATATAATTAGCGAAATATATTAGTAAGATTACATGAAATTTTTAGATCTTAATATCAAGAGTTAAAAAATGTATTATATAAAAATGTTGAAAAAAAAAACAATATTGTTTCAGAGTCCTTTTACTTTGACCGTCTTTACTCAACTTTTAATATTTTATCCAAATATTGGAAAAACTATTGAGAATAAAGAAAAATAATTTCCCTAAAGAATAAACTAAATGAAATTTCTGATCCATAGAGAGGTTGAATGTAACTTTTGGACAAAATCTACTGCCAGAAAAAGAAATGATAAATAATAAACATCGTTTTAAAACGAATAGATCCTCTGCTTCGTCCGGAATGTAATACAATATATATATATATGTATAATTTTTATAAAGTTTTTTAAAATTTTTTTACTAAAGGACCTTTGTAAATTGTAAAAACAATTTGGCTTGACAATTTTATTATTGTACAAATAATAGATGATAATATTTTCATTATTGATTAGAATACAAATAAAATATTTATAAACTCTGAATATAACGTACAATATATGGATGAGATATATTTGATATACTTTTATACACGCACACACACACACACACACTACACGCATGCGTATAAAGTCAATAATACCTATTAATTTTTTTTTTTAATTTAAAAATTATGATTTATTTATAATTATAACATATAATATATTCTGTAAAGATGTTTTTCAATGTCCATTTATTAATAAATACGATGAATAAATAAAAAAAAGAACGTACTTCGCACCATGGGGTATTCTTTGCTTCTCGGACGAGATAATGGTGATGAGTGTGTTGAATTTTAAAGAAGCGATAGATCAGATCATTCCTTTAGCTAAACGATTCTGAACAAAGCTTCAGTATAAAAATATACCATTTATATATTTAAGTCTAATTATCGGTATTATTTTTTTTATCAAATCTGTTGAAAGTTTTATTGTTTGACAAAGCAGATATTTTTTTAACCAAATGATTTAAAACATGATGTTCTATACTTTTATCTGTATTCAAATGTTCATAATGATTGGATGGTCCAATGATTTTCATACACATTTCAATGTTGTAAATTGATATGAAAAAAAACCTATTCCGTAAAAATCGCATGATAATTTACCTAAACGTTTATAAAAAAAAAAACCTTGAGTTGTTTTTGATTATTACAAATATTACTTAAGATAAATTTTAAAATCAAGGTATTTGCAAAGTTCTATTTTCAATCCAAAAGTTGCCAATTTCTTTTTGTTTTGTTTTTTTTTTTTAATACTTTAAGTATGTAAAAATATGTCATTAATATGTGATGAAAATGATCAGTTTTTAGTATCATTGCTTTCTGAGTTATGACTAAATGACTAAAATCGATTAAGTGAAAATTACTTTTACCAAAAATGTTAGTGTTTTTCTGCAGTTTTTCTTCGCGCGTGTAAAAGCCATCGAGAAGAGAGAAAAATAAACCTTCAATGTGTCATTTATATAAATTTTTTATCTGTTAAGTAGGTAGATGAATCTTTTGGACAAAATCAAGTACACCAAAAATCCTCACTTCCTCCGGAATCCAAAATTGAACACAATTATATTTAAACTTTAGATTTGTGGATAAAGAATCATTTTTACTCTGAAATAAAATAATGCTTCGAAAATGTTGAGTGATTTTATATTTAGTAAATACTGCTATGGAGTTTTCTTAAGTATTGATTGTAGTACATTACAGTGAAAGTGTAGAATACGTACTACAACGGATTCACGGCTCACTATTATCATAAATCCTGGCTTTTCTCTTACACATTTTCATAAAGCTGAGAACATTGTGTACAATACACTAATTACATGCCTATTATTATTTCCATTTATAATTAATTTAATTGTACACAAGGTAAGTAAAGTTAATGTTTCAGTATAATACTTTCAATTTTGCGAACAATGATAATTATTCAAAAAAAAAAAATGTTACGTTTTTCTCAGTACCTAAGTTTCTCAAATATAATGTAACGTAATGTAATACTAGGTACGTTTGTAAATTTAAAAATTCCAAATTGTTTAATGAAACAAAGCTTTTTATTTTTATGTACAGTATTAATGACGAAACTGAGCGCTCTTCACTTGTATAAATACCTAAGAGTATATGATATATATATATATATATATATATATATATATATACTATTTATATATATATATATAAATGTTTAATTATTCATATATTGTAAAACAAAATGTTCGGTTGAAACTTGGCAAGTAAATACGTTCATAATAGAATTTTCAATTTATTATATTTTCATCTTGGAACAGAAAATATTTCGACGATTTTATTAATGTATCATATTTACATGATTATAAATTTTTCATTTATTTAAAAAAAAAAAAAATCCCGATACCGTTAGGATAATAAAACGCTATACGTTATAGTAAATTTAGCATCGTCGAGGGAATAATATGATTGAATTACTTCAATTCGAAGATACGAAGTCAACCGTCAAACCGTGATATTTAATTTACAATATTTCAACGAATACGCTATTGATAAAATAAACTATATAAACGCATGAAGTAAATCAAATCTTCGAATACGTCGTGCAAGAGCAAGAACCACTACATGCAACATTTATTCTAAAATTGAAATGAGAAGAAAAATAAGACGGATGTAAAGGGATTCGACGATTTCTACAAGAATACGCGTATTACTCGCCGTGCAGTCTCTTTCGATCCGGCGCAGAACACCGGTGTACGGCAGTTCGAAGTTGTAGCGTGATAATAATGTTATCGAGTTTAAAAAGTTCTTCTGTTTGGCGGACGTGAAGGTAAAAAAGGTTTTCGATTCGATTAAAAGCAATCGAGAAAATCCTTGGGAATTTTTCGTGAATCGTCCTTTTTACTGGAGTCCAATAATAATTATTGTTCACTTTTTGTACAGGTACTGTTCCGGTCGTACACCGTACCCGAAAAAGTATTAATCTATAAAAGAAATTACACAATACACATAATGTGACAAAATCAATATTTAACAATAGTAAGTACACAATGTTAAGTACAATTATATGTGTATTATACGTATACAGTGCGAGCAACTATACGGTAATAGTAAAATGACGTAAATCCGAGAGTCTTGAAAATATTTCTGTCTGCAAAGGAAGGTTCAGATATCCATGATTTTCAAGAACGAGAAATTCGCTGTAAAAATTTAGAGATTGTATTTTATTACAATTATATGGTTACGAGTATAGATTGGTTTAAAATGGTTATATTTTAAGTATGATTTTCTAATTTTATAACTCTGAAACTTTTGGTGTACACGATTCGGTACTTTTTCATAATACTATAATAATAATTTTATCCTGTACCTTTTGATTTTAAAATAATAACTCACGATTCTTAATTCAAAATTATCCACAACAACATTTTTCAAAGAGTTTTAATGATCATGGATATAATATCGGATTAAGTTTACTAATAACGATAATAGCTATAACGTGAAATTAAGATTAAATAACTGAAGAAGATTGTAACTATAAGTTAAATACCAATAAAATTGTATGATACCCATTCTCGTTTTAATTTTACGTAGAACTCACTGAACATTACTATGACTAATACTTTGAGTTGGCAATTAGATTTATGCACATAAAAACAATTTGAGAATCTCTTTGAGAATAGAAGCTCTGTAGTTTTCATTCGGTAATACCGACTGATTTAATAAATTAAAAATCGATTTTTCTACGAATATTTATCTTGTGAGAAAATAAAAATAAGCATTTCATATTATTCGTGTATATTGTGATTCACGATAAAACATTTACGAGTGTATTAGCAAAGAAATTGATTTTATTATGATATTCTAAAACTGTTCCCAAATAAATAGAGAATTTCGTGAAAATCGAAGATATCTTTGTTTCACATTATACCTAAAGATTTCGTTAAAATATACATTTTTTACATTTCGGGTGCAGTGTACAAATTTTGAACAGGATCCCAAAAGTTTCACCGGGCATATCGTCAACGATATTTGCTCTCTTGAGTTTTATTTATACAGGCTTAATGTTTTTCCTATATATTTACGCTAAATTTGTTGAATTTCAGCAACTGAAAATAAATAATACACGAAATGTATATCTTGAAAATTATCACGATCAGTGTCCGGTGGGCATTAAGGGTCAACGAAATTCATTTTAGGTATAATATGTATTTTGTGTACATATTATAATATTATCAGTGTAGTGATTTATACTTAAAGCGTAGAGAAAGAACGACGCAGTAAAAGTTCCAAAATCGATACAGAGTCACTTCGTCCGTCGACGACCCAGTCGAAATACCTATTAACACGTATGGACGATGGACATCATCATATCGACTGTCCAATTCAAAACTGTTACAACTCAAAAAAGAACTTTTTTCAGAAAATCGATTTTAAAATGTAATACATTTTAACTACCCAGTTATAAAGCATGAAATAAATTAGTTATGGATGTGATTCTGGGTAAACATACGTCACGACTATACATCTTTAAATTTTTACTGACATTATTTAAGTACACTTGTTCCAATGCCGAATTAGACATGAATACATGATAAACAAACAGGATTTGTCATTCCTAAATGAGCTCTCTAGTGGTCAACTGAAACTGAACAAATATTTTTGTCGCGTTATTGAATTTAAATTGTTTTCCAAAAAAGGAAAGCGTTGATGTACATAATTCGTTTTTTAATATTTATATTTTTTTCGATTAGTTGTAGTAACTAGTGGGTATATCGAATTGGATAATCGTTAATAAGTTTGAACGACGAATTAAAAACGCGTCTGCAGAAGTCGTCGTACCCACGACGACGAAGCCGAGTGGTCATTTCAAACTATCGTTAACCGGCTATACGATCACTATGTATTGCGTGAACTTTTTTCAATTCAACGACAACTCCGCCGCCGTATGGGCAAAGCGACAGAAACTCCGGCCGAGTACGCGACGACGAACTTTCGGTTTCTACGGCCTTCGTTTCGTGGTCGGAAAGGAGACGTCGGACAAAACCGTCGTGCAGTGAACACGGGGCCATACGAGACGTCGGACGCGTCATTCCGTGCGTACGCTATATGATATTAATTAGGTGATGTCGCCTGATAAAAATAAAAAAATAAAAAAAAAAATAAAAATAAGAACGCGAAACCGTTTGAGCATCAGACGTGTCATTAATAGACCGTGTGAAGATAATCGATGGACTTTGTTTTGGCGCTGACACGTATTTATGGAACACAAGTGCAAATATTCTGGAAAACAGGAGCTCGACAAAATGTTGGAGTACCCCTTTCCCATACACACACACACACACACACACACACAAATACACTCGAAACATCTTGGCTGCCACAGTGGTGCTAAACGAATGAAAAAATGTCGGTATTCAAGCGCACCCGCAGGAAAAAATCACACCCGGGGCAAGATGGAAATTTAAAATAGCCAAATCAAAATGATTAATCTAATATATATTCAGTATCTTCATTTTAAAATAGCATTGAGTACTAAATATACTAAATAAACAACATTATACGAGTATGTTCACATAAGACCTTTAAATTAGTTGATTTACAACATAATATCAACACTTTTGAAATACATGTTTTTTTTTAACTGTGTTATGATCAATAGACGTGATGTAAAATAGCAAAGTTTCAAAAAGTCCACAGAGGGACAATATCCCCTTTCCCCCCTGCGAGCACCCTTGTCGGTATTACCCATATAAACACGTATTGAAAACGCGTATTTTTTAGTGTTTTTTCTAAGATGATAATAGATACGGGTATGATATTATGATATTGTACAAACGTTATTTATACGTAGATGTATAACTTGAACGCAATGTGCAAGAAAACCAATAATTTTATACCTAAAAATCCTTTTGGCTTTGCGCACGTGGACACCGGATACGTATTATCAACCCCCGAATATACTCGGCCATTGTCAGGGGAAGGAAGAGATTATAATAATTTGAACTCATCAATCGCAGAGTCAACACCTCCGATCGATTTTTAAAAAAATGGTTCCAACTCAATAAAACTCAACTGTTTCGTAAACATACACACACACACACGCACACACACACACACACACACACACACACACACACACACACACACACACACACACACACACACACACACACACACGAGGGCATCCTTTTTTTATATTTCAGCGGTAGTGGAGAGCGAAAAGATATTTTTACAGCGGGCGTCGTCGGGATGAATGGTGGGTGGGGATGGGGGTGGGGACATGCCGTCGCCGCCGTAGTCGTCGCCGGGACTGCGGCCACTGCTATTGCAAACGCTACTGCCGCCGCCGCCGCCGCCGCCGCCGTTACTGTTGCCACTGCGGCTGCTGTTCCGATGGTCGATTATTTTCGGAACAGCTCGGCCTCGTCTCTTCACTCTGCAACGTCTACAACGGACCATTGATCCCTCACCGCTCCGCGTAATATTACTCTCACTCGTACGATGATTCAAATTGTTCACACACGCACGCACACACACACACACACACACACACACACACACACACACACACACACACACACACACACACACACACACACACACAAAAGCACGCTGGTGCATAAGTACAAGCATACGTTAGTGTTATTTGATAACACAATCGTCGTTATAAGTAACATCGACAGAACAGACAACGTATGAGATAATCGACGGCCGAGAGTTCGAAAAAAAGATAACTGTGTCAAACGAAATTGCGTGCGTGACCCGCTCTAGTCTTAATGTCACTCCGAATACCGTGTACAGTTAAACACACACGTACTCACGGACACGCGTGAGAAGCATCACATGCGTTTACGTACCTCTGCTGCGGCCGACGTTGGACTCGCGTGCGTTGACACCACGGAATATATCACACAGGCACGAACGACACGCGGTATGCAATGTGTGCGGCGGCGGCGGCGGCGGCGGCAAAACTAGAGACTCGCAGAAAGAGGGAGGGAGAGAGAGAGAGAGATAGTGATAGGGATACAGTTGTAGAGAGATAAAAAATGAGATAATGAGCGAGACTTAGAGAGAGAGAGAGAGAGAGAGAGGAAATAAAAAACAAAAGAAAATTAATAAACTTTCACTCGATAAGCGAACACGACGGGCGAAACGTGCGCGCGCGGTATCACAACAGGGCAGGTGTAAGTACGCGGCGCGCGCGCGCGTGCGTAATATTTATTTTCGTACCGCGGCCAAAGCGTTACAATTATTATTATTATTATTACTATTGTTATTACTATTATTATTATTGTCGTGTGGCCCGCCGAACGGTGTTTTTACTGTCGCGACGACTGTTCTATTGTTTCAGCGTTTCCGCCGGTTGTCACAGCGGACGACGCGCGCCATTATTCGATCCGTTTTTTTTTATGTCTGAGCAGAAAACGCCGGCCGTGTGCTTTCGTCGAGTGGGCACCACTACTCCGTGCAAAGCGACGCGATAACGAGTGCGCTACACACCGCACGAAACACAGGAGCCGGCAGCAGCAGCTGAGGAGTTTAGATTACACGGCGGCGGCGGCGACGACGACGATGACGACCAGAGCGCGGCGTTCCGGCAGGAGGAGGGACACGCGCATCCGCCTAACCGTTCGCACGACTGCCAACTGTGTGCGGCGGCGACCGTGGCTGTGGAGGCGGCGACAGCAGGGACGGTCGCGATGTTATAATAATGCGCTCGGTTCCGCGCGTTTAATTATAAAAAATATATGATATCCATGTGATATCGACCACGGTAACGATTATAACGGTGTAAAAATTGTTTTCGCCAATCGGAAAAGTGGTGAGGACGACGAGCAACCAAATAAACGCCGTTTTGTCGCCAGGGGGAATTTCGCAAAAAGCTTTTTTTCCAGGTTCCTCGTTTTTTTTTTTTTTCGTTTGCTTTTCCCGCGCGTTTCGTTTTTCCGCGAACCGTGCACGATTTTCACGCCGCCGCGTCACCTCCTGCGGGTCGTCGTCACGAGGCGGCGACAGACGCACGCACACACACACACACACACACACACGGTCGAACAGGCACAACGTCGCGAGCGAGCGACCCGTTTCGTGTGACGCCGGACCGTCGACGGGGAGAGAAGGGGGTACGCACTCTCTGGCGCGAACAGTTAACGGCGTCGACGGCATAGTCGGCTCGACGGCGGTGATGATGATAATTATCGGAACCGGGGCGACCGTCTAGACACGGCGCGCACTCGGTACGCGTGCACGCGCGCGTATATATGTGTATGTGTGTGTGTGTGTGTGTGTAAATGTAAGCGTAAGTGTGAGTGCGCGCGTGAGAGAAGCCGCCGCCGCAGCCGCCCGGTCGGGACGCAGGTCGAGAGGTCATACACACATCAATACGCGCGCGTACACGGAGCGGTGGCGGTGTGCACACGCAATTCACAATCACATCCCCGAGGCCGCCCTGGGGGTTAGGTTAGGTTAGGTAAATTTTATCCCCGGCGCGTTCGTCGTCGTCGTCGTCGTCGCTCTACGTCCCCCTACCGGTCCTCCCCTAAACCCCCCCCCGCACCGACCGTGTCGTTAGCCGGATCCGCCTGTGCGCGGGCACATACGCTCGTGTATGTTTGAGTTTCTGTGTGTGTGTGTGTGTGTGTGTGTGTGTGTGTGTGTGTGTGTGTGTGTGTGTGTGTGTGTATGTGTGTAGGTTTGTGTGTGTGTGTGTTTGTATGTGTGTGTGTGTGCGTGTGTGTGTGTTTGTGTGTGTGTGCACCTCGCCTTCCACCGCTCTCTCCATTGTAGACGACCCCTTCCCACTCGGCCCCCTTGTAGGACCGGTAACGTTTACGAATCGTCTAGACGCTACGTCACCGAGCTCGCGCCGGCGGCGGCGGCGGCGGCGGCGGTAGTTGCGTCACATTCTCTCCGACACGTGGCGAGCGTGACCAACAACTACGCGCTGGGGTCTACGGCGGCGGCGGTGGCGGACAGACGCCGACGCACCCGCCACGCGTCGTCCGACACCAATCGATATAGCGTACATAATATATAATATTTTATTTTATTACGGATACACGGATACGTCGTAAATGCTGAATCAAACGATAACAATAATAATACACACGCGCACAACCATGATGATAACGAGAAAATAGTATCATTCGGAACGTGTACGCGACGACTGTCGTCCCCGCGGTCGTCGAGACATCGACGGCGCGTCGTGGCCAGAGGAGCTCGGCCTTTTCGACACGACCCGTACATCGTTCGGAACGCAGTTAAATATTTCAAGTGTTTTCCGTGAAAGAAAATCACACCAATCCGTCCCCCATCCCATCCCGACACCCATGCGGTGGCTATCTTTTCGGTTTGGTCCAAGAACTTCAACCGACACGCTCCGCGACTCACGAGGCTGAATGGTTTCCGACACGAACTTACGATCCCCAGGTCCCGCTCGTACACTACAGCAGCTCTGTCGATATTCGTACTGTGCGCCGGAGTTTCTCGCGACAGGGTGTTTGCGGTAGCCTCCATGGCAACGTTTTCTCTGCGGTGACGGTGTCTTTTATTAATCTCCCGAGCTCTTTGTAGTCACAAATCGTATTATACATACCTATATACAATATACATATGTATGTACATTATGAACTTAATACCAAACTATATTATGTTTCATAATGATTTAATTGATATGATGTTTGGCTGGAATATCAAGATACGGCAATCGTCACACAGAATACACAAGAATATCTACGACTTTCTCAGATTTTTTATATTAGTGGAGTGTTTCAAGAACAGTAATTTAAATTATTTTAAGATCGATTACTCATTCCCAAATTCGAGGGTTATTGAGTTCTAATAAGTACTGCATTGATAGTACGGTTATTATACGACTGAATACACTCGAACAGTCAAAGCATATCATTTATGATGAGTAATAGATCAGTGTCTAATCGTTTAAAAATCCATAGAGCGAGCCGCGAAGGAAGGGATTTATTTTAACGTTTATACTTGCTTGTCGCTAAAAATTAATTTAACATAATTTATTATACATTTATATCTCGAGTCAGCATTTTCATACCTACAAATAACCACGGAGAGTCGTTTTAACAGCTCGAATCTGGTACATATTTTTATACATATTATATATCTGTGGATTGGATCGATATCAATACTTTTGTGGCACTGAACGCACTACGGTGCCCCTGCTTGGTGGTATTGCACTGGTGCCAGTTCCGTGTTTTTTCTATGTTCATTTACGTTTTACGAACGAACTGTTTAATATTTTGTGTTTTTGGTAAATATGCCGATTTATAGTAAATTATAATGATAATTACACGTGTGAGCACCTTTATTGGTCAATTGTATCACATTAAAAATCTACTTTAAACAGTATTTTATCCCTCGCGTAATGTTGAATAATAAATGATAAATCTTTAGGTACAATGTGCATTTTAAATTGTTGTTTTTTTTTCAAATTCCAACCAGTCCATGAGCGAATATTGTTAATATTATTTATAAATGTATAATAATACTCTGGCATCCACCGGTATAGACTCGATCGCCATATATCCGGCTCTAGTTATGACTGAGACCTTGTATTCTTATGACACGACTCATGTCATTATACTACGTCGTACCAAAAGTTATACATTGCTGAAAATAGAATACATGTATACGTATGTCTAAGATTGTAGTTGAGAAGACTCACATTTTCACCCTCCAAAAATAATACTACTGAAATACACAAACTTCGATGACAACTCATAAGACAAGTTAATTTTATATATAGGCGAGATTCATTGACTTAATTCAGCTCGTTAAAACTCAATCAAATTTTTGTTGGTTTTCGAAAAGCACCGGTGAAGAGACGACGCAATGAACTGATCCGCACGATTATTATACATCGATTTAAATCATAAAAACAGAAAAACTGTTCAATACAGCGCTTTTGACACTTTTTTTGTATTATTATTTTAATGTTTTCATATTATAGACACATTATACCTATACTTCACTTTGATTCAAGGCTCGTTTAATGTCATTCACAAAATTATCTTCGTATTTCAGCCACTTATAAAATACGATGGTTTTTATTGAGTTGTTCGTTTACATTTTGTGAACAAGTGGTTTAAGTAGTTTAATGTACATTCTTCTGTGGCAAGTCTTGAAATTTTTAAGTCTTGTTAAATTTGTATGAGCTATAAATTTAAACATAAAATTACATTATTTACACATTATAAGTTTGATATAAACATGCAAAAATGACTAAAAGATAAACACCTACTAGCCTTAGAGTCTTTGTGAAAATCATCTTCCAAAGTCGTTTTTTTTTTACAGAATGGGCGTATTTTCGATTACACGTTGAAATTATTTTTTGAAATTTATTCACAAATCTAAATTTATATTTGAATTGGTTTTTTTACTAGTGTTGAATTTGTTTTTTATAATGGTAACTGGTGATAAAATGAAAAATTAATTTTGTTCAGGTATTGTATTAATATTATACATTAATAATACATTTTTTAATTATTTATAACGAATCCCCATTAAAATTAATTGTATGTTTAGATGACTTCAACTCAACGGTATAATTATATTATTAGTATAATTTAGCGATTATATTCAAGGCGACTTAATAAGTGAAAAGGACATTTCGTGTTTTAAATTCGCCAATAGTCTATTGATCGCGAGAATTCAACCTTCACATTAGCTCATGCACAAAAGAGGTGTTATGAAAAATTGCCAGTCAAATGTCAAATTTATAAAAGAAATACTCCACTCGAAATGATATTAAATTGCATCACCACTACGAACGTTGACAGTTTAATCAAGCGGTAAAAGAATACGCAATAAAATCGATTGCAGTCAAAACCGTCAAAATCATTTTGATAAATATTTCTCAAACGACAAATAATATGTAACGGATGTATTAATAATCCACCTATTAGACGCAATATGGATGAGTGGATAATAACTATTGCATATATAATTAATATATAGTAAGCTATGCAATACTTGATCAAGACTCAAAATACTATAACTTAAGGCAAATTCACAGAACATCGCTATTAGTTATCCATAGAATGAACGAAGTACCTAACTCATCAGATGTCATCGTATAGAAAACGCGGTTGAATTTTTTGAACATTAATAATACGTGTTAAGTGCAGAGTAACCTTATGTTTCTTTAGTTATTTATTTTTTCTTTTTGGTTCAATGACACCGTAAAATATGAGGGGGGATGTGGGAGACAACGCTTGAATAATTTGTCATACTTTTCATTTTATTAATCGCGAATACCCTTCACCATGAGGGAACATTTAAAAACGGAAAAAAGAGTAACGTTAAACGGTAAAAATACCTATTATTTTAACTCGCATTTCGATATCAATTTATAGCCTAATATTATATACGTAACATAAAAATATACGACCACTGAAAACAATAATTTTAACTAATCTGGCCAACTTTTTTCAATACAAAGTTGGTATAATATATAATATAGTATATACATATTTTTTGACACTGTTATGGCATTCCGACCAATTTTTTTTTTTTAATGAATGTATTTATTTCTGTGGATATACTTTTTACAGCATGTAAATAAAAAAATAATATATACTCCTTTAAGCACAACTGTTGACGGCCCTCAACGAATCTGTATGTTGTATAACGAAATTTCCAAACTAAATTGTTTGTATGGAAGTCCACTTAAAATTATCATCAAAAATCATCGAAAATATTTGTCGTCCGTGTTTGCGAGCGTACGGTGCACAGGTGAGCGCCGTGAATATAACGTGTAGGTACACGAGCGCGTGTGACGTGTAGACGACTTGTACGCAGGGTTTTTATTTTTTATTTTTCTCGTTTTTTTTTTTTTTTTTTTTTTTTTATATTATTATTATCATTATTTTTTTTTTTTTAATCCCGTCCGAAACGATCTCGACGGTACCAGACAGACACGTCCATTACGGCGGCGGCGGCGACGTTTTGTGCCCGAAACGACGTCGACGCTGCCTCCGAGACGACAGTGTGTAGCGTGTGGGGCAATGCGAACGCTGCGGTGGGTGGCGAGAGTCGCGGCGGCGGGTCGACGAGGGGGTGATGACGCGGACGGGTAGACGTCGTTTATACACGTTTATTATAAATATGTACGAGCGGGAGAAGAAATCAGGAAGCACGTAATTTAATACACTGTAAGTGTATACCATGATAATATGAGTAATAATAATAACAAAAACAACAACAACAACAACGACAAAAACGACAACAACCGATTCTGTGTAGACGCGTTCAGGTACACACACACACGCACACACATATATATTTATGGCGTATCCAGTGGGTAGATCTAAATCTTTGAAATGTTATTAAAAATCGATGATTAATGAAAAAACATCGATGTAAATAAATGGTTTATCAGCTCGTATGTATATATTACGTGTAACACAACCGTAATCAAAACATGCGACGATTTTGTGTTTTAAATGTTTCGATATAATCTTACGATGTATTAGTTCGGAAACGTTTAACCGTAACACTTGTGTTGAATACAAAGGGATGTATCTTTAGTATTTATTTTTAAAGAGCGGGATTCGAACCGCACTGTAGATATACGGATATAGTCAATGACTTTCTTCGTTCATTTCGACGATGCGTCGAATGTATATACGTATATTGAGTATTTTTTTTTTATCCACATTATTCTATGAATTCATTTAAATTTCAGTAGATTTTTCTGAAAAGAGAGATTGAAAAAAAAATAGTGTTTGTTTACTCAAAGTTGAAAAACTCAGACTTCAAGCAATATGGTTTTATTAAATTTAATACACTATATCCGTATACATGAGAGACATGCCGGTGTCCTAAGATTATTTTACCTCTATTATTTTACACCCCTCTCCCCTCGGTAATAGGATACTAGGATATTTTTACCACGGGTAAAATAAACCTGAGCTAATCCCTCCCACCCAAAAAAAAAAAATTGTACCGAGAGTATAAAATATGTCCAGGGGTAAAATTCACCTATTACACCGGTCGTGCGCATGAAAAATCTCTAGCTGTGCCACCGGTTTGATATATACAGTTCGTAATACGATTGTCGTTTTAAATATGAAACACGGCTGGAAAACGAAACGCGTTTTGAAATTAATACAGTTATAATAATAATAATAATAATGTTGGCGGCTTTTAGCGAAAAGAGGGAAACTTATCGGTCGGGTGGCACCCGTCGTCCAAAGAAAACGGTTCGTTTTCAGCTTTGTTTCCTTGCCGCGCGGTTTTCACGTGCACCTCCTCCCCCCCCTCCTACCCCACCGGAGCACGCGATTCAAATGTAGCCGTCTCGTCGAACGCACCAAACGATAATAACGAAAATACGTCATAAATATAAAAATTAAGCGTACAGAAATGTTTAATGATTTATTAACGGGGACCGGGCACGGCGGACGGGAAATCGTTTTCGCTCTACGATCAACTGGCTCCGTGCACATATTATGTATATACGTTCTACCTACTATATGCGTACGTCGTACAACGCATGTGCACATAACACTGTACGCATAACATTAGTAAATTGTTTCGGTCGTGGGTTCTTGCGGCGGCGGCGGCGTGTCACCCGGTGAAGCACGAGTCTCCGGCCAACGCGCAAAAGCCTCGATCATGCAGACTCGGAAACAAAGGACCGGTGCTAAAGATTAGACGGGTAAAAAAAAAATAGAGAAGAAGAATCGTCCACCGAAACGAAAGAGTCGTACACACAGTTGCTCTTTGTCTAGGGGTGTTCATTTCGGACACAATGGCGCGCGAAATAATCATAGAGAAATACCTACCCTTATTGTTTGCGGCGTCTCGGTGTTTTCTCCGTTTTCACACATTTCTCTCGGCCATTAAGCGCGCCCAGATAAAATAGTACCGCTTGGGGACCGCGTAGGAGGGCAGTGCGACCCTATAGCGAAATATTTACCAGTCGTAAACCCGAAAGAGACGTTCGATCTATATACCCTCGACAACACCCTTTGTTTACCACCACTCATAACTACTAGGTTATTAACAGTCTTCGTTTGTACGATTATCACGGTAATTTTATTTTTAACCGTTGGTAATTAACTTCGACTACAAAGGGGGGCCATAAGTTATTTTTACATTGTTTGTGTAAACGCATCGTCTCTGTATATTAAAGTCGTTTATTAATTTTTTTGTCGACTTTGCATACTTTTCAAATTACACAAACTTACCGAATTAAAACGTTTACGGTTCGATCTTAATAATCCGGGTTCGATCCCTGTGCTGCGTTCGAGTTGCGGTGTGGTATATTGAGGCTGGTGAGGTCGTTGCTGTGAGCACACTGTAATTCATTCAGCGGTTGATGACGATGACGATGTATAGTGTATACCCACCGAATAAAAATCAAATGTCATAACTAGGGAACGGATTTTAATTTAAATAAATATTTTTACGTAGTAATAACATCGGAAAGTTTTCGATGTATGTAAACATTTCATTTAATTTCAAACAACCTGGTGCTAATTTTATTTTAAATATTTTCAAATATTTTAGAATAATTAAATATTTTTAAATATTTTAGAATAATTACATTTTTTTACAAATAAATACATAAATTATGTATTATTGTAGAAATTTCCTTTTTTATTTTAGTATTTTACGATACGATATGCGATACGATTAGGTCTCTGTACTGTACACATTTGACATCTAACGACAACGATTCGATATCTTAGAGCAAGTCATCTAAGTAGTAGGTAGTAATTTCAGTATACGATATACTATTAAATAAAACTCCAAATAACAATTATTCAGAAATCGAATACACTCCAAAAGAAATAATGTGTATGAAATATGCACCTGTCACGTCCGTTGATGTGGAGAGGTCATTCAGCTGTTACAAAGCAATGTTAAGACCGAATTCCCGCCACTTTACATTTGAAAATTTCAAGTTTTACGTTGCATCTAACTGTTTCCCACATGAAGATTATGATAATTTAGAATTAATTTTTAATTTTTTTATATTTTATTATTAATTATGTAATGATTCTATCTTTTTTTCAATTTAAATATTTAAATATTATACATTTATAAATAAATATTTATTAAGTAATAAACAAATATATATATTTAAATATTTTTGATTTTATACTAAATTAAAATCCGTTCCCTAGTCATAACTCATCGCGTATGCGATATACTCGCTGAATTATTGCATTTAACGTTAGACGAGAGCATTCATGATGGTCGTATAATATTCTTTATTATATTTTACCGTTGATTTATCAATGGGAAATCAAACGCGCAACATGTTCAACTCAAATGTAATACTGTTAAGTACTTTATAAATCGCGATAAAATACCCGCAAACAAGTTTTCATTTTTTTATTTATTCTGAACTCGAGTGAATTCTAAACGTTTCGGCTTCTTCGGCCTTCTTCTTTCGACGTCTATATTTACGATTTTCTATCGCCTTTAGTCCGCCATCCATTCCGACAAATCGTTTAAAACTTCACACACAGATGAACCATATTATAACATCAACTCACGTCTGTATGTTTAAAACGGTTTCGTAAGAATTGACGATAGTTTTTTTAACTAACCGGTGAAAGATTATCAGTCATCTGCAGGCTTTCGAGTGCAAAAAAGCAAACGATTTCGAAATAGAGAAAAAATGCGTTTGAAGCGAAAGTTTCTCTGGGCACAAAAACTAGTAAATAAACTGTATTCGTATCAAGCCATACGACGTCACGACTGCGATACAACAATTGATCTGGGTCAACGGAAACAAGAACCGACGGGCCCGAATAACGTAGATAAAACTATTGGAAGTTTTAAGGCCTACAGTTTTCGTCCATCGATGATCGGTCGACGAAGAATTCAAATATTTCAAGTAGATACATTCACTCGTATTTTAACGATTATTAATTTAAAGTTTTAATTTTTAATTAAATTTTTAATTGTATTATTGAAAATAAATAACCGCTGAACTTTCTAACTCCAAACAGCCAATTCAACGTTTTAAAAAAATTTTACGACTTATTGATTTCCCACGTAGAACACCTTGACCAAAACTTACTTTTTCCGGAGAATACGCAACGAACATTTCTTCCATTATTATTATTATTATTATTATTATTATTATTATCGCTGTACCTACCTACTTCGACGATCGAGACTCGTGCGTCACCGAGATGGTAATTTAAATCGACGAATCGCCAAGTGCACATAAAAAGAAAGAAAGTAAGCAATATTAAGCAACACACACACACACACACACCCGCGCACGCACAAAATAATCCTTGCTCGTGAAACATATTTGAGTGAATTTATTGGTCGGTTAGAAACGATTGAGTTCGGAAAGTATAACGATTAACGTGGAGAAGTATGCTGTCGAACGTTCGACGCTCCGCCGACTACAGATGCCGTTCGATAGAGACAACGAACGTGGCGACGATTGCACCGACTTAGCGGATTACTCGGACTCGGACTTTAGTTTTTATAGGGAAGGTTGACACCGACGGTCATGGGTTCACCGCACGTCCACACCGTACTCAGGGATGAACGATATCTAAGACACATTTGTATTTTTTATCCTTTGACGTTCAAACAATATGGGGCTTACTGTATTTTGTATTTACCAGTTTATGTCGGTCGATGTATCTTGTATAGTTTTTTTTTCCGTCAAATTAGTCTAGATACGATTGAGGATATATGTATTTTTTTTTTTTTTTGGAAACTTAACAAATTAAATCAAATATGAGATATAATTAGTTCGATCATTTTTTTAAATATATTGCTTTTACTCGTGCTAAATAATATTAAACCTACCGTAAAAACAAGTATTTTATGTTTTTTGTAATATCGAAATAGTGTTTATTGGTGACATTCGATTGGGTATTTTCTTTCTCTGGTTTAATTAATAATTAAAATAACTCATTGTCTCATTATATCATTAGATAAAACGAAAAAAAAAATTAAATATTTTAAAAAATATTTGCTCCATGTGTAAAATAATTTTATGACATATATGATTATCTTTTCACGGTTTTTTTTTTTTTTATGTTCATAAATGTATGTTATTTCGTAAATATAACATAAATTATAATAAGTTTCAGAAATTGTAGTGAAAGACTCAAAGCTATTAAAAAAATGTTGAATCATTACCTTGAAATCCAAGAGGTGGAAATTGACAAATCTACATAATATCTCGTACCCAGGTACTATTTAAATAAGTGTGTCACTCATTCCTGACCGTGCTCTATCGCCGACCGACCGTCGTTCGAAACGACGACGTGCCGGCAGAAATCACTGTTGAACTTGGTCGGTACGTTCGTCCGTCCGTCTGGTCGTTATTGCGACTGCAGCAGCCCCGCGCCAGATCCGATCGGTCGACGAGCTCGTGTGCAGAACAAAGCGTCTTATCTGCTACGGCGGAAAGCACAATCTCGCCGCCGATTACATTGTTCGGGCTTTTCACTTGCTTTTTTCTTTTTTATTATCTCACGACGTCCAGAATACTCTTTCGTGTCGATATCGTCGGCTATATTTATAATGTAAATAAAAAACCAAAAAAAAAAAAAAAAAACAAAATAATAATAATAAATAGATACACGTGCCGAAAAAAAATGCACGCATGTATTATCTGGTATTCTCTAGACGGGCCGTGGAATGACGGCAGCAAACGGTGGCTAATTCTATGCTAGTACGACCTAGAACAACAACAATAACAACGACGACGACTGCGGGCCACTATGACGTACGTCGTCGGTGACGGAAAATCGTTCAAATATTTCGTCGGCTGAAAATTTCTAGTTTCATCTCGTCCGTCGGTTCGTGCCACGGCTATCGCCGCTTAAAAACATCCAAAGAATGTTTTCCTCGCCGTTTCTTTTTATTACTCGTTTTCAGATTCTGAGCGAATGTCGGTTTTTACAACATTTACGTATATTTCGTCATTATTATTATTATTATTATTACTCTGCACTATTTTACACGTTTTTTTCGATATATATATTGAATTATTTTTTTATCTTTAAATTAAAACTATAAATAAAACTTGTGTTTTTTTTCTTGTTTACAATCAATGTTTTATCGCAGTTGAAACCAAAAGTTTTGAATTTTGATTGTCTGTGGTCAGCCAAATTCACTATTCTATTATAAATAAATTTTCCTATTAAATATTTCATAAAATTCGGAATCGTTATTTCATGTGATCAACAGAAATATGCACAGTTAGGTTATCATGTAACATCCAAATATCTGAATATAATATATTAAATTAGAATATAATCTCTTAAATAGTCAAATATAATATCAATCATCTTTACATTATTATTCGTCAATCTAAATATTTAACAATAAACCGTCGATTTTTCGTTGTTTTTACACATTTTTGTAACATGAATCTTTTAAAAACCTAATAGGAAATTCACGAAATACTCGGAAATACAAAGTTAATTACACATTATACTCGTATTATATTACCATATTACGTAAATTTGGGGTTGTGTTTTCGCACGCAGCAATGAAATATGATAGGTAATTCACACACGCACGTCATCAACGAATATAAATCAATTCCAAATGAAATCAGAAATTTATGAAAACCATTTCAATTAATTTAATTTTGGAGGGCTAGAATGGATCACGGTTCTCTCGGAGGTCTCACTTACTGAAACAATATAAGCTTATACTTACTAAGAACAAATGGTTATTTATACGTTGGTAAAATACATTATTTATAATATTCAACGTATCATTGTATAAACATAATTAATAGTTTTGTCATCTTATTGGCGAGCAAAAAATGTCATTGAAATCTAATTAAATTTGAATTAATGCGAGCTCTTTTTTTCACCGTTAATAAGTAGCGCGTTTGACAGCTGTAATTTATTACATTTTATTTTTAATAAAATCAAAACTTTGACAAACTGTCATTCAATCAAATTCAATTTGATCGAAATAATTTTTCGACCAAGCAGAAAATATGTCTCATAAAATGGTCCCGTCGAGTACGTAAAAAATCACATAGGAAAAAAAACTATATTACAATTCGGGATACTTTAGGAGATTACACTTTCTATTCCGATGTCTGATCAGTGATTTATCGTCAGAAAAACAAAACTGGAATAAAATGATTTGACTTACCTACATAATACGTGTAAGTCTTTAAACCATTCGTGTTCGATCGTATTCTCTAGATACACATGTACTAAGCAAAATAAAAGATAATAGGTCACATAGGTGTATAAGAGTGTACGACTATTGCAATATCATCCATATGTTCTTGCGTATTATGATAAATTAAACGACAACTACCATTCATTCGTGGTATATCGTTGGATACTCGCCTCGAGTAAGATGCAGGTGGTATGAGTATAAGAGTTACATCAATCGAATAGGAAATATCTGCAATATGACATTAGACAAGAATAATATGTTATGTAGGTATTAGGGATGTAATGTGTATTCGAATAATTCGAATAATTCGAATATTCGAATAATATAGATGCTACAATACCTAATCGGGATCCGTAATAATTGGATACCGGGAATAATAATAAATTAATAGGTAAGTGACTACCGACGGGTCTAGTTAACTGGCCACTTTTTTGGGGATTTTTTGGTTTGAAATAATTAACGGACTTAGTTAATAGTAGAATTAAATAAATAGTGTAAAAGGCTTATCGTGGAAAAATAGATATAACAAATTAGGTATTGTAGCATCTATATATTCGAATATTCGAATTATTTACGGTAGAACTATTCGAATTCGAATATTCGAATAACTCCTATCACTAGTAGGTATAGTGAATTGAAAATGGAAATGTACTGTTTTCATATAAGTGTGAAGTATCCCGATTGAAAACGGTTACTTGATATCCAACGGTAGAGACAGAGCGGTTTATGGTAGAATTCGAATTCGGTACGACGGCAATATCTGATCCCAACCGGCGATGCCAACAAAACACACGCACAGTATGATGATAAAACAACGACACCGACGGGTCGTGCAAAAGAAATATTTGACGACGGACCGATTGGTTTTAATGAACAAAGAACTTATGGAATAAACGATGGGTTTTTCAAATCCAATTCACTGTTGGAACCGCGAGCACCGCTAGCGGTCCCGTCGGTTGAAAACATCGCGCGTATAATATGACACGCCGGAAGTCACACGTTTATCGTGCGAGCCCGGCTGGTGTGTCCATATGGACAATATATACTCAATGATCACCCGTTCGTTCGTTGGCTGAAAACGCGTAAGTACAATTATTTATTATATGAAACGAAAAAAACAATACGCGAACAAAACACTAAACATTAGCTTATTTCGCGTATGTTCTCCGAAAAGCGCACAGCCACGGTGTCCGATGTATACCGAAAGTATTTCGTCCGGGTCCACGCAAACGCGAAAAATTCACACACGTATTATTATAATAGCCTTGTAAATTTTAATAATAATAATGCGATATCATACGACACATATTGTTCACAGTATTATACGTTATAATTAGGGCTAGGATATATATGCATTTGCATGTTTTTTTCCTCAAGTCCAAATCGATTTGTCGATATTTGTCAGATTTGTCCACGATTTTGCTTACTCTCGTTTAAATAAAATCAATTTTTTTCGCATATTTTTGCATATTTTGAACACAATGCATATGTAATTGCATATTTATAGATTTTAAGGTTTTTTATTTTTTTTTTTTAACTTAAATTTTTAAATTTTTATAAATTATTGTTAATTTTAAATGGCGTTTATTTCATAATACCGATAGTTTTTGGTTTATCCGTCAAATTGTAAATATATAGTATAAATACTACCCATCTAATCTTATCTACGACCGATAGGATTACCTACACATTATTTAACGACTTATTTAATTTCATTAGTACGACGTGTGTTGCGTAAATGTGCGGACACTTATACTTAAAATTTGAGTGGTTTTAATAACAGTATCAGTTAACAATTTTATAAAATGCCGAAAATTCAAAGTGAAAGTGCCAAGTTACGTCAGCAGAATTGGTAAAAACTAAAATGGATTTTCTACTGAAAAAAAAAATAAGGCATTTAAAACACTATTAAAAATGCATAGAATTATAAACGGTGAGTATGAAAATGAAGAAGAAGATATTAATATTAATCTAACTCCAGGGAAAATCGCGTCATTCAAATATGCACCAATGACCTCGTGTGATGGGGAAAGGAGTTTTAGTCAGTAATAGAGATGTCTATTCTACGTTCAAATCGCCGGTCGTTCATATTTGAAAATTTGAAACAACATATCATAGTAGCGTGTAATAATATAAACTAATATTTAATGTAATAATAATAAATTATGAATTACGATAAAAATATATATCTAGAAATAATAAAAATTTGTTTTTGCATATTTTTGAATATTTTGGTAAATCAAATGCGTATTTTACAATTTGTTATTGCATATAAATCCTAGCCCTAGTTATAATATTATATTCTTTGGCCCCGTCGAAAATGAAATACAGAACCGTACTGTGTCGGCCGTCCGTACACGTATATAAATATAGGTGTTAGGTGCACGATTGTATCGAGACGACGACCGACCGACCGGAACGAAACGGGACGGCGGAGAATCGCGGGTGGGAACGTGCGCTTCGTCGGAATGGACGATTTGCGCATGGGTCGCTGCAGCAGACCGCAGATCCTAAACGTAGGTTATGAACACGTCATTCATATATTTAACAATAATAATGATATAGAACCGCCGTTTTTAGAACATCCTCTGCTCTGCTCGTCCGTTACCACACGCTCGTACTCTCTGCATACAACAATCGAATGACGTCCCGTCGTGACGTCTCAATAGGTTAGAATATTTTAGACGACGCGCACTACACGCGTTCGGGTCAAACGGGTACGAGCCGAAATCACACGTAAGTGAAAACGACCGCACCCTAAGGCATTTGTACTAGTGTAGGTACTTGCATTCACGTACGAATAATACGGCTCGATACGTCTCATATGTACAGAGGTTCTTTATACACAGGGTGTCCCACGAAATTACGCATAGGCCATTGCGATATCATTTTGAGACACAATCAAAAGTAATCAAATGTTTTTGTTTTTATACAATTCAAATAAGACACAATGACCACAAATATAATATGATCATGTCTCATTTAGATTTTTTGTTTTTGTAAAAAAATATTTTGAAAATAACCATTTTATAGATTATTTTTTTCATTACTGACATGTCTCAGTTATTCATTTTCATAAACATAACGACTCTTATGATTGTTCGGCTTTTTAAGTAAAAAAAATTATTAAAAACCATAAATTTATCAAAAAAAGTATTGAACAGTCGAAATGTCCGGAAAAATTCAAATTCAATAAAATGATAATACAAAAATAAAATACATTTTATTTTTTTTATTTTTACAAAAAAATGTATTTAATATAGAAAAATAAAAATTGTAGTCTTGTGATAGTCGTATAAAAAAATCGTTTATTAACACTAGAGATATTGCAAATGGTAAGTCTTGGTCAGACACCTTGTATACATTCTTATAAGGGTGAATGAAGACTTGGGCTAGACGTCTTGTACGGTTATAAAGACCAACTCTGTCAACACGAGCGATTTAAAAATCTCTTGTCCAAACCAAATTTGATTCGACACCTCCGTCTTTTTCGCATGTTTAACCCATTTTTTTTTTCATAAATTTCGTTCCACCTGTCAACGTCGTCACACTCCGTGTACGCGACACAGGATTTCAACGAGTCGGATACGTTATGTGTGTATAATAATTAATTTTTTTTCTCGTGCACGTTTCGTCGAGTATTGAGCAGTACCTATGATTGTTCGACAAATATTCAACAGAGTATATTGCACGATCGAGGGATCGTCACGATCACGGTTGTTCGTATCCCACGGAGATTTATCAATTTAAAGCGATTGAGACGTAGTGTGCACACAGCGTCATGTATACGTCGATTTTATTTCCCCGCCACTTCATGAATTACAGTAAATATTCGTGGGATATCCCGCGTGCAGTGCGCATCACGATGTCTTTTTATGACACCGTACACGTGCATTTTACGTACGTACGACTCGGCGAGCCGTGCGCCTAGGCGTTTTTGCACGTCGAAATGCATAAAATTTTATTTTCTCACAAACCCGGTGTACGTATTTTAATCGTTACGACGCGCACATGTAATCGTCGTCTGCTGCACACGAGAGTCGTGTATATTCATGTTCGTACAGATTAATACTGTCCAACGCGCGCATATATTACGCATTTATACCGTAATACCGCGACGATATATCAATACGCGTTCGAAACTTCGTCCGCAGAACGTCCGTGCACGTGTGTTATGCAAATCGCCGAGCGTATACGCGATACGCCTGAACAATGTTAGAACCGCGACTGCTTTTCGATTCGTTTTTCGTACGATTCCGTTATAGTACACCGGACTTATACACGTAAGCGTATACGTATGTTTATAGTAGTTACTTTAGTAATACAGTATACTCTATGAGTAGTAATACTTGCGAAATAATTTATGTGGTACGAGTTATTATACGCAGTGATGTTCCCATCATTTTTTTATGAGAGTATATACACTATGATGAACAAGACCAAAATAAGGATGTTGACTAATAAAATGATTCTTAGATTCTTAAAAATCTAAGTACATAAACCATATTCCCAGGGCTAACTTTTTAAAGACTGTACAAAGTTTTGGTACCTTTTGAAAAAAATATGTAATATTTTTATTTAGCTTCCTACGAGTTTTGTGCGAAAAATTTTTAGGCTATTTGTGCCTAATAGTATTAGATGGCCATTGAATATGATAAAAATCCTAACACAAATAAATTAGCTAGCGAAGCGGTCAGTTTTTATTTTAGTCATATGGGCCTATCATAAAGTTTGCCCCACTCTAACAAAAACTGAAATGACGTCACTGTCGCTGACAGATCGGTAAATAATTACTATAATTTTATTTGTCATATGAGCTCCTACTATATCAAATAGACAAGTATCTGTTATAATATTATACTACAATAGTAATTTAGAACTATTAACTCAAAAAAAACCAAAAATTAAAAAAAAAAATTTTCTTTTTTTCTTTTTTAAGAAATTTTTTGAGACTATACAGTATACATATTATAACCAAGCATTTTTATTAAGAAACTTAAGAGTGTACGGCGTATATGTAGTTTGCCAATTGCCCAATGAGAAAATCCTGATAATGGTGTATGGCACTAGACGCAATTGGTTTTTTTTTTTTTGTTTATTCGCTATTTTCCCGAGTACCGACATCCAGAAATAATTACTGCCAAAACCGCTGTAGCCCGAGTATAACACAGTGCACCCTGAGTATTATGAAATTGAGATTTATTTTTATTTTCCGACAAACAGTAAATCCGACGAGAGAGTAAATCACGTAACTATGGTTGTCCTTGTTACCCGTAGTACACTGACTGCCAGTTGGTCGTCGACAAAGTACACTAATTATTTATGTCATTATTCGTGATTGGTACCTGTTTATTCATTGAGTAAAAAAAAAAATCGATGATTACACATGTTTATTAATTCTAAACTAAACATTAAAGGGAACTGTACGTAGATAAATATCATTATTTTATTTCATACATTCAATAATGCTATTTTCAAATATACATTTGTTAATCTACTATAAATTATAATAATTATATATTATATATTATTTTGTTATTACATTGGATTAATCAAAACATCTGTAGTGGCATATATGCATGATACGCCAGCGTAAGCAATATGTTTCCAATAAATACGTATTATTATTGTACAACGCACATCTTCGAACGGTCGTACTATACTTTTACGTTATTTAAATAATGAGTGTCCACAACAATAAAATATTATTAAAACACGTATTTTTTCTAACGAATTTCGTGAATTGAGAAAAAGAGGAGAAAAAAACGAATGATTATGTAAGAAACAATAAATCAGTAACGTAAAAAACAAATAATTCTACGCAGCGTACGGTGAAAAAAAACGTAGAAAAAAATTAACAAAAAAATCGCTGCGGACAGGATTCGAACCTGTGCGGGCAGAGCCCATTAGATTTCGAGTCTAACTCCTTAACCACTCGGACACCGCAGCTATATCTCATAGCACTCAAATATTGATACTTTTGAACAAAACACTTTGGGTCGTGTACTAACCAAACCGTTATTATAATTTATCGATTTGAACATTAATACGCGCGTGGGATGTGTGACGAACACCGTATTGTAATCAATCATTACATCGTTCCGACTGGGAATGTGTGCGCGCGTTCACGAGTCTCCTGAACCCTAAATGAATTATTACGATCCAGACGATAACAAAATATTTAGATATGCAAACGTTTGTGCCGTACAACAGTTCTCGTCATACGAGTCGAGTATATCACATAAACATACTTGCTGTCGCTCATAATTATTATATTATTGCACGTACGGGGCAATATATTGCGGACAATGGGTACCTACAGCCGTATAGGAATGTGTGGGTATCACTCCGCTTTATATGTACATTGTGTACGCGCCACGATCGGAAAATATTATACGATATTGGCAAACGCATGTTCGATACGACAGTCGACCGACACAAAAATAATTATTAATAACGCTCAAACACCTATGATATTATTACGCAGTTGATGTGCCGAATATCGTTATTTTTTTTTGAAAAAAAAACTCACCACACGTTTTTGTATTCTAAACGCGAGCACTTGTTCGAAGACAGAATCCGGCAACAATTATTTCAGATAAGTAGGTACCTAGAGTGGCGTGGCGAGGCAAAATTTACATGTGGGCAAAGTAGACTTAAAGAGGCCCTTTTTAAAAAATTTTTAGTAAACATTATTTAAGTAACAATAGTTATTTAATAAATATTGAGATTTAGAATTTTTTTGAACAATATACTCTAATTATAAACCTTTTATTTGCAAATGTAGTTTTAATATAATTTTATTTACACATAATTATGAAATTAAATACATATTTTTTAAAATTAATAATACTATAAGACGTTTCAATTTTTTGTTATTTACAACTTTACAAGAAATGGACTTTTCGGCTTTTTGCTTCACCTATATATGTAATTATTATGTTTATGATTTTTTTTTAATAATAAAATAATTTCATATATACAATAATTTTTGTATATTTATGCTTCTCCCATATTTCTGTTTGGTTTACTATCAAGCCCTTTAGAACGTGAGGCCCTTTGAGGCGCGAGGCCGTGGGCAATGGCCCATACCGCCCACGCCTAGTGCCGCCACTGGGTACCTACCTAGAACGACTAAAAAACGTTTTGCGGTTTGAAATATTATTGTCGTAACAATGTCACCGAATAATTACCGTCTGAGATGCGACTAATGTGTAATGTACCTACGCAAGCGACACACATTTCATTTTCTTGTGAAATTCAGTTGACAAAAATTAAATATGAAAAATGTTTGACCTCAAAAAAACTACCGTTAGACGTATCTTTAATATTTGCGTGCGATTTTCCTTTATTTATACGTGAAATATATTATATACAATATACATATATTAATTTATTTATCAAATATGTTGTTATGATAATAATATAATTAAATTCAATTTACATTAATTTTAATTATATATTCGTCGTTTTATTGAAAAACATTTAAATTTTCTTTAGCAATTGGTATTTTGTACTACCGCAGTTTATAATAATCAACTGCGATATTATTATAATGATTGATTAATCAGAAGTCAGAACTAACACGGAAACTTTAGAATTAAACTGGTCATCGTTGATCCATCTCTGGAGAGAATAACTTTTTAGTCAAAATTGCGTCAGTCACATCACGGTGATGAAATAGATCATATCATCATAATAACCAATAATTGCTTTTTGGAGCAAGTTTTAAAAATAAAAATTTTAATTTTAATACACTATAAATTGTCTAAAGTATAAAATAATTGGATTATATTCTTTGAATAATTAACAGTAAAAGTGAAAATTGTGCTATACTACTAATTATAATATATATATATATTATATATATATTAGGTTATGGTTTTTGCAAATATCTTCTCTATACAAATCCCATACAGATACAAACAACCAAACAACTAATTTCGTGTAATTATAATAGCTTTTCAATTCAAAATACAATAAATTACATTCATTTAATATTAACAGTCATAAAGTAGGCAGAGTAATAAACTCAAACTATTCACACCATTATTTTTATTATTTGTTTCAAGCGAATATAATCATATTTTCAACAATCATATCAAAAATAAAATTTACTTCATGCCTCGTGGTAAATCGTACAGCTCGTTTTAATGGGTATAATACAACAGCAAAAAATCAATCACACCTACTAATTTATGTTTCGATTCCGTGACTTAAATATTAAAAATAATAACGCAATAAAGCGCGCGATATATGCAATACTTAATAGTTGATTTTTCAAACATTTATTTTAATCAAAATTTATCATAAGAAAATGTCAATATTGTTTAGGTAAAGTACATTAATAGTAACAAATCACGCACGAACATAATGACTATGATTTTAAGGTTTCCCGTGTTTGACTAGTTATTCGTGTTTTTATTCAGCTGCAAGTCTTTTAACGGAATAATTTTCCGTTAGCATTGTTAAATATCCTATAATTGTTATCTGCACTCGCTATAATCAAACCGAACAAGTGCAAAACACATTCTGTGTAATTTTAAACTAATGGAATTCGAAATATTCAAAAGAAATGTTTTTTATTCATACCATACAATGACAATTAACTTACATTAACCAATATAAATCATAATATCGAGTAATAAATACGAGTAGGAAGAACAAACATATTTATATTTACTTCTTCCTGTGTCTAAAATCATATTTTTCACAGTGTATAACCCATTCTGTTTGTTTGTTTATTTTTGAACTGAGTTTTCGTAAGTCGCGAGGTAATTCATACAACCCGTGTTAATGCGGCGTTCGAGTGTGAGACACCGACGGTCGTCTAACCGAGAGACGGGTACTCAGACATCGATCAATTTCGTAGCTACTTGAATTTTTTTTTTCTCATCACATAACACTTTTTAAATATCACTGCTATCTTCGTTCGGTATCGTCGACGTTTTAAAACAAAACGGTCGGCGAGAACACGTCTTCTGTTCCATTACGGAACTCGATTTTGTAAAATCCCGCAACAGAATGAAAAATTCGATATCTTACCGCATCCCTTCGGTCGCAAACGGGCACCCGCACACAGCGGCCACACGGAGTACGCGTTGTAATAAACAATATAAACGTTTCACAGGAAACGCGCGTGTGTCGACTGCCGCCGAGAGATTTTATCGAGCGAATACACTGTTTTCATCAGAGTAATACCTATTCGACGTTAGGTATTATGGAAGAAAAAATTTTTTTTTCTTTCTTTTAGTAAACAACCAAACCACTACCGGTTTTCTGTGACGGAGAGACAGATATATATATATAATATTATTATTATACCTGGGTGTTGCCCGTACACGCCGCAGACGAGACGTTCTCACACACACACACACACACACACACACACACACACACACACACACACACACACACACACACAGGTGTCGGATTCCCAGACCCTTCTTTTCCCCCTCGCTCTCGGTCACGGCAGCGGCGACGGCGGCTGCTGATATTACTGTCGCGCGGTAGGCCCCGCGTCGTAGACCAAACCGCGTTTTGGACGTCATTACACCGTCTCTCCCGTGTAACCGTTCACAACAACAATAATACAATTATTACGTTATTATCGCACGGGAGTAAAACGGACGCGGAAGGCACGACGTCGGCGGCGGCGGCGGCGGCGACGAGTCGGTTAGACTGAGGTGTGATTGAAACGATATCATATTCCGTATAGTACCGCGTATGGTATTTCAAGTGCGCCGTATGACTGACGTTTTCGGTTCCGGTCGATCGGACGCAGCTTCTCGGAGGACCTCTGATCAGATGTCGTCCAGAGACCATCTCTGATCACAACGGCCATCGTTGAGCGGCGTAAAAACGATTTTGTCTGCAGCAGCGGTTTATCGCTGGAGGCGTGTTATTTTGCTGGGATATCCTCGCGTGAACGGACGTTCGGCCGTCTAGGCGCGCAGACGACCTTTGAAACGCTGGGTTAATATTTACAGAAACGTAAATAAGAAACATACACACACGCGCGAGCGCGAGCGTACTTATATATTATATGTATATTATATATTTGTAGAAATAACCCATAACTTTAACGACGGTGCGGAGACGACCGGTATTCCTTCGGATAAAAAAAAAATGTATCTGGTATCCATACATACACGTGTGTGAGTGTGTACAGTGTAGTTTCAAGATTTAAAAAGTCTATATCAGAAGTCGTAATCGTTATACGAAGTTAACACGTATACATTCACCCTGCCAGACATAAATACGAGCGCGTGTAATGGTATCCGCCGCAGAGAAGTTAAACCGCATTTGCTCCTATACAGATATCTGTATATACACACTACAGTATACATATACACTCCACTCATTCCACTATCGGTCGCCGTGTTCAACAACCTTTTCACTTTGATCTTTTAACCGTCGAGATAAAGCGCACTTGTACAGACACACACACACACACACACACACACACACTCATATATATATATATATATATATATATATTTATATCCGCTTATCATTTCTTTCGATATATAATAATGCATACACCGCGTTGCTAGATACTTCAAAAGAAGTATGTCTTATTATAGCTTGAAATATTTCGATTTTTTTATAAAAAAAAAAAAAAAAATGTTATACTACAGAGGACGGATTTTAGACTTATACGTGTACTATGCTATATTACTATATACTCCGAAGATCGTATTTGAACTCTGGTCGTTCGATTTACAAAAGTTGGTTTTAAACTAAATCGTAGGTATCTAGTACCTACAATGCTGAAATATTGTGTAGCGTATTTAAGAAAAACATTTCATGAGGTCATATACTCATATCACTCATATCATTGTCCTTTCCTGACCTTTTATTTGCTTCTTATTTTAATTACTATGTATTAATTGAGTACAGTTTTTTTTTTTTTGTAGTTTATAATGAAATAATGAATAATCAAAATTATCTTTCATTAAAAATTAATATGAATGTATTATCATTTCACCTAAATATGTTTGAAGTGCACATTTTACTTCGTAGATAGAAAGTTAGTTAGACAGAAATTAACTTAAAAATACAGAAATTATAAAATATATTAAAACTCATTGCAAAATTAAAGGAAAAAGCATTTTTACATTTGAACATATGAATAAGCTAATCGATTTAAAATCATTTTATCTAGTTTTTAATGTCCGACCAAATGAATTCAAAAGATATCATTTCTTAAAAATATTATCAATCAAGAAAAAGTATGAAAATTGATATATATATATATATCTAATTCAATAAAATTTGTAGTCTTCAGTTTATATTAACATATATTTAGGTTTTGTTTCAGATTATCGAATTTTATTAGTTATTGAATAATTCTAATTAGCTTACATAAATCATATGAAAACTTTAAATGAAATACATTGAAAAACTAATAAAATATCGTATATTGTGAAAATTATCTACAACATTGAATATTGATCGTTTTGGCGCATTAAATCGTTAATTATTTTTTTTTTTAATAAATTAGATGCCTAGTCCTTTCTTAATGTTTTTACTAGAAATTAAATTTGTGCAATCAGAATTAATCATTCTGATTGATGTTATAAAGTAAAACATTTTAATGTGTGTACATTTGTTTCATTAATTATTATTATAATATTATTTGTATTTAATTGCTGTCTATGGACTGTTAATTGTTTTACGGTAGTTACTATTTTTAATCTTTACCACCAAGTACCAAATTAAACAATTTAGTTAATTAAAATGCATTAAAAATACAGTGCCATTAGTTGTTTAGCATTGCATGAAATTTCAAAAAATGTATAACATATAATACGAAATCGTAATAACAAAACATAATTACGTACTCCATACAAACATCACGGTATACGTCAGCAATTTTAAATATTTTGATTATCAGCTATTTAGTATATTTAAATGTTTGTACTTTATTTTATACATTTTTATTTGTATTATTGTCTAAAAACTGGATATCGACAGTTGTCTGGCTTTACTGCAGACTGCAGTAATAAAAATAAAAATTTATTTTATTTTTATTCAGAATTGTACGTTTTATAGTTAAATACCTACGTGGTTATATACGTTCTACTCAAATTTATGAGTAAATCATGTAAACATGTAAATTGCAGCATTAAAGAAGTAATTTATATACATAATATGATGACATGGGCGAATTTTTTTTTTAATTTCAAAATATTCGAATTATTTCTCTCTCAAACACTTTTTATGCACATAATATTATGTTCAACTTTAAAATTTAAAAAGTATTGTTTTTCAGTTTTAACTGCTAATGGAAAACTATTACCATTATTCAATTTAAAACGGAGTATTTACGAATCGATATTTTCAAATGGAAAATTATGCAGCACAATGAATAATAATTAAGTCTTTTAAAATAATTAAGATGTTTGAGTTCATGATAATAATTGAAGTATTATTAACCTATATTTAATTTATTGAAATGAATTAATAATTTTATCATTATTATTTAGTTCACGCCAATGGCACTGAAATAATTTTTATGTTTAAAAGTAGAATGAAATATTCAACCGAAACACTACCTCTCGGTAATAATTAAAGTAAAACCAACGAAATACGTCATATTTAAGCCGGCCGTCTGAGAAGTTTATAGGGAAACTGACTTACTTGCATACGTACATTTCCAGCGCGACTGATACATGCTTAATTTTCATAACGTTTCACAGGTCGTGTATCCTGTATGAATAGTGTGTGTATATACAAGCATATTATTTTTCGAATAGATTTCTCCAAAACTCACATCGCCAACAAATATTCTCTAAAATTGTCAACGAGTTTTTCAATAAATTAAAATAAATTCATAATCAATGTAGAAAAAAACAAATCGACCCCCTACCAATTATTATTATATCACTTCGGCTATAAACCTTGGTGATTCCAATAAAATTACAGCGCAAAGTTTAATTAAATACCATTAAATATCACTACTACGTCTATGTGTACTGCGAATGATGAACTATGTTATATACGGTCACCGATTATTAACACTGTGCCTGCAGATTCTCCGTGTACGTGTATCGTTATAAACGCGCTTTGTCGTGTAACAAAATACGCGCGAAATTCACGAAAAACGAAACCGACCTTGGTCCTATGGTCTCACTTCGCCAAAGAGTATATAAATTCATGAATCGATTCGTTTGTATATATTATAGACGAAATCGGAGTTCGTACAGACGAACTTTACGACGACGTCGGGAGTGTCGCCGAAGTCGACCGAAAGTGTTCCGAAAGTGTCTCGAGGTTCAATGATTTATCGAATGGGACGTTGTTATAAATGCGTTGCGAGTTATTTATTTTTCAAACAAACGACTCTAACGAACTGCAATAATCATTCACCACCATTGTTAGCCGGCAGGACGTAATATCGCACCGTAAGTATACGTTTTCGGGTTTTATTCGTTTATTTCTCGGCCATATTCGTACGAATATACGCCACGTACATTTTCTCGACACACGGTCGAGAAGCCTACACCGAGTAAGAGGAAAGACCACGTCACTCGGGGATCAATAGAGTTTTCAGTTCTCGTGATTGACGTCGCTCGAAAACAGGTCGATTCGTACATTGTATCACCCATGTTTTTTTAATTGTTCTGCGCGACGCTTAATTTAAAATTTATTGGTAATATACACTGATCGGCCATGCACTGTCTGTCATAATACAAACGTATCAACTGTAAACAATTTTTTTTTTGTACTCAATGCATACACATTTACAAATAATCTAAAATAAACTATTAACCATCAGTTACTTTACTACGAAAATGATTAACAATATTATTTATAAAATCAAATCATATTTTTCGTGTAATCATAAACGTCCTATTTTCACGAATGGTTCATCTCTTCGCTTAATGCACGTCAAACGTGCTTGATCAATGTCAAATGTCAATCATTATTAATGTAAAACGAATTATAATTATTCGAAAAAAAAAATAATTCTACATATTTATCTACAAAAAATATTAAAATGTAATATAATATGTTATACTCGTATTCAACAATATAGCCAACATTATAGCTATTAAACAAATTTTAGACATACACGAGAACATAATTATTCATTATTTTAACAGTTATTAGAATTATTTAAGTACCGATACCTATTATATTTTTAATATTTGCAATACTGTTTGACTCTAAAGTGTTCTGATCCAATAACCATTTTAAAAGATAATTTCAGTAAGCAAAGGCTTAAATGTATAAATGTATAAATTCACCATTGAAAAAAAATACTTTGAAATCGCTCCTTTTTAATTGCTATTGCATTTTAAACTAATTTGAATAATGACTGGTTATATTATTCGAAACAAGGAAAAAATTAAAAAAAAAAAAACACTTAACATTTTTCAACGGCCACATATACCAACGAAATAGTTTTATTTCGTTTCTCAGTTCTCAGTTTTAACCGTTTTAACACTTTTGAGAGTTTATTATTACAAACTAGAAGTTATAACTAAACGTTTAATTTGAAATCTTTATAACTTTGTCTAATATATAATATGGACGTTATACTATTATAGAAGCGTTTCACTTAGTCGGCAGTCGACATGACCTCTTAATTCCCTTTTCTCTCCGACCCTGCTGGCACAATATTCGTAATTTATTAACTGTATAATGACGGCGATGACAAAAATATAAAATCTTGAACTCATCAGTTGTGCGTGTACCTCTTATTGCAGTTCACTTTACTACTTCAGAGAATTCACGTTCTGAAAATAGATAAATAAACAAACGGTTTTCAAAACGGATAAATAGTTTGTCCGTATGTTAACATAATGTTTAAAGTATGGAAATTATGCCGATTACTCCATACAAATCAACTTTTTCTTTTACCAAAATCGTAAATAAATACCCGGCGATAATGTTTTAGAAATATCATCGCTTCGTTCGTTACATAATTCCTCTCTAAAAATCGTGAACTCGCGTTTGAATTTATTATTTCGACGTAAACCGTACCGATAGTTTTTTTTTTCACGGTCCCCGTTAAAGGGACGAAAAATATTTTAATGCCACCTAACGTGTTAAACCTTGAACCATGTACAATTGTGTACGGACAATACGGAAAACACTGTCGTACGAGTATGAGGGATGTGGGATTTTGAAAAAAAGTATTCGATTTTGACCGACAACGAACGTCGTTTAACCTACTTTGATGCGATATCTCGACGGCTGTCTGGCCGGGAGTCGGTAAGTATATAAAAAAAAAAAATTATAATAATCGTTTTCCTTCGACGGCGGAGAACTTGTTGCCGTCACGACGTTGACGAGAATTAATGAAAAAAAAAAAAGAGAAAAAGAACTGGCGTAAATCCGTATATAAAAAAAAACCGTCTTGCAGTTCGGGTGTAACAGACGGTGGAGGGGAGTCTCATACGCGTTTACAGCGTTATTATACAGTGACCCGAACGGGTGCCCCCAAGTTTCCCCTCCGGGTCTCCCCTTATCGTCGGGTGACGACGCAGACGCAGAGTATGCATGAGTGCGTACGTGTGTGCGCGTGTGTGTGTGTGTGTGTGCACTGTACAGGAGGAAAAAGAGGAGGTCAAACGACGTATAGGGCACTCACGACGACGCGATGCGGCCAATGGCCAATGTCCTCTCTCCGACCGGTTCATATAAATGTTTTATTATTATTATTTATTTATTATTATTATCATTATTATTACTACGTTTTTTTTTTCTGCCGTTATTAGTATTCACAACTGCCTGCAGTCGTGGCGGCGGCGGCGGTAATAGTGAAAAAGTCGTGAACGACAAGAGCTGCGCGACTCCTCCGGTCGTCTTGGTAGTCGGTGAGAGGGGAGAATAGAGGAGTGGTAGGACGAGAGGAGCAACACACACTAGACGGCGGCGGCCGATGAGTAGCGCGTTTGTATGTGCGTGCGTGCGTGTGTGTGTGTGTGTGTGTGTGTGTGTGTGTCTCCGTGCGCGCTTGTGTGTGTGTATGCATATGTCGTGCGTGCGTGTGTGTGTTGTGTGTGTGTGTGTGTGTGTGTGTGTGTGTGTGTGTGTCTCCGTGTGCGCTTGTGTGTGTGTATGCATATGTCGTGCGTGCGTGTGTGTGTTGTGTGTGTGTGTGTGTGTTGTGTGTTGTGTGTGTGTGTTCAGTGTACGCACACCGCGCCGCCGTAAACACTATCGTCTAGACGGACGAGCGGGCCGCCGCCCCGCGATAAACACGATCGTGTACGCCACATGCAACGCATTCGACAAGGCCGTCGCGTGGGGGGGATGGTGGGGTGACGGTCGGGTTGTGCGTACAGTTCTAGACGGACGGCGGGGGGACACGTTGCGTGGGCAAGGGGGAAGCGTACAGACGGCTGTACTACAGACTGGTGTGCGTGTGTATGAACGGTGTGTACGCCGGTACGCGAGTGAGTGTATATAATATATATATATATACATATATATGCCGTCATTGTCTGGGTCTGTCTGGTGTGTGTGTGTGTGCGCGCGCGCGCGTCTGCTCTGTCTGGTTAGAGCAGCCGATCAAACGCGTTTAATTATTTGTGACGAGACAGGGGTTTTTCGTCGTTTCTCTCCCCCTCACCATTCAAACCGCCCCAAGACCCCGCTGCGGCCACCGCCCCCCGGCCCGTCTCGAACGCACACGCGTCGCGTCCATTGTACCGACGTACTATAATAATAATAATAATAATAATAATAATAATATGTATATACGTATATTATATTATTATTCGTTATTACGACGACGCACATGCTGCTCGCTCAGGTATAATAATATAATATGTATACATATATATATTATACGTCTTTATACATATTTTATAAATATAACACACACACACGCACATGTATATCAATATACGTATAAAGTTATTAAACCCTATATATACTCGCTCGAGTACGCGTACTGTATTTTTTTTTTTTCGGCGCACGATATTCCTAGAAACAATAATATTAATAATACCCGTGCACGGACGATATTTTGTAACACGGAGATAAAACAAATTGTATTATTACGTAATATCGTATCATTTATGTACGACGTACGTATTGAAAATACGTATCCACCTACCCCCCCACCGCGTAACCCATCGCCGCCGTCTTCTCGCACGCGCGTTTGCGAAAACGAATATCGCGTTCGACCGATTGAATGTAGGGTAAGTACCGGCGTGTGCACATACATAGGTAGCGACGTTACATACGGCATATTATTATTATTATTATTATTATTATTATTATTATCGTTATACACAGCGATACGGTTTTCCTTTGTTTTCGTCGTATCATACCCGATTTACGATACGTCACGTGTATGTGCGCGACTGCACGAGCAATAATAATAATAATAATCCAAAGTATATACCCTTAAAATTTGCGCAAATTCGTGTACCAAATAAAATATTTAAAAGCGCGCGCGAGCTCGGTGCCGGGAACGAGATATATACGTTACGATATTATATTACACACATACGACGACATGTGCATCGTATATGCGCGTTTGTTTGTGCGGTGCATATTTGATATTGTTCTGACGAAATCCGCGTCGGAAGTATAGCTGTTGTCTCTCTTTCTCTCAGCTCTCTCTTTCACTCTGCTTTCTCTCTGTCTGTCTGTCTCTTTTTCTGTCTTTCTTTCTGTCTGTTTCTCTCTCGGGTGGTTGCAGCAAATTGATTGCTTCCCCGAACGATGAACACCACACTACCCGGCGTTTGTCGGTCGCTTCGTACGGGGTTCACACGCCCCCCCGCCCCTTGTGGTCTAGCTTACTCCGTCGTTTACGCGATTCGTTCCGGTTCCGGAGACACGACGTATCGCGCGTACGTGCGACGGATACGTTGCGGTGATCTACACTCTGTTCGCCGGGAGAACATGACCGACCGGCAACCACATTTTCTCGGCGAACGGAGCGTAGAGTCGTTCACGACGGCGTCTGACAGCCGACAGGGACCTGCAATGGACGTTTTATGCGCACGGACGGCAACGGACATTGTCGAGACTCTGGACGGTGGACACTCTTGAGGCCCGCAGCTTAAGGAGACGACTTCGCCGCCGCCCCCTCGTCTGTGACGGAACTGAGGTCGCGGAGATACGGCCCGTCGTAGACGTCTCGTGCAGAACGCGGCTATGAGAAACGAATTACCGCATGACGTAAAACGCGGTCGATGCGACGGCAATATTAAAACGACCGATGTTTTTTTTTAATCGTGCACACGCGTCACTGTCATCACGACGCGTCGTTGCGTGCATGTCGCGACAATCTCGAAATCCGTTGCACGGAGGTTATTAACGACGCTCCGCGGAGGTAAGTTGTTAGTCAACGTCGAAAAATAACGTTGAATTTCTTAAATACGAATTTCAGAGATTTTTTTTCAACAGATAATTCACGTTGTGTACTCACAATACAATATCGATAAAAGAGTGTATTATAGTATTACTTTACGGAGACGACGCACGCGGCGAGCGTCCGTTGACGGTTTCTTCTAAGTACGAAATTTAATTTATTTTATTTCGTGTGTTTTTCGCATTTTACGAATAAGATCCGCGCTGGACCGTTTTTGATTGAAACGACAAGGAGGTCCGTCGGGTATTACGTGACGGGTGCGAGTAGAGACTTAAGAAGATTAGGGTGACTTGAGAAGGTTTTATGGAATCCATTACGGTAGGTAAGAGTAAGACGCTGCAAGTGTCGGTAATGCCGGAATGACGAAATCACGACACGACAAAGTTTTACCGCTGACACATTACAAAGTCGCACGTTAAAATAACGTTATTCCATAATCAATGGTTTCACTAAATACGTGTGCAACACTATCGGTTATGAGTTATGACGGTTCGTTCAAACGTCTGGGGGGAAACGGTTTCTGTCTGCAAAACTCAAAAGGCGTTTAACACACACACACACACACACACACACACACACACACACACACACACACACACACACACACACACACACACACACACACACACACACAATTAATAATTATATTATACATAAAAATAATTACATAAGCAATTATTTTCAATCATAGAGTATGTACACACCTACAGGGCTCAGACGACCATTACCCAATCGTGTCGTGGACGACGGAGTTCGCAGCGGTGAATTTCGTTTCTGATTTCATTGACGTTCGAACGAAACGCCGCGCCGCCGTACTAAACACTACGTACCTAATAGTTCGACGAAGAGAATTTTCAGTTATTACTCGCGGCGAGGATGCCACGTGTATATAAATAAATTCACGTGACGTCCGTAAAGCGTATCGCGTGGAATATTATGGACCAGCGGTTCTTAACCTTTTGTAGAACACGGACCACCGATGAAAGATTTTTAGACATCGCGGACCCCCTACCGATTTTTTGTTGAATACCTTTATACAAAACATCTCATGTTATCATAACCAAAATTATAATAACTATTTTATATTATAAAACATAGAAGTAGACATAACAAAATAATATACACATTTATATTTATTTTTATTAAACTTAATTTTTCGTTTTGAACTTTGACATCATAACAGCCCCTTACAGCCCTTTTTTAGTATTAAAAAGTCGTCTATGTCATTTCTCAGTATTCCAGCTATCTATAAGTACCAAATTTCATTTAAATTGGTTCATTAGTTTCGGAGCCTGTTCAATACAACCAATCAAATCTTTCCTCTTTATAATATTAGATAATGCACTCATGTCACATATTGACTTATGTAAGGTTTTAAAGGTACCGCGGACCCCTTAAATGAGTATGACGGACCCCCAGGGGGCCGCGGACCACAGGTTAAGAACCGCTGTTATAGACCATAATTAAACGAATGTTTAACGTTCTCAAACATTTGCCAACTTGGAAAAACAGCTCGGACCACTAATTCATACATATCAAACCAGTGTATTAGATTATATTATTATGAGAGATCGTGTACTATGTATATTGTACTTGTACACGTATGTATGTATGTATGTATGTATATTTACATAAATTACTTAATTTACAACTACGATTCCATTCACGGCTTATTGACCTTTGATAAGAATCAAAGATAAAACTGTCTAGTCTGACGAATCTCATTAAAGCCAATACGGTTATTATATGTGCCGGTCAGAGATAAACAAACATTGAACGCCGCCGTAGACTCGTTAAATTGTTAACGTCGATCCACCCATTGTTGTGGATTTTCATAATTGCCCGTAATTGGTGAACGCCAAAATTTACCCTCGGTAGTTCTCACAGACGGCGGCGCGGAGAGTCGTTGTTCTCGTTAAAATTGTAATTATTTACCCGCGGACAAAATTTACATTTACTACGAAAAAAAAAAAAAAACTGTGTACGAAAATCGAGTTGAAAATTAAAATTCTTTACACGTCACACGAACGCATCACATCGGACACGATCAATTACCGCGATCAAGGGGGTGTGACGAGGTCTGAATAGGTCGAACAGACGCCGAACAACGAGCGCCCGTCCGTATAAATATTCCGTAACTAGTTTTGTTCTAAACTTATAACATGTAAAACATAAACTAGGTAAGCTCGTTTTAATAGCTCGTGCGAGACTTCCCCCGTGCCCGTGCGTTTATAACGGGACAATATATACGTCCCCTACTCGCAGACTTACGTACTTTATGAACTATAAAATATGCATGTGGGTTACACGGTTATGACTTTTTATGTGTCGATAGTCTAGCCCTGCGTACGCTGCGCTGTGCGTTCGGACGCGTAACAACGTGTTTGATGCACAGGATTTTTCACGGACGGACCCGCAATGACATCGACCGAAATCAAACGTTCAAACAAACGTAGATTATTAAATCTCAAATCGCGTAACTACGGCATCCTGATAAAATCGTAATAAAAGATTATTCATTTTTAATGAAAAATTATTTGTTAGCTTTATCAATAACACTAATATAATTGTTATCGTCTAGACTTTGATGCGTACATCATAAACGAATAAACACACACACACACACACACACACACACACACACACACACACACACACACACACACACACACACACACACACACACACACACACACACACACACACACACACACACACACACACACACACACACACACACACACACACACACACACAATAATTAACGCACTCCGATATAGCTATTCGAGTATAAATAATTTGTTTAATTTATTTAATGCAGGTTAGTATATGATTTTAGAACTTTTAATTTTACAAACCAGTTTAATAGTGTTGTATTCGTCAAACGTAATGATTGTATTGTGTTCAAATGTGGTATTTTGATTGTTTTGCAGAATGACGAACATAATTAATCAGTGTTTGTCGTATTGACGTACAGAAAGAACGTGGTCACAATATACTTAGTCCGACTGAAACCGATCCCGGGGCGTGAGATTTTACATTTCATTTTCTTAAAACGTATTGTCTTACGTAATATTTGACATTATAATAATATATTCAATGACGTCTCTCAGTGTCCAGTGCTAACACGGATCCTGCCTTTAATTTTCAACCAGGATATATAAATATGTATTCGTTTAAATGTATTTATAAACGAAGTAAATTTGTAAAACGTGTTTGTTATATAAACATCAAAATGTGTACCGCTTTATGTATAAATGCTCACGTCCCGTATTTATTAAATGACTAAATACATAAATATAATATGACGACTTGAATTTATTTAAATAGTGTATACATATCGAATTTATGACTAGCCGTCGAAAGGTTTTTTTTTCAATTATTAGAGAAAATGACCAAAAACTGTGAGTTGTACATTTTAAAAACGACTATCCGAAATCACATCCAATTTCAAGACCTTAAATTCTCCTACCTAGGCATTATTACACTTTGTAGTCGAACTTTCAATCAGGGTCTTTATTTCGTGGTGCGTTATACATTCTCAATTGAACCGTATAGCGGTATAGGCTAGGGTGGCCAGACGTCTCGGATTTGCCGGGACACTACCGATTTTCCACACCGTCTTCCGGCGTCCCGCAAACGTATATCGGGACGGTGAAATGTCCTAGATTTCAAATTTTAGCGATCGAAATACTGATTATTGATTTGTCAAAAGAAATACTGTCACGAATTATTTCGGCAATTCATTAATTCCTGGTAAATTATTAACTATATTACATAAAAATAATATATTATATGTATTTAATATAATCCAGATAGTTTTCGTTAATTTTGAATTTCCTGTTAGTATAGATTACTTGAGTTGAACGTTCATATTTTATATATTAACGGCGAAATTCCAAAATGGCATAAGCGCAAAAATCCATATTATACTCAGCTTTCAATTGATATAAATTATTAATCAAAAATATAACTGGATGATAATTTAAAATAGATTAAAATCCAACTTTGTGCTTAATGACATATTTTTATAAGTTAAAAATATTCAATGATAGTTAAGTCACTGGTAAACAATTGTTTTTTAGCTTTCCTGAATAATTTCGAAAATGTCGCTTATGCACTTTTAGATTGTCGCCATCGATTTGTAATTTATATTGATAATTTAAATGTAAAAAGTCATTCGACATTCAAATATAAAATAATGTGTCCCGGATTGGTTATTTCAAAATCTGGCCACCCTAGTATGGGCTCACCACCTGTATGTAACAAAGTATATACCACATAGGTTCCGACGTTAATTTAACATAGTTTCGTATAAATGTTGCATGTCAGTACTCACCTTGTACATCCATTTAAATAACCCTGGGACGGAACTCAGGTGCAGCCCGTTGTCGTATAGGACAGTATCGTGATTCATGAACATTCACTGTAAAATCATTAATACGGTCGTGAGACAATATTGTATTACTAACAATAATAATTGCAACTTCTACGTTCAAATTAATTTTAACAAATAACATAATCTCGTGTATACCTACCTCGTTTCTTATCTGACCTTATCATGTCTAGCCATTTTCATTTCCCACAGTTATATATTATGATAACGACATTATTACTAGACTAATTTATTTCATGCATTCTGATTAATTATGTGCGCTTCACTCAAATAAAATTGCGAAATAATTAAAATTAATGTGTAATTTAATTACACATTGCAGTTTGATATTTTTCGCAACAGAAGTGCTCGTTATGCGTCAGTCTGTAATTAGGGAACTTCAATCAATAGTATTCTAATTTGAAAACGTCTTAAGTGTTAATTAATGTATAATATCCAAGTCTCTCTTTCCTTATCCGTCTTTGACTGGTTTTAATTAATTTTACGGTATCGCGATAATACAATAATGTGATGACTGAAATGTCAGAGGTTCCGATATTTCATCATAATACGTTCTACATTTTAATTTCGGTTCGTCAAAAAATAATTTTCAAGAACAGAATATAATATAATCACATTCATTGGACATTTTATACGTAATACAGCCAAAACCGTTTATCAAAATATATAATTAGTAACAAGAATTCAAGTGAAACAATTTGATCGCTTAATACCCGTGTACCAAAGTAAAAAAATTGTACAGGATTTTACTACACGAAACCGATTTTCGTTTATTTTGTTGAAACTGAAATAAATGTACCTAGGTATATAGTGTAGACTACACGTTTGATCATTATAAAATTGAATACACTTAACACACATTATCAAATTAAATAAAGGAAAAACCACTTGTTTATTATTTCATATTTAATGGTTATAAATTACTTAATATACGTAGCCGAGTCATTATATTATGTATTACATTTCATGTTATAGCGTGTTAAAGCATTTAACCACACCTCGTGTGTTTCTTAACAATATATGCGACTCTCGATGTTAAAAATTTGCATTTACTTTTCATTTTTGATTGAATTATATTATCATACTATTTATATTCTTGTCAAATTAAAATACTGTTCATTATATAAAAATTAAAAACACATGTCTCAATGCCCACAATTGTCTATGGATACAAAAATCATCGTAAAACTGTACCACACATAGTATATCGATTTTCTAAACCAAAAAATTGAGTTTATAGATTTATTTATTATATTAAAACGTACAATAATCAGTATATTTAGTCTTCACACACACTATAAATAAATGCATAAATCGTAAAATATAATATATTTATCATTAAATATAGATAAATATATTTTATACAGATTGTACAAAAAAATAAATATGCCAAAAAAAAGTATAATATTCATTAATTAAAGTATGGTAATATGAAAGGACCATACATCTGTATAATAGGCATATAGCTAGTTAATTGAGTCAGATAATAGTTTTTCTAATTTACAAAATAAGTTCATTCAAATTATACTGAGGTTATCGTTGTAGATCAACGGTCACATATTTGAACATCAATAGAATACTTTATCACAAAATAAACACTATTTAGATAACAAGAAAAAACTCAATAATTTAAAAACTATATGGATTGCGTTATAAATGGTTAATATTTAAATTTATTTAAATTATTTAATTAAATATTTTTTCTTGCATAGTACATTAAAATTTGAAATATAAATGCACGAGTTACTTAAATTACAACAGTTACATTGATTGAAAATTAATTCTTTCATGACTTCATAAAAAAGTAAAAATGTTACACAAAATGCACTCAAAACCTATCAAATAACTAAGGATGGCTAACTCATTAATTAATAATACATTTTTTTAAATTAAAATTTGTTTTTTCGTTAATTATAATTATAATAATTTATATTTTTTGTAAGTTTACACGAGTATTGGCTTGGAGTTCATTTTAATGAATTCGATAACACGACACAAAAACAGTCTGTGCTTACAACAGTCAGTGTAATTAGTATAATTATATTAATAATACAAAAAATTAAAATTAACAATCAGTACAAAAAAAAAAAAAAAAACGACAATTTTTGTGTTATTTATTTAAATAAGTCGACGTAGAAGTTTATAATTGTACGGCATATCATTAAATAACTAAACATCGTTGGGTTGGTCGTTACCTATTGCCCAATGCCTACGACCTATCCGCGTCCTGCTTTATTCTAACGCTATTTCGTCCGATTTCCCCGATTCAACAAGTAAATAGATATTGAGTAATTTAACGCGTTGTACTCAACTAATTGGCAGTTGTCTTTGCTTTGAGATTTAAACGGACGTTTTTAAACACGTTTTAATCTGTAAATATTCAACATTCGAAGAGAAATCGACAGGTCGTATAACGTCCGGCCGAGTATTGTGCTCACGTCATATTATTATTATTATTATTATCATTATTTAAGTCGCCTTCATCATAACGCTGCCCTCCAACGACACGACTAATTAATACCGGACACAATGTGTACGGCACACAAATACGTAAACAAATAAATAAATAAATAAATAATAAGCCATTACCATTGAATGGCCCGTGCCGTTATTAATCCAATAAGGACTCCCTTTTACGTCGCCTTAACGTATATATACATACATTTATGTATATACATTTCACGCGCCCGTTTAACGTCCGACATACCCACAGACTTGGATTATAAATAACGTACGGTTATGAACGCCGCGTGTGTAAAACTCGTTTCGCATAATATATAGTATACACCTAGTTACCCGACGTTATTGCCGCACGAATGCACCGTTCGTCTGTTATTGTGTACGATACACAAACTCTCCGTCGGATGGTAGTGTGTGATAACGGCGCGCATACACACCGGTGGTCAATACCGATGACCTAGCTGTACGTCGTCCGCGCGAGACGACGGAAAAAGAGCGACAACTGCCGCGAAGGGTCGTTTTACGCGGGGAGTGGGCGGGATTTACGGTTCCGAATACTTAAAAAAAAAAAAAAATTTAAAATAAAAGGCACCGCCACATTACGCGTGGATTTTTCGCCACGTCGCGCGTCGTCTCTGCGAATATCCCTTATAGTTTCGTTACCCCCTGTCCCAGAACAAAAGCTTTGGCTGTGATGTAGACGAGTATATTTTTGCTACCCCGGAGGAACTATTTTCGGTGTAGCAAGACAATATGTTATTGTCACAACACGATTTTCGATCATGATTAATACACGATAAATCATAAAACATAGTCAGGTATATACTTGACGCAAAGTACATATTTATGTATTAAATAAATCCTGTGTAAGTGTCAATTGAAATTGAAAACTAGGAACTTATGTCCTTATAACCAATGAAAAATTTACTTTTTGAGAGAGGCTATTTCCCAAAACTAAGATCTTGTATTTATTTTCGTTAAACCTCTAAATAATCACTCCAATGACGCCCATAATCCTTGATATAACTGAGCATTGCAAGCGCGTGTATGATACACAACGAACCCCGTAAGAGCATTGGGAGACATAGTCTCAGAGGAGAAGAAAAACAAAAAACAATAAGATCCTTCGCTTCATTCAGAATCCAAAATGTTTTTAATTAGAAGGGATAGTTTACAACACTATAATTCGTGCATTACGTTTTGACCAACCAAATTCGATTTTTTTATTTCTATGGTGAATATCTACGATGAACATTTTTTTGTTAATTTACAATAAGTATATAGTTGTTATGTATACAAAATGTCCCACAGAAATTTACACAATACAATTTAATCCAAAGTAATGTTTACGTTAAATTGTTTTTATGAACAATTTAAAATACCTACTGATGAAAAGACATTTTTTCATCTTTGTGATTAAGTTTTTTAGTTTCCTTAAATGACAAAACCTACTTAAATCATAATATAATTGATTTCTTGATACGGATATTATATTTTTATGACGAAATCAATAGTTAAAGAGATATTCGAAAAATGTCAAGTTTAGAGTAGTGGAAACGACAAACAAGAGTACTTCGCGAAAACGTAGTGCCGCCACTCAGCTGCTCTAAACTTGAAAAGCTTAAATCTCTTACGATTTCCGTCCAACAATTAATAACAATGAACGTTTAAATGTTGGAATTCTCAAAAAAGAAAAAAAAGAAATAAATAAAATAAAATAAAAAATGATCTTTCGTTATGAATAAACGTTCGTTTTTTTGCGGTTCCATGTCTCGGAATCGATACGAATCGTCTGACGGGACCGCGTGCTGTACAATTTTTAATCCGGCCCGACGTCGTGGTAGACGGAAAAAGATACACGAGACGGCGGCGGTGGCGGCGGCGGCGACGTTTCCGGCGTCTTCCCGTTACTGTGTTTTGTTTGGTATCGTGCGCCGGCACGTACGACGCGTTTCGCGCCCCGCCAGACGTACGTTAGCGTGAAAATCGGAATTTGTCGGTAAAATCATCCGCTGGACAACGAACCGATCGGTTTCGAATTTTCACGAATTCGCCATGGAAATAACACGATGAAAAACAACCGTTGATCGGACGTGGGATCTCGTGGGTTTTAAAAAAAAGGCTCTCGCTGAATGATCGTTCCGCGCGGACCCCACGGCAACGTTCACGTCGGGTGCGCGTCCGTCCCCCGGTCCGCGAGACCCGCACACAACGACCGCGCGGAGAACAGCTCGAGACCGCAAACTTTCACGTCTCCTCCGTCCGTCGTTGGACATCGCCCCGAGATGACGCCGTCGCTCACCTATAATAATGACAAGATACACTCGTCGTACAGCGTATACAGGGCGCCCGCGAAACGATATGTCCACGGGTTTTTTGGAGTGTCACGCGTCATAAAAACCGAGTACGGATACAACGATTCCGCGTTTGACCCGAGTGACCCGCGCGTGTGGTCCGTCATATTTTTCGTGATTTCACCACCGTCGAGCCTGGTTTTCTTTTGGGTGCTGGCGGACGCTTGAGCGTAGACTGGCCTTGATTTTCGGTGATGCAGCGACGTTTTTAGAAAAAGTCGTCCTCCGAACAACAATAACTGATCCTGGAAAAATTCATTTTTGACGATATCAAAAAAATGTCGTTAAATTTTTTAAACGAAACCTCTATCGCCGTTACCTGATCTTTCAACGTGGTTGTACCGGGCGTGGATATAGAATTAAATTTTTCGCGTGGACTCATAAATTTTATCAAAAAATTAAAAAATTATATTATTATCCTTAATTTGAACAAAGAATAATTTGTATTAGTTGCTCATAAATTATATCGAAGTAAGTAATGTTCAAATGAAAAATGTAGTCTTTTCGCTTTATCACATGGCAATTCATTTAAAAATTCGCCGGGATTTTTTATCAACTCTTCTTTTTTTTCTTTTTTTTTTTTTTGTTACAATATATATACACAGGGATAGATTATGCAAACATTTTCCGGTCATGGTTGATTTACCGTAAGCTTTATCATGTTTCTGATGTGAATGGGAATAACTATAAAATTCGTCAGCACACTTCTTCTAGCACATTAATATAAATGTTCACGTCCGTAGATTTTGTTTGTATAGTGAATTTTCTTAAATCACATCGTGCTTTCAGATTTTCAAGAAATTGGTTTTTCGTAGAAATCTTTTGTAATTTTTCGCATCTGTTACAGTCTAAAAACTAGCTAAAATTACATATTTTCACTGATTCGATGAGTTTAGTTTGTTTAAATCTTAGCCGAAAATTTTAATTTTAATTTTATTTATTATTTGAGTTAGGTGTACTGTTGATTTGTTATTCTTCTGTATAATTATACTATATTAGATACGATATTATTTAAAACGTACATTTTTATACAGTCACAGGATTTCACTTCAAATCAAAACGATTATTGTCGAACATTTTGGGCGGGCCCGGGCCCACGTGGCCCATCCTCAGGATTCGCGTATGGATCGTGCTCGTGCCACATTCGCGTTGAGGGTGGACGGTTGTGTGAGGTCAGATTTGTCGGCGACCTCGTGCAACTATACTGATGAAGAACCGAGATTTCGGGTGAGTATATAAGCCACGTGCGACTCTTGCCCACTCAACCGCCGGGCACGACTATTAAAAATCAGACGTACTCTGGCGATCGCCCTGTATGCACCTACATCACGATATATCACCCGGCGGTGGCGAAACACCGAGCACAGCGGGTTCGCGCGGCAAAGATAACCCGCTCGCGTCGGTGTAACGTATTGTATGTATGTAACGCATTACGGTTTATTCGCATCACCCCCAACCGCCCGCCACCTGTACACCGGCGTCGTACAAGATGGTCCGAACGGTTTTTCCACGTCCGCTTGTCGTCGTCGTTTCCTTCCCCACGTGTTTCATCCCCTCACGTATTTCATCCCCTCCGCGGAAATAACCTAACCGCGGAGCGGTACACTTCACACAGATAACGCGCGCGGAAAACACGAAAAATCCCTGACCCGACCGAACAAAGATCGTATAATATATACATATGAAAACGTACACACACACACACACACACACACACACACACACACACACAAATGTAGGTCAGGTTTCTCCTCTCGTCCCTCCCGCAGCTCGTCGAAATCCCGGCCAGTCAAAAACCGACGCTCGAATCGTATTTATGGATACGAAGAAAAAAACCCTCTGCGTCTCGTCGGAAAAATCCTCGGCCAGTCGACGTAGTCGTATTTGACCCCGGTGCATCTCTTGCCCGGAATATTTCCCGAATGACGTCACCGAGAATACCGGTACCCCCGATGTCCGTCGATGATACTGCGGCGAACGCGGTGTATACGATCTCGCGCGCGTGGTATCCTCGCCCGTTTTAAAATATCACGGTTTCGCGTCGAACGGACACTATATTACTCGTGTAAGACGGGCGACGGCACATCAACGACGGCAATGAAAATAATACAAAAACAACAACAACGACAACGACGACGAAAATTACAATAATAATAATAATATAAAAATAATAATGATAACGACTATGAGGACTAATGACGTGTAACATCACCGCGCCCACGTGCAATAATAGTTATAATAATAATTATGCACATCAAACTTGTCGCGAACGACCGGCCCGAATTCGAACCGTATGAAATCGTATTAATCTAGACGGTATACACTGAACGGCGTCTCTTACGAAGTGTGACGGACGTGTTTTATTAATATTCATCGCGAGTATAAGTCAGAACCCCGGCTGCCTCGTCTAGGTGAAACACCGGGTGCGCGGATCCAGACGTGTTTTCGCGGCCGTGTCCGTGTCGGATCCCAAAACTAAAATTATACGAGCGCTAGCCGAGTCGTCCTGAATAATTTCAGCAACTACGCCGCGGTAGGGTCACAAAGTTTTAAGGGTAGAAAATACACCGGTCGGGTCCCGGATTATTTGAAGTAGTATTTACATACAATGATTGGCAGTAAAAAAATTATTTTTTCATGATTTCAGAACCTCTCACGGGACCAGACTGTAGTACGTGTCCTACTTTCAACCGTTTACCTCGTGGTGGCTGGGGTGAACACGGGAATGAAAATCCTCCCGTTGTCGCATACTTAGAAACAGAATGCACGTCGACTTATTAAATTTAAATCAAATGAACAATAGTGATTTCAACATTTTTATTTATTACATAATATAAGGTCATAATTTATTATCGAATAACTCAAAAATAACATAAGAGTTCTAGATTTTTTTTGTATTAACTTATTAAAAATATAATTCAGTATTTACTCAAAAACGACGTGATTAAAGATTTTATTTACAATAACCAACGTATTATTATAGTCGCTCATTGGTCAAAAACAAACGTAATATTTTATTTTTTAATAATAATAAAAAAAATGATTGGTACGTTCGTGAAGTCAGTCATATCACACATCTAGTCTGTAGAGGTCATCATCCATATGACTTTTTTCGCGTGTTATACGAAACATCAAACGTTAGCCAAACATCTCCCAATTGAACCAGTTAAACCAGTTGTGACCTTTAAAATTTAAATGGGCCGAAAATTGTCAAGAACCTAACAAAATGTTGTTTCGTAAACGGGTTAGATTTAACGGTTCGGGACACAATCGTGTAAACAAGCGCCGCTATCGCCGGACAGTGGCGTATCGGGGGGGGGGGGGCACCGAGTCACCGGGAAATGTTCCTACGGTCTTCAACCGTCAACATTCATCGCAGTACACAACTATGTGACGATCTATCAAGACGTAATGTTTTAGATTTTAATTTTATTTCGAAAAATTGCAGATATTTCAGTTCAGCATTGTGCCAGCTCAGGTGGGTATAAAATGTGACACCTTGCCTTTTTTCCCCCCCTGAAATGTGATTCTTTAAATATTCTAAAATCCAAACAATCGTGACTACCGATACAATGAATTCATTTGAATCCAAGAATTTTTCATAGGTAACAAAAATACATTTTTTTTCCCCAGTGAAGTTATTTAAAATCAAAAATATCAAGTTCATATACACTTTGAGTAGATTTTGATCGTGTACCGATTTGTTTCTCGATTTGGTGACCATCACGTACACTAAACGTGCACGTTTACGTACGACATCTGACAAATCTACGATTCGCTTTAAACGATCGTTTTCTACGTCCAAGAAGGCTAATATATACGTATTGAGATTTACGGTTTTCCTCGTCGTCTTCTCGAGTCACTTCCAGCAGCAAGTCGTCGCCTCGCCCCGTCGACCGCGGCCGTGGGATCTATTCGTTCGTTTTCGCCCGGCGATGTTTTATTCCGATCGCAAATGCGTACACGCAGTCCGGACGACTCGACACGGACGACCCCCGGTTTTTCCGCGCCACGCCGCCAGACCGCAGTACGTCACGTAAATATGTGCAGGCGCGCGCCGTCGTAAATTTACGCGACAATTTACGTACGTTTGCGCCGCGTGACGCACGACCGTACACGTTCAACGCGCTGTATTGTTATAAATTATAATGCGTTACGCGCGCCGGGGCCCGACGCCGCCGCCGCCGCCGCCGCCGTCGTTAAATAAAATAAATTTACGCGCGACGGGCGTGCGGATCACGTGCGTCGCGGTTTAATGAGGCGGCAAAACGTTTTTGGAAGTCGTATTCCTCGGCGCGTCTGCCCGGAGTTAATAACACCATTGAAACAATTTACATGTATATACGTACGAACGTATGTACGTTTGTGTGATACGACGTAATAATATCGAGCTCGCGGTGTCGACACCGCGCGGTAACGATTATTGTACACGCAGGCTGTCGGCGGCGTCGCGGCCGTTTGCAGTTCTTCTTCTTGTCGTGTCCGGTAGTAAAAATGCCAATAACAATTATATAAAATAATTACACTAAATAAAATACTAATACTAATAATAATAATAATAATAAAAGAAAAAAAAAATTAATTTGGTACGTCTAATAAATCACATTTTTGGTAACGTTCTATATGTTTTGTTGTGACCAGTAAGCGGCCACCTCTGTTGCATTTGTGTTTGTCAGAATCAGGTCTTCCCTGGTGCATTGTGCTGGGATCATGGTACACGACAAAAGGTGTTCATCGGTCTGTCGTTCTCCACAGTCACATGTGCCATCTTCTCCATTAAATTTCCATTTTACCATGTTAGCTTTCGTTCTCGCCACCCCGGCTTTCAATCTATTAAGAGTTTTCCATAATGGCCATGGAAGGTGTCCACCCATTGGGAGTTGTTGTGTAATCTGAGTCAGTTCTTCCGGTTGTAGCTCATCTTGCCACCTTTGCAATCTAGCTTTTTGGGGGGATTCGTGCAGTTCTTTTGCCGTTCGCATAAAACTTTTTCGGGATTTTTTCGGCCGTTTGCAGTGCCGTATTATTTACCAGTAAACACTATAAGCTAGTGCTTAGGGCGGCAATTTCTCAAGGGCGGCAAATAATTTTTAGTATTACATTTTCACTATATTAGTAAACTTTAAAAACTTTAAAATAAGTCATTCATATAACATGGGTTGACGATTGTGTTTATCTCTGTACCTAATCAAAAAAAAAAAAAAAAAAAAAAACCCAGTAATTAGTCAATGCAATAGAGGACGAGAGCTCATAGTGTGGCATGTTATATGGTGTTATTACAACAAAATGGACTTCGATGCCATAATAGATGATTTTGCGACTCAAAAGTCGCGCAGAAATGAGTACTAGACATTAACTATTTAATTTTGAATACAATAATTAACTATTTAAGTATTTATTGCTACCATGTTTTTTATCATTATATTTTATATCATATTTTTTATAATTAAATTTTTTATATGAATGTATATGTATGCATTTTTATAACAGCTGCATATTTTTATTTTTCATCATTAAAATTTTAAGTGATAAAGAAAAAACAATAATTGTACTTACGATTTAATAACATTTTTTAGACTAGAAAAATATTTGTATTAAAAGGCGGCAATTTATTGTGTGCTTAAGGCGGCACAATGGTTAAATCCGGCACTGGCCGTTTGTGATATTCGTTCTCTCTTTCGTATTTCCCTTACGAAATGTTTCTCACTATTCGAACTCTGTGTGCGATGCAAATTACGGTATATCGTGTACCGAGGACGGGAACCTCGAGCCTGAAATCATTGTCTTCCCGCACAATCCACTCGCACTCGTATTATTATTATTATTATTATTTTCTTTTTCGTCACGAATCACATTCTTATGTCACTGCGACAGTGGTGATCAAAAGCGTTAGAATGCCGTACGGGAGTTGGCTCGATCGCTGTCCCAGCAGACCTATTCCACTTTTGGACAGTCCTATTATGGCCCTACAGTATGAGGTACGAACCACTGTTTTTCAACGGTTTTCAAATCGAAACGATACACTATTGTGCAGAGTAAAGATTTCGTTCATCGTCACACATGGCTTTAATAACATGCCAACAAACGCGTGTGATTTTTTTCGTTTACATCAAAGTATTTCGGTTTTTGGTGATTTGGTTCGGTGCATATTTATTCATTGTATTTCACTGAGTCCGTATGTCCGTAGTCACAAGTCTATGATCTATAGTTAGAGACAGTATCGATGTATCTAATATACCTCCTAATATAATTCGTGTTTGGAAACTATTTACTTAAAAACTATAATAACCACATAATATCTACCTACTGATCGCTACTTCTCAAAAACTATTAAGCGTTTAAACTTTAAATTTTGAATAATGGTTTCTTTTATGTTTTAGATGTGAAATAAGAATAGATCTAAACTTTGTTTACATACTGTTATGAAATGCTAAGTACCACATTTTTAAACTGAACACTAAAGGTTTAAAATGGGTAAGTGCTCTGTACCACAGTCATTTTGAACGGTAATCCTTAAAATCCTCCAAGGATCGTATACATAAATATATGTGTATATATTTCAGCACAACCGCTACAAGAACAGTCTTGAGTGGCACAGAATCAACGCATAGCCTAAACTATCGTAAGTAAAGACTTTAAATTTTGACTATACCTTAGTTTTATAATGTTAGATCACTCTTAGGACGGATTTTGAAAATTTTGATTGTAAATAACAAAAAAATATTTCATCCAATTAAATTGATTAGGTAGTGATTAAAATGTATTATTCCCAAAGTGGTTGCTTGAAAATAATTGTTTGAAAAATATAAACCGTATGCAATTTTTGGGCTGAAAAAATTGGAAACATACATTTGTACCCAAAGTTCCTTCAACCCCATCACCCGTAGTGTTGTCCTGTAATTTTTTGGACGTGTTCCAGTTACTCCTAAAATAAATTAGTCACTTAAGGTCAGAGTACCCGTTGCGTCGCTAAATTTTACGGCCAGTATACCATTTGCACTTTGCGTTTTTACGGTCAATATAACAATTGTCCCCGTATGAAAATATTTTTATTTCATGTGTTAGCACAAAAAACTTAAGGCGGGTAATGCTGACTCGGCTAGCCACCGTCGTTCGCCGCTCGAGCCCAATCACATCGAGAATGATTCTCGGTGTGTCGTGAACACATTTATCAGATAAGCATATTTTTAAAATTTGTATTCAGCCATGTCGGCCGGCGTCTTACGACACGTGAATATTTTCATTTTTTCGTTTAATCTTATGGCTGTATCTTATCTTTTAATAGCCGTCCACATTTAATTAACCGTACGAACTGACCTTCGGACAAGTAAAAAAAAACATATACCGTACAAAATTACCGTTTACCGTCTTATTTAAATAATTTATTTTAATTACAAAAAGACATTTTTTTGCTTGGCTCAACTCAACATAATAAGTGTATCGGTTCAAAAGAAAATAAGAGCGATTGGGTCTTAAATATCCTAGCTGTCTTGTCTGTATGTAAAAAAGCAATTTTAGGCGCAATGGGTAAACACCCATTTTTTTATTTTGAAATCTGGTGTCTTCATACTTCATATCGACAACGACCGTTAGGACATCACGATCGGGCACATTATTGCAATTAAATCTGACTACAGAGGCTTTCGTTGACGCTCGAATTTCTATTTAAATCATCAGCGGAATCGAGTAAAAATAAATAAGTTAATGTAATCATAGTGATTTACAATGCGGGAGAATTGAAAATGAAAAAAAAACGAAATATATTTTTTTATTTATTTTTTTATTATCTTTATTATCTTTATTATTTATGCATAAATGTATTTATTTGCGTCGTGGGTATGTCGTGCAAATGAGGCTACATGACACGATAAAGAGTTTACGTGCTGTAAAAACCACGGTCAAGAGAGCTCTTTGAATCGCGATATGAATTTTGTCCACGTCCGACGCCAGTCCATGAACTATTGAACTTGCCGCGGTCGGCCTTTAGGCATACCGAACCGTTTCATCGAGCATCACGAAACCACCTAGCCTGCCGGTATTACAGCGGCAAGAACCAGAGAAGATCGCCTTTTATAGCATATAGCAGTGGTTCCCAAACTTTTAGATACTTTGACCCATAAATCAGATTGAATATTTATGATTATCCCCCACTCAAAAAATAAAAAATAAAATAAAATAAAATTGGTAAAATTGAGTAAAATATAATATTATCAGAGTCATTAGGATCAAGGCATAAGGTAATTTCCAAAACTATGAACAACAATCATATTATTATAATAATGAATATCGTTGCAATAGTTGTGTCCGTAATCGACGCACATTTAATAATAATGAGTATAGAGTTCACAAAAAAAAAAAAAACTAGTCAAGTTTTTACCCCTCAAAAAGTCCTGTTTACCCCTTGAGGGGTGATCACCCCCAGGTTGGGAACCGCTGGCATATAGTATTCTACGTATTGGACGAAACGTAAACGGTTGTACACGATGAGTCCTTTTAGAACGATTTTTACGGTCAGTGGCGGCAGACGAAAAAATAGTATTTTCCGTTCGCCGCGCCGGTCTCAAAAGGGTCACCTTCCGTCGCTTCTACTCGCATGGAAAATCAGACTTTCGGTGCGCGCGCGTGACAAAAAATAAATAAAAAAAGTTCAACCTTCACACCCCGCACGCTTCTTCGTGTGCTAAATGATACCGCTACCTATATAATTATAAATATATATATATAGACTCACACGGGTATTATGATGATGTTATAATAATTATAATATTTTTCATAATTATAATTATTATACTTATGAAAAACTCGAAAAAAAAAAAAAATTAATCGTCGCAGGTTTGTTTTCACGCGATAAATGGCAGCCGTTAATCGGTGGGATAATTATCTGCAGCTGTTTAAATGGTTTTAAAATAAATAAAGCACAAAGTATACTCGTCTCTTATTAATATTATAACGCGGATATTTTTAATTAATATTAAAGTGATGATTGATGCATTATTGTTTTTATTGTTATAATAATAATATTCAATTAAAAATATAAATAACTCGGTTTGTTATTGACTCTGATCCGCAATATAAAATATGTATAAAATGAAATAAAATTGTATTTTTTAAACTTTTGAAGTGATTTCACGTAATCGTTCATACGTTCATAATTTTATTGTAAATACGAGCGTAACGCACTAGAAGATATTCAAGTTTAATATCGGTTTAAGTGGGTACAACTATCAAATCCTAAAGGCCAGCGGTAAACGCGCACGTTGTGCTCCTGTAAGCACGCTAACGCGTTAATTAACTTTGACGCGGTATTGAGACGTATATAGTCTCGTCGATACTCGCATGCTTCAGGGCTATAACACATTAATTAATACCTATAGAACACTACTCGAGCAAAGTACTCGTTCGAACGATCGCGTAGGAACACCAAACGCGGCTCGACATTTACCGGGCAAACTAATTTTTATAAAATATACAATACCGTCTGCGTCGAGTTGCACCCGATGATCACTCGATTACCATAAAAATCGTTGTAGCGCCACGCGTGCTACTGAATAAAGTCAACTCCGTTCGACAATCGTGACGTCGGAGGAACGTTTTAACCCGCTCGCAAATGTTTGAAAAATCCGTCGAATAGAATATATGATGTCACTAATTCACGACGAAACCGTCAATGGTACAACGGGATCGGAATCGTCAATCGAAATTTCGCGAAAACACAGATACCGTATACGGTAATATTGTCGGTTTCAAACGCAAACGTCTACGATAAATCGTTTTGGACGGCGGTGGCGGCACGATAATAAAACATCACGGCTCATAAACCGCATAATAGGTATGCACAAAACAGCATCCGCGATCACTGCAGCCGAACATTTACGTCCGTTCGTAATCTCGCATCGACGTCACACATCGAACGCGCGACGCATAATATACGCTCTAACGTTAATATTTATTTTTCGTTCGCTATTATTCATTCACACGTGGATTGTCGTGCGGCGTTCAAGTCGTGCAAAAAAAAAAAAACCAAACGAACCGTGTGGCGTACCTGTCTTGCAACAAAACATCGACCGCCACCGGCGTCGTTGGCCCGTGAGGCACAGCACGTCACTGCACACGCTAAACGCTGGAAAAAAAAAATGTAGATACGAAAACCCTCGAATTTTCATCAGAGACGATACAGCGAAACGGTTGTTATAAATCACAATCGGTTAGTCAAACCATACATACACATGAGGATTTTTATTACCACGACAATGTGTTTTTTATCGGGAAGCAAGTGGTTTAGATTTAGATGATAAGAGAACGGACGGTAAGAGTGGAGCGAGAGTTTAGACGAACCTTATGATCGGATGTAAAATAGTCTACGACGGAATTAAAAGTTTTAAAAAAGAGCTGTATACGAGGGAGAAGAGTAGGGCAGTTAAAAATGATTTGGTCAAAATCGAAAAAATATTTCTACGCGGTTTCGGGTGTATATAATTCGGGTAGAATTTAGTTCGAGTGTAAACGAATGACTTGGAAATAAGCTGTGCCTTATTCGAAGGCGGGTAAAGTTCACAATTGGCCATTGGACGTCTAAAAATCTCTAAAAGTCTTCAAACCACTTAATTTTATTCGTTTTTATAAAATACTAAAAAAAAAAACTGTTTGTACAGCCGGTGCAGACGGATAGTATTCGTCAACCCTATGCACGTTTATTAGACGATCGGATACTTGTTAATCAATGACAGATCATTTCTTTAGTTAAACGATTCTGAGCAAAGATTCAGGATTAAAATATACCGTTTGGATTTCTTCAAATAAATTGTTTAAGTTTAAAATAGACGTGAAAACAATTTATTACCTACGTAAAAATCGTATCATAATTTACTTAAACGCTTATAAAAGAAAATTTGGGGTCGCGATTTTTTAAATTTTTTCAGAATTATTAGAGTACCTATATATAAGTATACGAGTAATGTCAGATTAAATATTCAAATGTTTGAAACTTTATTAGGGATAATCTTTTTAAAAACAAGGTTTTTTAAAAGTTCTATTTTCAGCCCGAAATTTGTCGTGTTTTTCTGAAACTTTTTAAAGCATGTAGTAATACATCGATAAGATATGGTAAAAGTTTCGAATTTCCAACAACATTATTTTCAGAGTAATTACGAAATTTCTAAAGTCGATTTAACGAAAATGTCGTTTACGGCGAATTTCGCCGTTTTTGGTCCATTTGAGTCTGTTTTTCCGGTCACCTGGAAAAACTATTGAGACGAGAGCTTAAAAAACCATCAAAGTACCATTCAAATCGAATTTCCTATCTATTGAGTTACTGGATGAAACTTTTGAACAAATTTAAGTTGAGCAAAAAGTGTCTCCAGAAAAAAAAAATAGACATCATTCTAAAACCATATATAAGATCCTTCGCTTCACTCAGAATCTAAAATGTGAACCGACGACGAGAGTAAACGTTATCGAACGTCGAATACGCGCTGCCGTAGTGGAACGGGGGTAAAAAGTAAAAACATTGCGTATCGGAGGTGTCGGCCACGATTTATAAAATAATATACATTATTATATACCGGCAATTGTGCCGAGGTTATTGACTCCGCGAACGCACACCGCTACGAAAATGATACTCGACATTAATTGCTTTGTATTCAACGATTTCTCGGGAATCCGACGAAACAAAAACTATACGATATAATAATAGTGCTGTACACGTTTAATTGCACCGATGAATACTTTAAGCTCTTAAAATTCCTCAAGAGTCAGCACGACGCGACGACACGGTTATGCGACGACGGACGTTTATTAACGTCGGTGGAGTGATTTTGTGGAAAATCGCTAATCTCTAACGGCCAAATCAAGTGCGGTCGTTGTGCTCTAAAGTTTAGAGTCTAAACCGTAATAGCAGTGTACGTATGTTTCAGACGACCGAAAAACCGATATTGTAAACATATTTTATAACAGTTGTAGATATTTATCCGATTCGCGATTTTTTTTAATCTCGACAGCGCAACGACGTTGGAAGTATTGCGAAACGGGAGACGATGAGGATCGATGAACTAATGAATATCGAGTTCGATAACTCGAGTACTCGCGTATGATAAAAACGTTGTTTTGTTGTGAACCGTGAATTATTTAAGTATTTATCATGTAATATGTAATTAAGTAGCAGTCGTTCAGATACCTTCTGATATTACGTGTGGACTATCGTCATTTTTCATTACGGTGTAACGTATATAATACACCCTCGTATGCATAGTCATTTAAGTTATTAGTCTATTGAAATACGTACGGCGTATGCTATGCGCAATCTATTGTCAAAGAGAAAAATACCAAATAATAATCAAATATAATCTGTTTTTAATTGCTGAATATTTTCTTTGTGCTACAGAAAAGAAATCATGAAATGCGTTTCCATCTTTCACCGAGAAAAATAAATAAAATAAGAGAATACATTTGATTTAAAATAAACTATTTTGTATTCAATTATGTATCAAATGAATAAATTAATAGTAAAAAAAAAAAAAAATAGAAATGAGAAATAAATAATTCTATTAAAATTTTACTACTCCAATTATTTAAAATTAATAAGGTCATGTTTCTAAAAATGTTGTGATTTTAAAAGTTATTTCTCTTCGAGATATTATAGTTACAAAAAAAAATCTTTACAACAGTTCGTTGTAAGAAACCAATGTATAACTTGATCTTCTAAACATAAACAGAAAAAAACATGGAATGCAATCAGTATGATCCAAACTCAAGCATTGATTTTTACAAAATATAATACTACGTATTCGTTAGAATATAATTTATGACGATTGAAAAAACAGTCAAGTTTACACTTAAGTTATGCTTGTAATAGGTGTACAACGACATTATATTTTATTTGCATTTATTTATTAATTTATCAAAACTATTCATTCACCAAAATATTTTTTTTTTTATATTTGTATCGCCGTGTTAGCACTGTTTTCTATCGCATTTATTTTTCACAAAAATAAAATAAAATAGTAAATCAATTACGAAGTTACGTTTCCTCCCAATATTGTTTGTCATTACATTAAGCGAATTCAACAGATCGTTGTTGTACAAAATTCACCGAAACAACCGTGTTTACTGCCATGAACAAATTATGTTTAGTTCATACTAAATCACACGAATTAATTGCCAAATATCAATACATAATATTATTCGTGCACCTAAACAATACGCCGTAACTAGTTTAAATCAATAAATTTCAGTCGATTTCGCTACTACTGCACAACTAACTGCTGCATACCTTTCCGTTTGCAAATTAATAAAGGCTTCATTAACAAAGACGAGGCTGTCTTTTCTTTTAAAAGAAAAAAATAACGACATATAGCTTGTAACTAATTATCTGGAGCTACTCCTGTTATGAATATTTAATATTTTCATTATTCGTCCGTAATGAATATCGAACATTTTTACTCGGAACAATTTATGGGATATTTCATAATAATTGCATTTAAATGAGTTTTCCATTCCGTGATACTTTATAGAAATAAGGCACTTGCACAATACTCTGCATTTTACAGTGCTTACCGCACCTGTAAATACGCAGTATTACATCAATTACTGCAACGTTACCGGTGAACAAATATTTCAAAAGCAGAGAATAAAACTGAACGCGTTTTGCAAATAATTGTAATTAAAATCGAACAATTTCCTGGAATTTTTCCCCTACCCGGACAAAGTACTTCGAACGATAATGAAAAAAAAAACATAAAAAAAAATAATAATAAATAAATAAAAAAAATACGGACCGTGGATTAAATTTAATAACGATTCGTCTGCACAAAAGATTGTTTTAAATTACGTTTTGTGCACTGCAGCCCGTGTAAACTTCACCTCTTTCACTTATACATCGCCTGTACGTTATATCGATTGCATTTACGTTACTGGCACGAAACGTAGGTATATACACTCTGTTAGTTTTGGCCTGCCCACTAATGTCGTGTTACTGCACGTCACCGTCGTCCCCAGCTACGCGTATTTCAATATTTTATAGCACTGTATAGTTCCCACTCGGACGACGGTCATCGGTGTACGATTGAAAAACTGTTCACTATTCCTTTTTACTTTTTCAAAGACAAATCAAACCGTCCTCGTCCGTTTTATACAATCGGCCTAAAGTCTTGAAAATCGATCACATCTTGTTCAGAGTTTCCGATCATACACATTACATTTTCTATCTTCTCTAGGGCACTAGCTGTACGCATACGAGTACACTCGTATTATACACGCGTATAATACACACACACACACACACACACACACACACACACACACACACACACACACACACACACACACACAATATACATATGTGTGTGTAAACAAGATGATTCACCAACGCTGTTCGAATGTTATTATGCTTTCCCTGTTATAGAACGTGAAATATATTTTTATATTAACTTATGAACCCTTTCAGCACAGCTCAGAATGTTGATCAAAATTCCGGTGCAGCGCTTGTATTTTCCATTTTACAATTTATACTAGTGTAAGATTGAATTTTAAAAATTCAAACGATTCGGTTTTTTTTATCGTCGATTTTTTCATTATTTTGTTCGAATATTTCTCGTGGTCGGACCGCCACAGCTCGTTCGCGTGAAAATCCGATTTGTACATTACCTTTATATAGTAGGTAGGATCCCTAACTCGCGCGAAAACGAAATAAGTGAAATTTCGCTTCTCCGTACTCGCACACGTATATGATTATATATATATATTATACAGCTCTTACGATGTTTCCTTTCAAATATGTAAACGCAGAAAGTCGCGCAGCAAACTAAAAGACAAAATTTTGTTAAAATTACATTTTCTCGTGCGATATCTTTTATTTAGAAGATAAATTGATACGGTTCATTTTGCATCGCGAAACCATTAAATATACATATTATATAGGTGTGTTAGTGTGTGTGTGTGTGTGTGTGTGTGTGTGTGTGTGTGTGTGTGTGTGTGTGTGTGTGTGTATGTGTGTGTGTGTGTGTGTATGTGTGTGTGTGTGTGTGTGTGTGTGTGCGTGTATGTGTGTGTGCGCGCGCGCGTATGGAGAGACATAAAGAACGGGTGGGAAAAAAAATGTAGTACTCACGTACGCGAAAAGCACAAAAAAGAGTAAAACCGTGTACGTATATTATATGAATAAAAAATATAGTTTAAGCACGTATGTAACGCATCCGTAAAATATGCATGCGAGTAAAAATTGTACCGAAAGGCTACAGGTATACAGGTAAGTATTTGCGAGTTTAATAACTTGAATATTTCATGCCGTTGTCGACGGTGCGACTCGGAAGATAAAGAGCTAAGAAAAAAAAAAAGGAAAAAAAGAAAATAAATATATTAAAAAAATACACCTTTTCGAGTCCGCACACATCCGCGTGACGAGTAGGACGTGTGCGACATTGCAGGGGAATCACGCGCGCCCTGTTTATAAGCGATAAAACGAGAAGAAAGTAATAATAATAAAAAAAAAAAAAAAAAAAACACCTACCTAGCAGCGCGTGTGTAATCGCCCGACCGTCAAAGTAGGTAGGAAAATCATATTATGCGTATATATATTATATATATATATATGCATGTGTTTAAAATATAGACTACTGCACATACCGTATACGTACGCACTTGTAATATTCTATACTCGCACGTCTGCAGCCAGGCTTAATATTATTATAAATTGCGACGGCAAACACCGGTGACGTCTGTTTTTCTTTTCTCCACAGAACAGAGCGTTTATTTTCACGTGTACCTTCACTCGGGTACGTACCGCTGTTAAACGTTTATATATATATATAATTTATTTACCGATAAATAACGTGATTACGATGTCTCGTCGCCGTCGCCACGCCGAATTTTAAGCAACCACCGTAAAACAAGCTCGGATGGGTTTTTAATATAAAATCGAAATTTACGTTGTAATGATATTTATTTCCAGCACATAATTTATTCGCCGAGGCGAAGAGAAAATTTCCGTGCGCTTTGAATTTATATAAATATGTATAATACGTATTATACAAGGTGCCACTGCGTCGTCCGACCGTCTCGATGGAGCCCCGTGCGTTATATGCTTACACTTATCAATTCAAATATATTTTCTTTTCGTTTACGGTCCAAAATATACCCGTAGAACAAAACGTTCTAAAAGTGAAATCGACTTGAAAATCGAAAACGTAGAAAAGTCGTCGTGAATTCCGTCCTTTTGAGCTATTATCTCTTTTGTATGTATGTTCAACATCCATACTGTTGTAATCGATGCGTTTACTAGGAAAAATGCAGTGTCGACTGTGAAAATATTAGGTCAAAACGTTTTGTGAAAAGAGTCGTCCGCGTATATCGATCTACCAACTCGTTCGATTCTAAAACTCTGATCTGTTAAATTTTCGGCGAGGCTTAGATAAATACCACATAACTTATGGTAAAACAGACGCTGTATCATAAAGTAACAAAATCATAAATACTTTTGATCGTTTGGAACGATTGTGTGAATGACACTGAATGACGACCGACCGTGTTTGGTTTGGCGAGCGTTTTTTTTTCCAACTCCCAAGAATCATTCCATTTGTGTTCAAATTCAACTGACACACGAACCTGTACCGACATACGTCTGAAATCACGAGAACCGACGTAGAAAATTAGTCGTTTTTTTTACACGACGTTATCGTTTTTTACGCCGTGAAAATCACGACCTACACGTTTTTCGTTTTTTATACAGTCGAGTTATTTATGCGAAATTCAAAAACCAAGTGCAAAGCACATTTTCCGTCCACCGAAATAACGCATGATACACGTATGTATATAAATATTATATATTATGCGCTGTACATAAATGCACTCGTACGCTGCAGCTGCGCGCGTGTTAGAGTTCAGCCTTTTGCACCTCGTTTAATTTGCCCGTCTGCGCCGTGCCGGGAAGCGTGAAGAACATGCGCGTGCAGGAAACACGTAAAATTATTACTTTGCCACTTTTGCGCCTTAAGCCTCGTCTCGGCAGCTATAATGGCACACACGCACACACACACACACACGCACATTGTATATATTATGTATTATATGCGTTTTGAACTGCGCTCGTACACGGCGTGCGAATATAAATAACGTACTCACGCGGAGATTGAATAGGGAACACAACTCGTATTGTGTAAGGTATACTGTGAGACGTATCGCGACGGATCGACAATCCACGTCGACATCAATGTCGTCCCGGCGTATAAAAACGTACAAAAGAACTCGGTCGAAATGAAAGTTTTTTTTGGATTTTCGCATTGAACACTGGATAATATACACATACTCGTACACGTTTATAGCGTTTTTAGATGGATACCCCGAAATTTTCGCCGGCACAAAGCACGACTTTGAATAGATTTACCCAATGCGTATTTTTCTAACTGTAGATTTTTACTCTCTGAATTTGTTGAGTTCCGTGCACATACCGTGTTATTACTACTTGGATGAAAAATAACTTTTTTTTTTTTCTAATCCATATCAATAATCAGTATTTGACATGAAACCCAGCTTTAGTCAGTATCGTTTTCCGAGCTACAGATCGCGGGTCTTAACGAACGACGAAAAGTCAACTGTATATTTGACTGGCGAAAATGTGCGTTTCCAAAACGGTGATCGCCATAATATTACAATATTACAATTGATGACTTTCGAACAAAATAGAGTCAGTTTCTTTTGGTGTTCGTTATTTTTTCAGTACCTACTAATACCTACCAATGAAGAGTGTATTATATGTATTTCCCACGAAGATACCCATTTGTTTCACGTGTGTGTACATTTTTATAAACTATTAAAATCTCAAATTAATATTTTTACATGTCTGATTCAAATTGAGTTTATATAAATAATCTCGCGACTTACACTACATATTATTAACATTAAACACACGAGGTCATCAAAAGTACAAAAACTCTCATAATCGTGTTATGTATGTTAACTACAGGTGTATTTTTATGAAAATTGAAACATGAGATTTAAAAAACGGGGAAGGTATGCTTAAAAAAACCACTCTATATATTTTATAAATACGTGACGACATTATAATACGAAGAAATATAAACATGTTATTATTTTTAATTTTTTTTTTCTTACAAATATTTGGAAATAGTTATAAGTGAAGGTGAACAAAGCGTATTGATTTCAACTAAAAACCATTTGTTATAAGTTTATTACACATTAGCATATGACTTATAGAGTTATAGATCGATTTCAATTACGTTATCTGACAATGGAATGCCGAATATCAAGCTAATTGATTTGTACAGCTAAAATATACTTTTCGTCATATATATATATAAACAGTTTTATTTTTTTATTTTTTACTTTCTCTTTATTTTGAAATATTACAATCTATACATAGTTTGCACAATAAGTAATAGGTATGGAAATATACAATTGGGAGTGAATGATGACATACACATAGTAGGAAGTCTCACATTAGAGACACCTGTGACTTAATATTTAAAAATTTGAATTTAAATTTACATTAAAATTTGCATTATTTACATTAATATAATAATATTTACATTGAGTGCACGATTTATAAAACGATTTATAAACAGTTATATTAATTTATTGTTGTCAATTAATAATGACACAGTGACTTCGAAATCGAAAAAGAGGAGCCAGAATTAGCGACCGCGGTTAACAAAATCCAAGCGCGTTATGAGAAATGGTATCACACGTTAGACGCAACATCATAATACTAATACACACTGTAGACCGTTATCAATGTAGTATTCATGATACGTATTACGCTGGAAGACGGGTAACATTTTGGCATTCATTTATGGCGTTCGGCTCAGCTCAACGCGAAAATGTCAAACTTAACCGTCGTACGATCACTACAGTCAATTGATGACCACCCTATTCGTAAATATGAACACGTTCGTAACGTTTCCGGCCACGAGACATCAAGTCGAACTGCACAGGGTGGAGTTCAACTGAGTTCAATAATTAATAACATTGCAAAAAAAAAACTGATAAGATAGTGTTGGTGGAAATTCATGCCACGTCTTTTCGATCATCTGACAAGATAATGGTATTGGTGTAGAAAACATTTAATGAGTATCGCGAACGATAAATTGAAAAAATAAACGATAAATGATAAATCATTGATTTCAGAAAACGATGCTGTGTGAAACTCAAATAATAATTTCGCACTACGTTTTTTAATTCTGAGTGAAGCAAGAATTTATTGATTTTATACAATGACGTTTATTTTTTCTTAATTTTTTTTTAAGTGACATTTGGTACAGTTAATTTTGTTCAAAAGTTTCATCCAGCAACTGTATAAATCGGGAATCGCATGTAGGTGGTATTCAAATGGTTTATTTTTCTCTTCTTTCGATAGTTTTACCAATCGTGTGGAAAAACTGCCGGAAACCGAATAAGAACGGTAAAATTTTCTAGAGACTTGAAATTTTAATCGCATATGAATAACTCAATGTTACATAATTAATCAACGTCTCAAAAAAATCTAAACGTAGGTAAGGCTTGAAAAATAATAAAGCTTGTATAAATATTATAGAATTTTATGAAACAAAAACAAAAGTGACATTTTACGTAAAAAGTAATTATAACCGTAATTCTAACTTCGAACGTGAGTAAAAAATAATTTATTGAGTATATCTTAATGATAAACTTCAACCGTTGATAAGAATAGACAAAAATCATCGTCAAGTTTAAATTAATGGTTGAATTTGACACGAAAGATTACACTCGTTAATGGTATTTATTTTTGCATATGAAATTTTTTAATGGTCACGGTCGATAATTAAAATTTAGAATATTTTCTTCACACCATTTTGTTCCAGCAAAAAAAAAAAAAAAAGAAAAATTACAAAGTCAGGTATTGATTTTCCTAACTCGCGAATGAAAAGACAGAAAAAATGAAAAAAAAAAACGTACGCAGGAAGAAAAAAAAAATGTTGAGATCACCAACCGAAGTAACGAAAATGTAACCTACATTTATTTTATCATATGCGGTGTATTAAATTGATAAAACTATATACTCTAGGATTACGTGATTTGTTCACGAAAAATCGCATCAATATTATTAATGTGCATACACTCAACATACACGTGAGTACACGCATCTTCTTAAGACGAATATAATTCCAGACCCATCAATCCTTATAACTTTTCACGGGTACGTTCTTGTGAGGTGAGATGGAGGCGATCACCCCCATCTCCGTGACATTTTTACATTGTATTATTTTTTTTTTTTTACAATAAATACATTTATGATGGCTTTTTCCCTTTTTTTTTACTACTCTTTATTCGTCTTAATTCACCCCTCCCCATAAAATCCATCTAGGGACGCGCCTGATGGTTTATAAATTCCTGATACAAGGTACACGTCTATTATTCTTTTCGCTAACCGACGTGCATTTACACGTCATACATTTGACCATTTTCATACCCAACTCGCACGTGCGCATCAACACGCTGTACCGAGTGAGTTGGAACACCGGCACATAGGGCGATGAGCCCATTGTTACGCGTGCGGTTTTTGTACGTGTACAAAACGAGACGGATCTGGTATACGTACGCGTCAACTCGACGTCATACTATATTGAAGACACAATAATCTAACTAGTCATATGCAAAATAAAATAATAAATAATCTAACTAACCTTTTCACCGACTACCAAAGCAAAATGCACTTTTTCTGCGAATCGACGTGTATCCACGTACGTTTGATCGCTTTTCAAGCGAATTCGTTTTTGCAGCGCAGCAGCACATTGTTTATCGAGTAGCGAATAACGTCTGACATTGGACGACGCGTCTTGTATTTCGCGTGTTTCATGCGTTTCTGTGAATAATAATGGGCAGATGTGATAAAGCGTAAGTATTGTTTTCTGAAAAAATTAAGTGAAAATATTGTAAACAGTAGGTATTTCAACGACGAGAAAATCCGACTGTCTTAAAGTTATAGTTTTAGCGATAAATACAATAGCGCTTACGTTTGAATACAATTTACTTGTGTAGCGATTATTGCAAGTGAGATTTATTGTATTTTGTTACACCGCGTTATATACACATGTATGTTATAAAATAAAAATCAGTTAAAATTCTATTTCAAATAGATTAACCACGTTTTGTTCAGTTTATTAACAAAATATTCGATGAACATAAAAATATCTTATCGTGTTATTATTTGTATATCACTACTAATATGTTAATATTATTGTTTACGGCTTTGAAATCTTAAATCGCATATGATTTGAATGTGTATGTATATAAATGTCAGTAAAGTATTGACTAAAATATGTACCCCTTAAAAAACCAATAAAATTTCGACTAATTTTCGTTTTTAAACGGAATTTTTTGGTCTAACGACGACGGGGGGTTTTTTTTATTAATGACTATTACTGACTGTTTTGAAAGAGAAAAAAGAAATAATCAGTTGTCTCATTTAGTCATACTGCGAGTATTATCATATTATTAAAATTATTTAAATTGAAAATATTGTATGCAGCTGTCGGGCGCAGGTAGAGATGGCCGTCGCATGCGTCCTGTAGTAGTCTTATAGATAATTTTTGACATATTTCTTTTACAATTCACATGATATGAGAAAACCCTTGAAACATGTCAATTTGAAAAATACATATTTTTTAATAAACTACAGTAGCACAATAGGCGTATGAAATTCAGTTGTAATAATGACATTATGTCACAGTAAAATATAACATAATTGTTGTATGTATAATACATTATGTAGGTACATTACATTATTTGGCTATAATTATCAAATTGAAAAAAAATTCATCTACGATTTCAAATCGTTGTAAGAAAATAGGTAGGTATTTATCTGTCACCAAGGTGTAGCTCAAACGTCGAATTGTTTTTCAAAATATGTTTAAGTGGCAGAAACGTCTATAAGAAATAATATTGATTAGTTGTAATTAATTAGTAATATCGATATTTTTCTTTGATACGGTTCCTAAATTCAAACGTTATATGGTTTGATAACCATACGAAGAAAGCAAGAAAAAATTCGACTAAAGCTTACATAATATTTTTACAGTTTTAGATATATCTACTATTTGATACTATTGAGCACATAAAATAATTCAAGTAGTATCTTTTCTGTACTAAAAAATAGATAATTCACAGTCTGCATGCACGAATAATACCTACAATAAATAAATGACATACGCGATTTTACTAGATCAGGATCTTCCATGTCTGAAATATCATCAATCAGTGCCGGAGTACCCCAAGGAGCTGTTCTAGCTCCTCTCTTATTCAATCTCTTCACATCTGACCAACCCACCACACCTCACACCACCTCTGCCGACTTTGCCGACGATAAAGCTCTTCTAGCAGTTTACTCTGACCCTGAAACGGCCTCTAACCTCGTCCAAAACCATCTTAACCTACTTTCCATCTGGTATAAAGAATGGGGTTTCAAAATAAACGAATCTAAATCCATACAGTGCACATTCACTGCACTCAAACGAAAAGACTGCCCCCACATATACCTGAATAACACCCCCCTACCAACTGCTCCAATCGTCCGATATCTGGGTCTGCACCTAGATCGTCGTCTAACTTGGGCAACCCACACCCACCTCAAGCGCCTCACCCTAAACAACCGATCATGCCAATTACACTACCTTCTTACATCTAATCATCTAAATTTAAAAAATAAACTACTGATAAAGAAAATGCTCCTCAAACCTATATGGACATATGGCCTACAAGTCTGGGGGGTTTCCAAGCCCTCTAATGTCAAAGAGATACAAACGTTCCAATCCAAATGCCTCCGGCAAATAACAAAAGCTCCATACTATGCTTCCAACTACACACTACACAAAGACCTATACATCCAAACAATTTTAAACACTGCCAAATCATTCTATAAACGTTTCTACTCCAGTACACAAGATCACAGACATCCTCTAATAGCTGAACTCTCCATCCTTACCATCCCCGGAGACCCCAGTAGGCGTCTAAAGAGAACGTGGTGCCAAGACCTACTGGCTGACTAACTATCACCAAATCTCACCCCGAAGTCCCAACAATGGTTGGCTTCTTCCCTCAAGCCTACTGTCTCGATTATGTGAATATTGTAAACTCCAAGCATCTCTTGTACTCATTGTAAAAATATATTTACAGATTGTATAATTCTAAAATAAAAAATAAAATAAACTAGATTTAACGGTATGAGAAAAGGAGCGCTCATCGACACTAATTCCAAACATGAAGACATATTTTCATCTAATTTTTTTTACATACACATTTTACATACAATTATTATTATGATTATTATTATAACTATTGTTAATAAGATCACGAGGCTATTTTTGTTCGAGACGACGGCGAAATGAGCTGTTATAGGTACACCCGACAAATAAAACAATTCGATGTGAAACGCGTTTGAAATGAATAATGAATGAATGAACGCCCGTAAATTAATATTGATACGATTACATATTTTTTATTAATTTATTAATTTTTCATTAATTATCATTCACGACGTGGTATCATAACGTACAGTATACACAGCAATAGCATTAGTTCGTACAATGTCATTATATAACTGCACACTACATGTGATCCGACCGTATGCACACACAGTGTACACTGTCTACGCGTACATACCGGGGGCCTAAAGGTAATATATAAACACGAACGCACCTCGTGTGTATACGTATTTTTACACTGAACTCACGATACGTAAACATCTATAATAATAATAATAATAATATTCTGCTCCGTCTGACCGCGTTTCCCTATGCAGGCGACGCGATGACAGCGACCCCTCGACGGCGGCGCGCGTGGCGACGGCGGCGCGCGTGGCGAACGTAAAAAATAAAAAAAATGCGGCCTTCGGGTCATGGCGGCGGCGGCGGTCATATCCACGCGCGCGTCTGCTCTGCCCGTCTGGTCGGCACCGTCCTCCGCGCCCCATCGCAACACCTGTCTCCACCCTCTGACTCGCCCGTTCCGCTTTTATTCACACTGCTGCACTTTGTACGTTACAACGTAATGATACGGACACACACACTCGTATTCTTCCCACACCCCGTTGGCCGTCCAGACCGCAACACGCCATTATGTACACGCGTGCACATACGTGTTTATTCACACATGCATAATATTTCATTGTACCAGACACACGTGTAACCTATATACATCGCGATCTCCCCCTCGTCCTCGTCCTCCTCGATGCAGAGCGTATACGGATCGTTTTAAGTAACCCTACCGGTCACCCGGTCCGATTCATATAAGGTGACGCGAGCAGCTGATCGATTATACACCGTTGATCGCAGGAAATATTTTAATCTTAAGTCAACGTACGCGATCCGGCAGTGCGTATTACTACGTTGAGGTCAATACCACGAGTGCGTATGGATACCCTTGATAATTAAACGGCCAGGCCTTTTTTTTTTTTTTTATAACGACCGAATTATACGCGACGTCGCGTCGGTATAACGTGTATGAATATGTGTGTGTGTGTATGTGTGTGTCTGTGTGTGTGTGTGTGTGTGTGTGTGTATGTGTGTGTGTGTGTGTGTGTGTGTGTGTGTGTGTGTGTGTGTGTGTGTGTGTGTGTGTGTGTGTGTGTGTGTGTGTGTGTGTGTGTGTGTGTGTGTGTGTGTGTGTGTGTGTGTGTGTGTGTGTGTCTGTGTCTGTGCAATAGTATCTCATATACATAACGTTTCGGCGCGAGAATCTATAAAACACTACAGTGTGTAATATGTTAAACGCGCGTGTGCATATAATGACGATGTTTCGGTATGAGCACTTAATTGATGTTTAATACACGAATAGCGCCGTGAGATAAATGCCGTTGAAAACGTTATGATTATACGGGATCGTGTTGTGATTATTTTAATTTTTTATTTTATCTGCGACATACCAAACACTTTTTTTCGATCAAGTTTTAGAACGTTGAAAGTTAAAAAAAAAACATACATTTATTTTTCGTCTTTAATTGAATTTTAAATCGTATTTCAAATAAGTATAGATTTGAAAATTCAATGAAATATATTATTACGGTTTATAATATTATACCGGAATTGGACAAATATTCATGACATAGATACAGTTTAACCGTGAAAAAACTTGCTCATTTTATTTATTTTTTTTTTTTTCATTAAAATTCACTAAAATTCTCGCGTTTGTCCATAGATGAAAAAAATATATTTATATTAAGTATACCAACTGCATAATTCAACACATTTTATCCAAGGTTCCACGTTTTCAATTGGGGCGCTACATGTTGAGCAGGACAATTTTTCTCATGTCACTTTTACGATAAACGCACACTACGCGGTCGAGCGAGTACTGAAAAAAAAAAAAAAAAATCCAGCGCGTCACACATTTTATTCGAAATACGAGACACCGCGGGTTAAGCCGTGTCGTTGACCAAAGGTTTGGTCGTCACAAGTTCGCAACACAGACCGATGCCTTTTTATGAATTCATACGTTAAAATTCACGAGGCGGGGGGGGGCGTTTTGAATTACAAACACGCACTATCATCATACTCGACCGGGTCAACACCATACACAGTGAAGCCACTCTAAAACGGAACCACTATTGGGACCAACAAATCTTCCGTTGTAGAGGGATGATAAATTACAAGGCACAGTAAAACCTCTCTAAAACGGAATCACTCGGGACCAATACATTTTTCCGTCAAAGAGTTTTTTTTTTATAGTTTTTTTACAGTTTTTAATTTCAAAACAATCGCCATGCATCCAGGCGGTAACGGACTCTGTGAGCGATAGACTGTGGTATACATACAAGTGTAAGCGTGTCGAACAGATTCGAAAAACGAATCGATACGACCGCATTTTGTCGTCGCACACTCATCGACGTCGACGTCGTTGTCGGAAGGGAAGCACTCTCGAGCCGGCCGACCGCTCGCGGCTTTTCCGTCTCGTCCGCGGACGGGGTGACTACGACGCGGACGACCGACCCTCCGGTCCGACCGTTTGCCCGGGGCCGTGTGTTTTCGTTCCGACAAGCGTTCCCGGACGAAGAAACCTCGACACGTTTTCGCGAAAGACCCGACACTCTGGGTCGACGCGAAAGACCGGACGGCGAAAAATACTCGGTTGACGCGCGTCTCTATACGTATGATAATTGTAAGCGATGATTTTATCACAGTCGGCACGTCGTCCGTCTCATTGATAATATTGTTCCGTCGGGTTTTTTAAAAAACACGTTCTCTTTCTCTGTATGTTCGTATAACGATGCTCGTGCATTACGCCGTAGTGGATTTTTTAACCGACCAGAGATCGCGATTAAAAGTTATTTGACGAACAAGTGATCAACGATAACGCGTAAAGCAAATTTTGTTTGAAATTATTATTATTACGATTATTATTATTTCCATTTATTATTATTATTTTTTTTTTTTTTTAGTTGCGTATGGAATAATACGAGTCTAACATGGACCGTCATAACATTATATCAGAGCAATAAGCTTAAAAATAACTACGATATATATATTTTTTTTAATAAGTTTTTTATCTTGATTTTTGTCCATTCCATTGTTCGTTCGAACAAAAGTTCTAAAAAAATAACCATCTTTCCACAATGGTTATTCACCTAAGTAATTAAAAACCAAAAAACATAAAAATATATACCTTATGCTTTCGGTGCTTAAATACATAAAAAATACCAGAGAAAAGGATAGATTCGTTTATTCTACAGTGGCAAAAGAAACTTATTGTATTCGTAAATTAAACATTACATATATATTTTTTTTTCACCCTGCAAATGAAAAATTGTCATAAATTAGCATTTTAAAACAAAAAGTTCTTTAAAATTTAAATAATCCAAATAAAATACTATCGAACTTTGCAACTCTATAAGCTCTGCGTTTCTCACCCTCGCCTATTTATAAATTATAATACCACTTCTACTTAAAACTTTACTTTTGCTTGAAAATTGTATACGAAATTTTTCGTAAATTCAGTGAAAATGTTTTGTTTTAATTTCATAACGATTTTTATGTGGTCCAAAGCCAAAAATTGGATATCATTATAGACTACGACTATCGTATATGTATGTGTGCGACTATGTGTGCGTATAGTAATCATTATTTTCCGAGTAAAAACCATTAAAATTCAGTATTTCTATTACGTATACGTTTTGTTTTCGTTTTTTAGAAAAAAATAAAAATTAAGAAATTATTTGGCCGAGAAATATTTTTAAATCACGAAAATCGCAATCTGTATGATAATCGTGATTCCACGTCATGTTTTTTTTCTTAAAGTAAGCGTCGTATACCCCCACACACGAACACATCATAATATGCATACTGCATATTATGATAATATATTATAATCGTAATAAAATAATACGTAATCATAATGCATCTAATGGGCGAGAAATCGAAGAATAAAATTATAAGATAATAAAATACGTTTCGTCGAATGTAATTTTTTTCTTTTTCTCCTTCGGAATTGAGAAAATACAAAAACATCAAACGAATCGTTACACCGCTTTCCAAAACCGAGTGACCGAAATCGTCCAACTTTCGAGTTCGGGCCGTACAGCATACACGTCGTTACGACGCGGCGACGGTGATTCGGAGTACGTCGGACGTCACATTATAATAATGTAACGTTTGTGTGTGTACCTAATAATAATATTATAATCTCATATATATATATATATATATATATATATATATATATTTATGCGCTACCTACCTACCTATCTATCCAACTAACCGCCTGCCTACCTGACTACCTACCTATATCTAGTGTAATATAACGACGGGCGAACGATGTGTTTTTAGTGGGTGTGGTTTCTAAGCAACACGTTGGGTCAATGACTGGAATTTCATTACGCCGTGTAGATGTGTGTATGTATATATATATATATTTATATAAATGCTCAATGTTATATACCCTTGACTACGACGAACGTTCCGTCCCGTCCGTTTAATAACAATAATAATAATACCATTTGGCATTTATACGTTTTGCAGCGGTCGCGTACTCGCATACGTAACCGCGTGATTGACAGATAAAGTTCGCGAGTGCGGTAAAATGTCCAACTCTTCGCAGCACAAAGAAGCGAAACTACCTAATAATAATAATAATAATAATAATAACACTAATAGTAATGTCAACAAGAAAAAAAATAACGACGGTCCCCAGGAAAGGATCAAGAAGAATAAAAAGATAGACAAGGTGCAATGCGACGGTAGATTGTGAGTATGAGATAAAACGTGCGATTTATTGACGCGCGCGCACGAAATAACCGCACCTATATGTTTGTACGTATATACATATATGTATACCTGTGTCGCCGCGTGCGTGGTAGTTATCCGTGTACGTGCGGTATGTTATAGAAAGGCAAAAAAAAATATAATTTTTTTTTTTTATTGTTATTATCATTTTTTATCGCAGGAAAATTATAATAAACCGAGAAAACGAATTGCGAACCAGATGGCCGGAACGATGGGGATTTTATTCGAAAAACAATGTAGAAAAGGTAAGTGTGTATAATGCCTGCATATAAATATAATATATTACACGTCGTTGATCCGCCGAAACAGTCTCGCATAATGTGCGCTACCTACTCATACGCATTAATAGTCTCACCTTAATGAATCGGTCAGAGAACATTTGAAGATCATTTCAGAATTTTTCGTTTTTAAAATAGTTTCATTTGTGATGTAAAAATACATTTAAAAAAAATGTATATCGATGATCAAAATATCAAAGGTTCCGAAAAAACCTTGAAATTTTCCATTGACCAATTTTTTGGGGATGACAAACGGCTTACCCGCATGCTATGAAGCAGTCATACTTATCACCTGTTATAGGTATAGCTGGCAAAGATGAGCAACTAGGAGCGCACTCGCAGCTTCCGGTTCACTCACCATTTTCATCTGGCCGGTGTAACCTTTTAAAAATCGAAAATACAAATTTCTCTAGTAAATGCTGATAAAAAGTTTATCTACTATCTTGTATAATAATATATTTACATAAAGTCCGCGTTTACAAATTACATAATCAATAGAATGTAACGTATTCATATGTATAGGTACCAAATATAATAATTAATTAATTATTAAAAATTCTATTATAAATCATTTTAATTGTCAAGTCAATGAAAAAATACTATCACAAACATATTATATAGCTTATAATAATTTAAAATAAATGCCTACCGTGAGTTAATTCGAGAATTTTTTTTTTTTGCTTTTCGGCCCGCTAGATTTTACAATTTTAAATATTGAACCCTCTAGTAACTAACTAAGTTGCCCGTCCCTTGTTTATAGTACCCATAGTGTTTGTTATGTTATGCTATTACGTCTCAAAAAATGTTTTAAGAAACTTACAACTTGAGCGACTAATACATCATTGTTTAGTCAATATTGTTGTGTAATAATCTTTTTTGCATACTTTTCAGATTTGTATGTTTCATCCAGATGGTTGCTTAAATAACGATCTATTTTACCTTACATTTAGCGTTATACATAATGATTAATGACTATTAGAAATGTCACTTTATCAAACCACTAAAACATAGCGATTTTAAGTACTGTTTTCATCAACACTTGCTTTTTGATTAAAATAAAAAGATGGAACCTACGTCCCTGCCGTTTCGACTATTGCACTTATATTTCTTAAGATTTCACCGTACTTCGCACCAGTCCCGAAAGTTTGTTATAACAACTCTTAGAAGTGTTTTGAGAACACGGCACCCACACACCTTTTGTTTGTCAAATGTGCCATAGTCCACGACCGTTGTGATAGTCGCCAGGGCAAAATTTGACATGGACGTACACAGACACTCGTGAAATGAGGCGGAGATTTATGGGGTTCACACCCCTCCGCGAATTTTCGGCTGGACGTAAATACTACGGCCAATGAACAAAAAAGTACACCTACAGACCACTGCAGCCCTCGCCGAAACGTTTTCCGCGTACGTGCTTTCGGGCGATTATTATAGCAATGTTTAATTGCTAGTGTCTGGAATCCGACTGTGCGATCCGTGCAATGTCCCGGAGCAGATCGTTATAAAAAGTAATAATTTATGCGCGTTCAGTATTGTACGGCGTCACGGCGAAATAAATATTAAAGCTGTTGATTTTATGGATACGTTCAAACTGATTTACGTCTAAATAGCCAGGGCGTGTGCTTAAACCTACACGATGAAACAATAACCGCTTATTAATCGTTCGTTATTTTAATCTACACCTGTGTCTCACGGTCTCAAGGAAATCTAAAAATACAATTTTAACTCTTTACAACTTTCTCGGCGCGTTTTAGTACTAAAAGCGGCCGTTTTAACAATAGAAACAAATTTAGTTTTAAAAAGATATTTTATTGAAAAAAACAATTTTCTGCACGGCTTCATTAATAAGTTTAAAAAAAGGACCCATTAGTATACGTTCTTCAAAAACAAACATGTTTTTGATCCCTGATTTTTTGAAATCGTAACAGTCGCCAACAACTAAGATGAACTAGACAAATAATTATAGCTTACAAACTATTGCACTATAACACGTAAATCTGAATAATGTTTTTTTATCGTAAAATTACTAAAATTACATTTTTGTAAAAAAAATTTATTATTTTACCATTTTTTATCTACGTCAACGCGACTTTTTATTTTTTTCCCCAAAAACATAACCTTAATCTATTTCTTACCTATTACAAGAAAAAAAATATATATATATTTCAAGTTTGATATTTTACATTTTTCTAGCTCCGGGACTTGTATTTTCTATTGTTTAATATAAAACATAAAATGAATGTATTCAAATTTACAAATAGGCAATATTACATTTCCTACATGGAAAAGTGTGAATTTTCGAAAAGAAACTGAGCGAGTTCACTACGGAAAAAACAGAAAATAGTCATAAAATAAAATTGATCGTTATTTAAATTCTCGAGTGAACGGAAATTGGTTTTACATTATTTTCTTTTTCTAGTTTAATGTATTTTCAACAGGGATAAAGTCCTCCGAAAATATATCATTAGAAGCCACGATAAACAAGATCAGCTCGACGTATTTTTGACTATTTCCAGTTGAGAGATCGTCGATTTTTGAGTGGAAACTATCGAACAAGATTTCATTAAATTCGTACGACTGCAGAACACTGCAGCGCGTGATATGTTCTGAAAATACAATAGATTTCGGATATAGTGTCGAACGAATCGAATGTGTAATTGATGTGATTTATGGGCGCAGTACGACCGCAGACGAAGTGTTTTCGACAATAATAACATATTATTAAATCATTTTATATCGGAAGGGGTTACGCACGATAATTGCACGTGTCGCAAAAAAAATGCCTATATCCAAAACCCATGATGACGTACGCTCGCGATAAACTGGTTTTGGATTATAATATTTCGTTTCGCACCAGTCAAAGTGAAAAACCGGTTATGTCGGGACGAAAAATTATCGACGATACGTGATGTGCGCGGTTTTAATCCTTTTTTTCTCTCCCCTCGTCCGGCCCGGATATATATGTACGTATATAAATTATTATTTTTCCAATCGAACGAGTAATATCCGTAAGGGCCGACCGAAAATCTTAATGATTTTTCGACAGTCTTTTTTTTTCTGCTTCGCAGTAGATATACTTGAAAATAATAATTATATTTGTAGTCCGTGCGTTCCCAAAGATTCTAACGTGACCTTACCGGCATGGCGGAGTGCCTGTCGTACCTGTATAGTACCTTCTGAACACACTCACGGTTAAACGCGAGGCAGACAACGCCGGACGACGTGTAACCCACACGGCGAGAAGTCTAACGGCTATCGTCGTGCATACAGGGTGTCGTCCCACCGCGGAGATTTCCACAATGCTGTTTACAATCTTGTGTAACGAATAAATTATTTTGATACACTTATAATATACAGAATTACAATTATTATGGGGTGGGGGAGGAAATGTATATACCTGATGTTTTAAGTTTTTAAGTTTTTTTTTTTTTTTTTAAACTGCAACCATAATTCTTAACATTATATTTTTACGTACACATCAACGGAGTAAAAGCGACAAATTTTCTCCGGGTTTCCGTATTTCTACACTCCGCCACTTCCAAACTTTAGATTCTCACGTCTTCCGAACCAACATCGGTCCAATGTTAAAAATGTAAACGAGAAAATGTCTAAAAAAAAAAAAAAAAAACAAACAATAAAAAAAAGCGTTCCCTTTCATACCCTCGTGATATATGACGTCAGGGGTTGGTTTTCGAGACGATTAAAAAGCTCAAGAAGTCACGCGGATAAAACAAACGTTCGTTGGGCGTCATAAAAGCAAAGTTCCACGTCATGTCGTAGGTACCTGTATACCAGTGTCTCGAACTGTCGGCGAAAAAAATTTAAATTTACGCGTGCACTCATACACATCAAGGTTAAAAACCGCACCGCGTAAATCTCCGTGGATACCGTTATCGCGAGTCACCCTCCGTATGCCTGACGTACGACCGGCGAGGATTTCACGTGCACGCGCGGCTGCGTGAGCTTCGTTCGCGACGCGCTCACGATAACGTGTACGACATTAATAATTATTATATTATGTACGTATTATACGCACGCACACTTGTACGAGCGTAATCGTATTATTGCCGACGACAATTTTTCCGCACGAACACAATATGCGTACATGACGTTATAACGTCGGGTAGGTATATATTGCTATATATATATTGTTGTAATTAAAAATCGGATCATACCCGTGGGTTTTTCGTGCGGTTCGGGCGTGTATATATATATATATATAGTTATACATAAAGTATAACACGAGATTTGTGTGCGTGTGTGAGGTGTGTGCTTGATTAATTATTACCGTGAAAAAAAAAGAAATTAATAAAAAAGAAAAACGAAAAAAATTACCGTAAAAATATTGTATAAATACGAATTTCGTTCGTGATAAAAAGAATAACGAACTGCGGTCCCTTTCGGTACGTTTCGCGTCTGAAAAAAAAAACGTATAAAACATAACTTTACGCGAACAACAATTTATACACGACGCGTATATTATTCGTGCGGGTACCTATATATAATATTATAGCTTGTATAATCGTATTATTATTCATCGTCGCGGCGACGTACGTACACGTAAATATTTTACGCACTTTTACGTTAAATACGTTTCGAGACACACTCATTTGCATGTCGGGTTTTACACGTGATAAAAAAAAAACAAAAAACGTACGCTACGCAAAATGGCAAAATACCTGCACTATAACAACACTCTATAGTTTTACCTAACCTATTTCAATAGACTTTAATCGTCGTAAAAATTAGTGTAGTGACCGTCGTCGATTTTTTCCTAAACTTCTAGGATTTCTGTTGTTGTTTTGTTTTTACCGCCCACCCACCTTACGCGCGTCATGGATTAACTCTTAGGTCGTGTTTAGCGACTATCAAAATTTTACTCGGATACGCGCGCGGCGTCCCACCGTTACACTGTTATATTGTACGTTTGTACACTACCTACTGCGTAATGGCCAATACACGATGATATCCTGTTTTCCCGTTCGGAGGACGTCCGGCCGACTTGCGTCCAAATATATTCTCACGTAGTTGATGTATCAATCACGAGCGTGAGTACGAGGATGGGACGGGGACGGCGTTCAAACAACCCCCGAAATTCCCGATTTCGATTTTACTCACGAATCGATCGTGTGTCCTTGGGTCATACATATCACGTGATGATTTTTAATTATATTATAATACTATAATCGTGGTCTCGATAACCGTCGTCGATACTTTTTCGAAATTTTACTGTAATTTATTTATATAGGCGTATAGTGATTTCAATCAAGAAAATACGGGTTTTTTTCTTAACATTAATGTGGGCTATATTAAAAAATTTTTGGGCTGATTTTTTTTTTCATTACCGATTTGGCCTTACATGGTTGCCTAGCAACTATCGACTATTTATAATTATTTGTTATGTATTTATTTGTTACACTCGACAGCATATTATATTATATTATGCGTGTATATGATTCAACGTTTTCAGTGTCGACATACATTATGTTTATATTTTCGCCAACAGCATACATACGTTTATTATATTCAATTAAATCTAGGTCCTATTTGGACTGGTCGTTTTTGACGGTATGACAGAAATCGATTTATAACAAACCATACTTACATGATATTGATCACATCGCAGAACAACACTTTATCATCATAATCGTTTCGTATTCATTTTCAGTATCCCGTCGATTCGTCAAATCGAATTAACCGTGCGACAAATTGATCGTCGTCAATTCATCGTGACGTCCATTTATCATGAATAGCTTTATCGTCTGTCAAATTGATCGTTTGTTTAAAAAATGAAAATTTATAAATTTAATAAAACATTAGTATTCAATTATATGAAAATATAGAGTTAAACATATATATATATATATATATGTATACGGATTATTTATAACAATATAAGAGAACATTTTACCTCATATATACTATAATTGGTTACGCGTCTCAATCATAAGTAGACGACATAGTATACTATAGAAAAAAAGCATATTAAAAGTCATATTGTCATCAGATACTATATCTATGTGTAATATGTTATAATAGAAAGCGAGTGCAGTGATGAACATTTTTCAGGAGTTATTAGTATTACTTCCGAAAATGCATCATCGAGTAACTAGAGGGCTTCGACTCCCCCTGATATAGAATAATATTTATGCCTCTGGGCTATGATAACAGTATACGTAAAATGATAAAGATAGCTCATGACGAAAACAAAATATTTACATATTTGATCAATATGAATCATAGTAGCCGTGAAATGTACTGTAAATGCTGTTGGTTTGGAATAAGAAATTCACAATAATAACTCACATTAATAGGATGTAAAGATACCGTGGCGCTGTGCATTATTCTACAAAATTGGGGATACGCCACTTTAACACTAACACCCACCCGTAAGAAAAACATATAGAGATGGATTAATATTCATAAGCATTCTTCACACTTTCGTGTTGATTTATTAACACTCAAATTTTCATATCGTATACGATTGTTCTACGATATTTGAATTTTTTTCATTCTCGAAGAAATTATAATCACACATTATAATTTACAATCAATTAAGAGCGGGTAACTTATATTATTTAGTTAAAAAAAAAAAAAAACTTTATTAAATAAAGTGCAAGTGTCGACGAACATTATCACAAAGTCACGACGATCAATTATTATCGCACGATCTCATTTTGACGCGAGTGTATTGTGTGCGAGTATTCTTTTTCGGAGATTCATCACCTATGGATTCTATTATTTTTACGATTTGTCGTTTTGTTTGCCGGTTTTTGGTTTGGAAATTGAAAAGTATAAAGTGTAAGAAGTTAAACACTGGTCAAAGTTAAACTGATAGTCAGCAGTGTAGGAGAGTGAATATAGGCACTTGGGGTTTTCTCACAAACACTATATACATTAAGTATTTGTCTCGGTTCGAGCCACATAAAACAAAGCAATTCTATAACAGCCCGGACCGATTCCGCGTAGTTTCGCAACTTAGCTACGCGACTGGCCCGGAGGGTTACGTTTGCGGGGCCGTCAAAAGTCGAACGGACGAAAACTTCGTACTCGGCGACGACAGCGGAGAGCGGATCGGAAGTCGTTTTACACCGACCACCGTCGTTGTCGTCGTCGTCGTCGGCGGCCGCCGAACACCGGCGGCGCGTGTAGACTAATTGGATTTTTAAACCGACGCGAAACGTCCACGTATTGTACGCGTTACACGTGTGCGTGTGCGAGTACAAAGTTGCAGACGCGAGAAAACCCACCCTTCTCCTCCCGCGTCACGTGCCGCCGAAACGAAAAATGATAAATCAAGTCTATCCGTACACGTACGATAATATACGAGCAGAACGTACACAAAAGTATATACTACATATTATATATATAGGTACGATATATACGATATACACGCGAAGGGGGGACGGAGGGTACTCGTATTTGAAATCGAGTTGGTAAATTGCTGTACGAAATTTTCGCCGACACGACGTGTACACCACCGCCACCTGTGCGTGCGTGTGTGTGTTTACGTATATGACAACCGTTCACACGTATACGAGTATTAGTGTATAAATCACGACGTCGATTCAAACGGTTTCCGTTTAACGGCCCCGCTCGCCTTTATATGTACATATTCTTATGTACATATATACAATATAATATATACACCCCGTCTGTCGTTTCTTTTTTTACAAGCAACGTCTGAGAGCGAAAAACAAATAATACACACACACACACACACACACGTAATATCATACGTGTGTATTATGTAGATTTATAAAAGCGTGTGCGCCGTACGATGTCCGCGAACGGCGGCGGCGCGATACAGATATAGCGCGTCCGGCGAGCCGGACGGACGGACGGACCAGCGGTGCACGGCAGAAACGCGCGTCGGGCGAATTCGCGATTTATTACGCGCTCGTAATTTTCTCCTCGACACTTGCGCCAGACAGCTGCCGCCGAAAATATCGGTTTGATTTTTTTTCTTCCTCCCCGCCCCGGATCGATAACGACGTCGAACGAACGACGCGCGCGCTTTTCGCGTACACCTGTACGGCCCAGCTAAATGGTATTCATACCGCGCGCTCGTACGAGTGTGTTCTACGACTACTGCTACGTCCCGCCGGGCGCTCGCAGCATCCCACGGCGCAATAGGTATTATGTACGTAATTATTACGTAACCCAAATTACCGGGTATGTATTTTAAATACCGGGTAAATAACTAGGGAATTTACCAAAAATATATTTACCGGGTATTTGCCCATCACGAGGCTGGGTGCGCTTAGTTCATGACTGATTTTCCGTATCTTAATTAGCGTTACAGTCGCCATGCCGATTGGCAAAACCAAACAATTACAAACAAACAAGTGGTATTTTGTTTGCCGATTTCGTATTATTATTAAAATTACGTAATAATAATCGTATTATGATTGGTTCGATATTACCGACGACAGATAACTCCTTTAAACGAGAAAAGCAAAAATAATAACGGGGACCCACAAAAACATGTATCAATCACGTATTCATATCAATGCTTCTCCGTGCAGCGTAACCATATCAGATTTTTTTAGTTTTTTTTTTGTTTTTATCAAAATAAATGCACATCAACTCATCGGAACACACTCTTTTCACAGTCACGCGTCGTACACGTCCGAAGTCCGAACGCGATCAGCTTTTTTCTTTCAAAATAAAATAAAAGCACTTCGCGGACGTTTGTGATAGGTAGGTAACTTCTTTTCGAAAGGGACCGTTTATTGGTTTACGGGGGAAAAAATTGAATAGTATATATTATAGCATTAGCATCTGTTAAACAAAACTCGGGTGACTATGTACGTTCGCCTGGTATACTCCTCTTCCGCGGGGTACATTCGATGTCATTATTCGTATACATGAGATAACGCAATTTTATTCGTTTCGAAGCTTCGACGTGACCCACTTTAAAAGGAGTTTGGAACCGGGAGCACCGTGCGGGTGCATATGGACGTCATTAGCGGCACGTTAGCACGATGTGGATTTGCATCGCATTTTATTTCATTCTTTTTCTATCACGTTTACGATTCGTCAATTTTCAAGATCAATACTGGGAATCTCGGTGTCGCACATTAATAATGTATTTTCCAATTTTGCATCCCGTGAAAAAAATCTAAAATGACGACACATCAGTGCGTTCGGGTAATATAATCCCGCCGCAGTAGTCACGCATTTTCTCTAGTTTCACTGGTCGAACTAATGCATAAAATGGTTATACGGGGTGCCGTACATTTTCGTCCGAAGAAATCTCTAGGTACGAGGACCCGTACGAAATGCTAATAAAAAATTAAATGCGTTAAAACCGCAAGAAAATTTTTGGTATTACAAAGATGAAACTATTTGTGTCCAGACAAAGATATAAAAAAAGGAGCCGTCGGGATAGGCCAGGAAGGTGGTTAACATTTTAAACTAAAGCTTTTCAATCCAGGCTAAATAAAACGTAGAGACACCAGGGGGTATCTTGGACATCAGATAAGTGAAATAGACAGTTAAGACAAACATAGATTTGATAATTTTGGAATTAAAACAATGCGCGAAGCTAAACATATTTACTACTTTAGGGCTTTAAACCTTAAATAAAATCGTGTCCATTTTCAAAGGTTTAAAGTGCCTCGATTAAAGGATTTCGACCAAGTGTCTATGATGTTAGTTTCAATAGAAATCTGACAAAAATGTTTTAATACAAGGGGTAAGTAAATTAGATTTAAAATCGAGCTTAGCAAAGTGTTGACCTTTAAAACTAGAATTTGCAATATGAATTATTACTTCAATGCAAATACATGTAATTCCAAAACAAAATTGGATGTGAAAATAAAAATTAATTTTTAACTATCAAAGACAATATTACATAATGTGACTACTATAATAAATTATTACACAGATAGAGAAAAAAAAAAAATGGTCAAATGAATATTTTAAATTCGGTGGATAAATATTAAGACTTTACCTATTGAACATTTAAAAAATTTTAAAAAATAAGTACACTTTAGACTATAACGATGTGATAGTGATAACAGCGGGAACTGTCGCTGAACTATTTGCACAAACACTTTTAAAATTTTATTTGATGCACTCACAAAATTATTATTGTTGGATTAAAGATAAAAATCAACACTGAAATAATCTAGTCTTCGATTCTGAACTATGAATGCTTACTAAACATTTATACTTTAAATGTTAATAAAACAATTCGTTTCAATTATTTTATTGATAACAATATGTTTATAATTATAAGCAAGCTTGCTAAAATTTTCAAATAAAATGTTTAAAAAGACAAAATATTCCAGATTGCATATCAACACAACTTTTGTAAAATGGAATTGAACATTTTACAGAATCTATGTAACTTCAAAATAAATAACTGGTTGACTTTTTAAATTCCTATTAAAATTTAATTTTTGAACCTAAAACAAAAAAGTAGATTTCACCATTGGAGAAAATAATGTACTCAACTATAGTTTTAAACTAAATTAACAAAAACAATTAAGATAGTTTTTTACCATTATGATAATAGTTATGGAGTGAAGAAGCCGTGAAATTAGGACTACCAGAAAATTTTATTGATCTTAGACGGCAAAAACTTCGAAAGCCAGATAGAATTCAACCTTTGATTGATGCAGTACCGTCTCCAGAAAACATTCCAATCACATCATCAGGTAAATTTAACAACTCAAATAAAATTAACTAATTAACAATTTCAAACAATGGTATTGACAGGTTTTGTAGGATGGAGATCGTCACATAAGATTTGTGATTTAGAAATGTTTGGCAGATATTTGGTGTACAATAAACTGGACACCAGGATGCTGAAACCGGACAATGAGCCAGATCAAAAACATCAGAGATTCATAATTCTAGGATAAATAAAATTACATATGTATATGAATGTAAAAATAGTAATAATACCAAAATATATATTACACAATTTTGAATCAAGTGTATACACATATGAATTATATCTTTATTTTTATGTCATGCCAAATAATTTTCTTTTGTACACAGCTGGTAACTTTTCGGCAAATGTGCTTGGAGTAACTTCAACGGCAACTAGTTCTTCACGATTTAAGAAGTCAAAAAATACCAGATGCTAAAAAGAACAACACATTATTCTCATATTTTAAATACACAAACAAAACAGATTGACAGCACATTAGACATTTTAAGATAAATGTTTGATTCACCCATTCACATACAATTAACAACTTGTGTACTCATATCACACATTACCTTATAATTAGTACATGTTAACACATTTATACTTACTTCATAATTTTGTATAGTTTTAACAGAACAATTTACGGCTTGAGACAACTCCAATTTTTTAATTTTTGGTTTTTTAGAATCATCATTAGAAATTTCATCTTTTGTTAAAACACAAATAGTATTATCATCCGAAAAAATCATTGAATCATTTCTTGAAGCATCAAAAGTAATACAGTTAATTGGAAATGATCGGTCTATTAATTCTTTGGGAGGGTTTAACAATAGCTGTTCTGAAAATTGAGTATATTCTTGTTTACTTAAACTATATTCTACTATCTGAAATAAATAAATGCATGTAATATTAGAAAAAAAAAATGTACACTTTGTAGCCTTAAATTTCGAAACGTACTTTTCGGTCAGCATATGCAACAACAAGGTTTTCTGTAGTAGGATGAATTTTCATACTTGTAGGTGAACAGTGGTATTTTGGTAAAGAGCAATAATGCTAGAAAAATCAAATCAATAATGATAATTAATAACACTTCTATGTATAATTATGCTTAACGATAAACTTACTTTTCCTTCCTTGAACACAGCAATATTGCTTTGTCTATCTGCAGCAACAATATATTTGTTCCATGCAGATACTTCTAATAAATGTATTAAGTCTTGGAAGTCTGTAAAAATTAATTAATCAAGCATTTGGATACTTAATAATAACACCAACAACTTACAAGTACTAGTATCAATGCAGTATTTGGTTGACAGATCAAATTTATGAGACATTTCCAAACACACTAAAGTATTTTCATGTTTTGTAGCAAACCATAAGTATTTACTATCCGATGAAAATACTAACTGAGTGGAAACATCACACTCTACCGGTTGAATACCAGTTTTTTTAATCATTGGTTCACCAGTCACAGAATCCTAATCAACAAATAAAATACTAATCATTCCATTGTTACATTATTTTTAACAATCATTTTACTTTAGTGTTTCAATTAAAATTAATAAAAACATAATGCAATACCATAATTAAACTAAATATTTTGAGTTTTTCTTCAGTTGAATAAACAACCCACGTACCATCGGGTGAAATTGTTGAACATCGCACATAGTCGTTGACTGAATATTTAATGGTAACCAGTTTAGACAACTTATTTTCATACTTATGTTTATCACCCAAATACCATATGTCTAAACGGTTCAAATATGACATCAACATATAACGAGCTTCTGATGCCATAGAGATAGCTGACTAAAATAAAGAAAATAAAAGTTATACAGATTATTGATTGTAGAGCACACATCTAAATAACATATTATCAATTAATCTAAAATACACGTACAATCTCATAATACTAACAAAACACGAACGAAACACATGAAATTATTCTTTCATGTGAAAATCAAATTTAAACCACCTAATAAATTCATTATACAGTGAAACCTCCCTTAACGGACACCTCTAAATAGCGGACACCTCCGAATAGCGGACGTTTTTGTAGGGACCGAGACATTTTCGCCTATTTTATTTTGCCCTCTGAATAACGGACACATCTAAATAACGGACGATATTTCGGCGACCGAGAGTGTCCGGTATTCAGAGGTTTCACTGTATTTATGAATTTAAAATGTATGCATAGGTACACTTTATATTTTAAATAAAATTTAAGTTCTTTCTTCAAACATATGAATTTAAATTTTATTTAAAAGACTGTTTTTATAAAAATTATACTGTGTTATATGGAATTGCGAATTAGATAACAATATATTAAATGAAAATATAAAAAACTTACAGACATCAGTGGAGGGTATTTGACCAATTTTTTGGGAGGATAACTGCTCACAGACAAATATCCATCAATACCTATAAAAAACCATTATTTTAAAATAAAATCTAATATTATGATTAATTTCATTACCTCCAGAGAACAATTTGCCTTCAAAATAAACTAATGCCCGTACTTCTACTTTATGGGCTACTAGTTGAACACTTCTGATCCATTTGTTGCTTTCTACACTATTGTCAGACTTCATAGATACTCGTTCATAACAAACTATAACTGGGTCAACACCTGTAAATATCAAAATTTACATGACTTTACAGATTACATAAATAAGTACCATGTGTATATATCATATATTTGTATTCAGATGAGTAAAAAAATGTTCATCTTTATACATATATATATATATATATATATATATATATATATATATATATATATATATATATATATATATATTATGTAAATGAAAACAAACCAAACTACATATTATAAGAAAATTTTTACTAAAAATTAAATTATTTTTATTCTATTTAATGTAAATATTTATTTGAACCGTTATTATCCCAAGTCTGTTGTTTTAAAAGTTATGTTTACTAACCACTGCAATAAACTTTGGTTTGCGATTCGTTTAAGCAAACTACAAGTGAATTTGATTTATGAGCTTGATAACTAGATATATTAGTGCCCTTGTTTCCATCCCAGAAACATAATTTACCCCTAAAACATAATACGAAAATAATGGATTATATGATGTTTGTGAAAGGAAACGTTTTCTATTTACCGAGAATCCGCACTAATTATCGTGAAATCATTGGATACAACTAACGATGAAACAATAGTATCGGTTTGACCAGTAGGCAGTTTGTGTATGGCATGGCCACTTCTTCGACTGTAAATTCGAAGGGCATTGACGGAACCAGTAACCAGCCATTCGCCAGTCGAATCCCAAGATATACAAATTATTCTACCTGTAAAACAATGATTTTATCGACTCGAAACACACGGTAGACAAATAAATATTGTGATAAAATTACCTTCTTGTTTGTCCGTTAGTCTATCATAGGTCAAACTATCCGAGGTTATTTCGAATATGTTTATATATCCATCTTGGGTTCCGGCCTGATATAAAATAAAATAAAAATAAAACATACAAAATAAAATTAAAAACACTGTGGTTGGAACACGTGTAACATATATAATCAGTGCGAACTTACGGCTAAGCGGCCACTTTTCTGATGAATAGTTATGCACAAACACGGTCCGGACGTGACGGTTTTGTAATACTGGAAAAACAGAACGATATGAGCAAGTTTAAAAAACCGTAATCGAGTGGCAGGCGCCTCGGCACACCGAAACTCACCAGGGGCGACAGGCTGTGCAGGTCGTGTTCGGTGACCGTGCCGTTCGCGCTGCAGCTGAACAACCGGCCGTCGAACCAGCCCAGTCCCTCGACGCTGGTGTCGCACATCAGCCTCCGGTCCACGTGCGGCTTGTGCGAAACGTCCCATACCTCGATGGACCTGTTCGACCTGCGGACACTCGGAATGAAACCCGTTTTTTTTTCTTTTTATCTCGCAAAAAGCGGGCGCGCGAAACTTTACCTGCCGACCGCCAGCCGGCGCGTCTCGCCCTCGACCGCCATACACTGGACGGACAACAGTTCGGGCGAATAGAAATTCACCCTGTGCACGTCGAACGACGTGTCCATGTCGCGGCGGTCAGATTCCGTTTTCGCGTCTTCACAACGACGGCCAGTAGGAGGAGCAGCGAGTCGGGCGGTTATTCGAAATCCCGGCGCGACCACACGACATAACAGTGAACGTAAACACGACGGAGTGGTGTCCCGCGAGCGCGTGCCGATTAGCAGCGACAGCAACAGCCTGCAGCAGCAGCAGCAGCAGCAGCAGCAGCAGTTTCACGACGGGAAAGGACCGTAACCTCAAAAACGGTTGTTACGCGGCGCATCGCCGGCGCACCGTCCGCACGCCGCGGCGCCGGGCCGCCGAAGAGCCGCGGAACCGGAACGTTCCGCACCGCGACGAATATGCCGACGGCGTTATCACGGATCCGCGGTTGTGTTATCGACGATTACGCGATTCCTTCGGTCGTGCGCTATCACTCACGACGGACGCGATTCTCGAACGATCATAACAATATTCGATAATATCCTCCGACGACGACGACAACGGTTAATAATTACCGTCTCAGAGTGTTAAATTCAATAAATTGTTGACCGTGTGCCGCCGAGACCAAGACTACGCGTCCTACGGCGTGTGTGTGTGTGTGACGTGTGTGTCTAGCGATCGCCGCGGCGTATTGCACGTACGAGACGCCGCGAGTGAGTTTTGCCGTTTTCGCCTACCCCGCGCAGTCATGTTTTGCAGAGCTCTCTTGAAAGCCGGTGAGTAGACGCGCGCGCGCGCCAACTACCCACCCGCGTCACGCGCGCCCCGACTGTGATTTTCCACGTGTCCGAAAACGTCCCTGGCCCCCGACGTGAAACCCCTACGCCGCGACCGTCTGCGCGGGCCCGGCGCACTGGCCGAGTGTCTCTCTGTTGTTTCCAGTCCGTGTTCGTCGCCGTCGTGTGACTTTCCACCCCTTGCTCAACCGTGTCGTTTTCCCGCCGTTCTGCGACCAAAGTCTTCCGTGTGAGTTCTGCGTTTACTGCCGACGTGATGCGATCGGTGCTCGATGTGCGTCGCTTTCCGCTTGCCGTCACCGTGCGCCGTGTTCTCCGCGTCTACCTTACGCACACGCGATTCGACGGAAAACGTCCGGATGCCTAGGAGGCCAATGTCTGTTCGTTTCATCATAGACCGTTGATCGTTTATTCGAACGTCAGCCGAATCGTGACAATTTATTAGACTCAACGTGTAAATCTTATGCGTTACTCAACTATTAGTTCTATTACTTCTGTTATTATTTGATCATGTCCCAGACATATACATAGCACTTACATGTTTCTGTGAATTCCATGATTCAAATTGTAACGCTTTTGTTGTTTGTTATTAATGAACGTCAAATTTAATATCAGAGTAAGTCATATTATTAACATGATTTATCGTTTATATCTACCTATAAATAAATAAAAGTGGTTTTAGATCATCTTTGAATTTTAAGATGTATTGATTTAGGCACTATTCGTTTTTCAAAAATGTATTAATTTCAATTTCAAGTACTAATTTATAGACATCATTTCATTTTCATTTTTTAAATGACAATTATTTTGAAACGTAAAAAATTACTACATTTTGTGAAATTGAACATTGTGTCGTGTTGTTGGTAACTTGCCAATATTTTCTGTAAACAGTTCAAATTCGTCTATATTTTGTTTTAAATTATATTGCACAATGTATTGCAATTTTTTCAAATACATTTTCCATATTAATGGTATTAATATTAATTCTTCTTGCCTACGAAGAATGTTTATGTGCCTACTTACTTCAATTCAATCTTTTAGATTATTTAGGGTTATTCAATTTTAAATATTGGCCAAATTTTATCATTTAAATCAATTATTTATTTCTAAATTTGTTCATAATAATTTTAATAATCAATTAAAAAAAAAAAAGATAATATTTTATTGATTAATCATAACTGTTCATAATATTTTAATGATCTTAATGATAAACACATATTTTCTAGACATTGAACAATGAGTGCTTTTTAGTTTAATATAAGTTCTAAAAATTTGACAATTGCTATCTTAAAATAATGTTTTGATATTTAAGTCAAAACAACAGTAGATTTCAATTACAATGACATCAGTTAAAGTGACAAACCAAATCAAATAACCTTTAGTTGAAGATCTCAGCATAACTTCTATGACTTGTTTACTAATTTATACTGTTTATTATGACCATACTGTAATATGGATGTTATGATGTTTATTTTTGGTAAACTTGGAAAAATATTTTATCTTTTATGATTTTATTACATAGATCACTCATGAATTTTTATCGAATGTATTAAAAAAAAAAAAAAAGATAAATAATAGTTTTATCATTGTTCAAAACAATATTAATTACAATTCTTATATTTTTTTAATATCAATTAATAATATATATATTGTATGTATGTAATAATTATAGTGAAAATACATTTTGATTTTTAATACATTATATCAAGAATACAGTTCAAAACTTCAACAACTTAAAAGTACTTTTTGAGTAGAGTGATTTTAGAATTCAGTACATTTTATTTTCTTGGTTATCAAGTATAAAATAAATTATTCATGAATACCATTCTGAGTAAACATATGTTATGAGTTATGACTGTACAATTTATTTAAATTGTTACTGAATTTATAAAAATACACTTGTTCCACTAACCTTCGGACACAATAAACAAATACGCGAGCAAATACGTTATTTTAAAATGTGGCCTAGTCATTAATAATTAATTTTTCAATTTTTTTGAATTGTTGCATTTAACTGGATAGTAAATATTATATATGTGTACATTTATCCTTGTGATTTTTGAATACAAATATTTCACTTTATATGTTCTTTCATGACATCAAATTTTTAATTTTTTTTTTTTACATTTTGATTTTTATGAGTTACGACTATCAGTAATCATCACCAATTTTTACTGATGCCTTAAATGTCAATATAATCAATTTCTACTGTACTTATTTACAGCGAATGTAGTAAGCATATTTATCGAAATTAAATAATGTTTTTAAACTATTTATAAATTTACCCTATTATTATTAATTAATTTTTCATTTTATTTACATGAATTAAAAATGCACACTTTAAAGTATTTTGAAAAAGTTTATGTACTCACCTAAATAAGTTAAATAATATAAATATTAAATTGTAATAAATAAATAAACATATTTAATATTAATGAATGCTAAGGTTAACTTGGAAAAGTATGAAGGATTAGTGTTAAAGTTTATTTTAAGTTTTTCTGCTTATTTCTACACTTTTGTTTAAAATTAAATATTTACAATAAACTTGTTTTTTTTATATCTGATAGATTTATATTGGACGGTACTTCAAAGGTAGTTTATAATATATATATAATCAAAATTTCATTTCATTCTGATATTAGAAAGAAATTATTAATGTTTCAAAATATTTGGAGAATTATTTAAAAACCTTTTTTACATTTCTTTAAATTTTTTATTAAGATAAAGATTAAAAACATTTTACTTATCATTTCACAAATATTCACATTTTTTGTACTTAGATACCTAATGTATTCCTTTCTAGAATTCATTTGTGGTTATTTACTAGTCGCTTCTGAATTATTTTTTATTTAACCATATACTTATCCATTGTACAATTTTTTTTTTTTTTTTTAAGAAGAAAATCTATTAATTTGGATTTTTATTTAAATATTAAAAATTTATGTTGGCACAGAAACTTTTTTGTTTGTGATTTCTTAAGCATATTTTTATTATACAATATACATGTTTATTTTTATAGGTTTTTTAAAAAAATAAATAAAAATTAAATAACAATCATGTATGTTAAATATATAATATATTACCTACCTACCTTTTAGGTAATGAAAATACAAATTAAATTTTGTATTTTTCTTTATTACATTTCACAGTCTAATATGATTTAATTTTCTATTTACAAAAACGTTGTTTAATCACACAAATATAACTATAGGTAGTCATTTAACAAGTTTAAAAACATAATTGTTTATAATGAACTCATAAGATAATATTTTTATAATTTATTTCTTTTAGATGTGTCATGACGTCTTAAGTTATTACTTATATTTACCAAATGGATTACCAAAAAGAACTTGATGATTTACAAACCGGCTTGAAGAATTTCGATATAAATGTAGCATCAGAATTGTTATCTGATACTCATTTTGTCACAAAACATGTTGACGATATTATAACAATGCTCGGAAATGGTTTAACTGAAAGTAATTTTAACAGTAGGCCTGATTATTTCAATTTTTGTGAAAAACAGTTATTAATATTAGCACAAAATGAAGCTAACCAAGATAAAGTATTAGAATTTATAGAATTGATTGATACGGAAGATTGTCAGTTGTCGTCATCCGTTTTAATTGCAGTAACTGTTCTAGAAAACACGAAAAGTCCTAAGACAATATACTTGGAATTTTTGTTGATAAGTACTTTTGATAATTTAAAAAAAATTGATGACACACGTTTGAAAGACATTTTACCAAGTATAATAGAACATTTGATGAAATTAAATAAACATTTTCAAAATGAACAATCATTATTGTATTATTTTGCTAGAGTTGCCTTCTTAGTGTTGCGTGCTAAAATTGATCCTACTGAGTATATACAAATATTATCGAACATCATAAATGATCCATTTTATTTACTTCAACGTGAATTTACAGAAACTGAAGAAAACTTGTACCTGGCATCTTTTTATTACCTTTACTTCAAAAGTGAAATTTTATGGGGGCCTAAAATTTATAATCAGTTTTATATTTTAGAAAAGTGCTCACATCTTGCCTTGTCTGTGATAGAAGATAATAACTTTGGAAAATCGTTTACCAAATTAATTTTGTCTAAATACAAAGACAATGAAATTCCATTATATTTTTTAAATAAATGCCATGAAGACTTTTTTATGGAGGCTGCACATAGTGCATTGTACAATGACGATTTGAATGTAAGAAAGGATTCAATTGACTTATTGATGATATACATGGATAAATTATGCTGTGATGCACAGTATATTGTTCTCAGACATATATTTTTAAAACCATTGGACTCTTGTATCAAAGATCAAATGATTGTAAAAATGAAAAACCTAATTGTATCAAAATTAAAACTAAACCAAGATCTTGGATACTTTCAAGGAGAGAGACTTTTAGACCTTGTTAAATTATGTTGCAGTATTCCTAATGGACCAAAATGTCAAGTTGTGCAAAACAAAGAACATATTTTAGCTGCTATAACACTTGTGTACTTTTTATATAAATCCGTTGATAAAAGGTTAAATTTAGACAAAGGTTTTACAAGTTTTGTCAAGCAATTTATTGAAGACGTTCAAAATGCAATTGATTATACAAATGAACAGTATGAACTCGAAAGTAAAAGACTAGGCAATAAGGATTTTAAGGATGATGAAATAGAAAATATCATGAATCTTCCGAAATTTTCAGAAAAAGAAAAGCGAGAAATGTTATCACAGTATAATGTTACTACTACGTTGATACAGTCACATTTGAATTTGTTCAATACAATTAACTAAAAGACAGACTAATAAACTTCAATTCCCGATAGTTATAATAAAATCATTTTTATTCATAGTTAATTAATTTTTTTTATAAAGACAAATGTATTTTTATTGTGAAGTTAAAAAAAAATTGTACTAGTCTTATGTATATTAATGTTATATAATTTAAAATTTTATTTTTGAATATGTTAAAATACATTTTTTTTTTTTTTAAATATAAGATTAAGTAAATACATATGTAATTTGTCTTAATGAATAGTTTTAGAACTTTAATGTATAAAGTTAATTTTTAATTCATAAAAATGTATTTTCACTTATTTTTTTATCGTAATACTTCAAGAAACAATATGTAATTATTAAATGTGCCTCCTAAAATATAAGTATGAAATGTTGTAAATAGTTTCATAAAAATGTAATAAGAACAATGCACATTGGATTACTTAGGTTATTAAAATTTTAGTTTTCCAAATAAAAAAATAATGCTTAACTATTAATAATTTGTTGACTATATTATTTGTGTATAAATTAGTTTTAACATTTTTACTCTTGACTGAATAAAAGGCACTATAAAGTAGACATTTGTACCCCTGAGTTTATTTGGTGTGCCAATTTTACATAAATTCGTTGTTGTATCCATGACCTACATCTTACAAAAATATTTTTACACGTTTAATAGCATCTATTCAAAATATTTCTTAAATTCTCACATAACCGATAATCAGTAAATCAACAAATCATTAATGGATTGTTGAGCAAAATATATTTTACTGATTACAAATTTCCTTAGTAGATATTATTTTTATGTGAGATTAACGGTTGATGAATATCATAATTTTGTTGATAACCGATAATGTTTTCTAATTAATTGATCTTATAACATAGGTACTTCATTAAATTATTGTACTTACATACTTACATTTAAGTTTATTTAAAGATTTCTTTTAACAAATTATACACAAGATAGCAAACAGAATAAATATTAAATACTCACTACTTTATTTCTATAATGTATGGTATTACTGCCAAAGATTGAGTAGAGAGTGCATTCTACATGTTTATTTTTTTCATACAGGTAATTTTGCCAAATTCAATAATGTGTGTGCGTTTCGATTGAAAGAAGTTCCGACAAGGTTATGTAGTAATAAAAACAGTGATCCGATCCTCGAGGAGAAAGAAAATGAAAACAGCAAAGAATCATCTGATACCTATGAGCAAGGCATAAAATCAAAAATATTACAGTCATCTCTACCTTATGTTCCCCAACATGGATGGTCCAGAGATACCATCGCTGCTGGTATAAATTTTTGAATTTCATCATGTCTTTAATTTTTTTATTTTTTCTATATCCTTATGTGTTAATTAGGAGCGGGGGAGCTTGGCTATCCAGACACCGTCCATGGTCTCTTTCCCGATCCGGGGGCTGAATTGGCATTGTATTTTTACTCTTCAAGCAATGATTCTCTCTCTCAGCTCCTCAAAGATGGAACAATCAAGTGTTCTAAAGAAGAGTAATACGCGACAAGCCTTTGGTATCAATCCAATGATGTGTAAAATTCAATTTTCTTGATTTTTATAGCAAAGCAGAGCTGGTGAAATTCCTGACTATTTCTATCAAAACTAGATTGTTGATGCTTCAACCGTACTTGAATCAATGGCCTCAAGCAATTGCTCTGCTTTCCAAACCATCCAACGCGCCACACGCTTTGTCCAATCTAATGACTCTGGTTAATGACATTTGTTACTATGCAGGGGATCGATCAATTGATGTAAGAATTTGTCAGTATTTATAGTTTTGTGTAAACTATTGAAAAAACTGTAATGAGTAATGGTGAGCATGTGAAGTTTGAGAGTTTTATTAATACACCCGAGAAAATGGAAAATATTAAAAGGACAAAGTTTTGAGTACTAAGTGCTTTGTTAAAATTTGTCTGGTGTTTCCGAGTACAGAGCAAAAACATGCTATGTGTAAATTTTACTTCTTTTTATTTCCCAAGAGTATGCATAGTTTATCTAAAATGCTGTTTACAGTTAAAAGTTTGTGAATACACATTGTGTCTACTGTCTGTACAATGCTTTACCGATGCTAAAAAATTGAAACAATTAAAAAAAAAATAAAAGTGATAGAAAAAAAAGCATCAGAGAATATGCAATTATTGAGTGTCTGAAAAAAAAATAGAATAATTACAGTAAATTTAATTATATTAACTATTTAATATTTTCAAACATTAATTCAGTTTTAAAATTGATTGCACTATTGATCTATTTCTTTTTCAACTATATTAACGTATCGTATTATACCATTACATAGTAATATGATATTTATTATTCACAAATATTTATACCATATGCACTCACAAATTTTAGAGAGTTCAGAAAATGTACACAGGAATCTTTCCTGAATTTGTCTTCTTTATTATGATAATCAATGTATCATCGTGGTTGATTGTGTGATATTATTTATGTAATTCATAGACTCGATGGTACACCAGACGAATAGGCTTGGCTACCATTTATAAATCCAGCGAATTGCATTTATTGCAAGATAAATCACCAGAGTATGACGACACTTGGAGTTTTGTAAACAGAGCAGTCGAAGAGTGTGTCAAATTAGACACAATGCTTGAAAGTAACACTCAGCTCGCCAAAGACGTAGTCAATGCATCAGTATCAACAGTAAGTTGTGTATGTAATAATCACTGGCAGAATGTCTCTAATTGATTTTTTTGTTCTTGTAATTTTTAAGGCCAAAAACATTTTGGGATTTTCATGGAACAGATAAACTGTAACAGTTGAAATCACCTTTGCATTGGCGTTTCAAGTACCTGTACCTTTGATGGTCGACTAGTTGTTATTCTGCTTTTTTCCTTCTATGTATCACTTATAATATTGTAAAAATTAGAAACACAATAAAACAAATATCTACGATTTGTTACTATTAAACGACTTGGTATTTTCATTCAATATGCTAAACCTCTTGACGTGGTAATAGGAAAAACATGAGAAATAAAATCACGAGTAAATATAATTGAAAATAGAAATTTTTTATTTTAAATATTTTTATTTTTTTTTTTTGTTTTTTGTTTTTTTTTGTTTTTAGTAGACAAAATAGAATGCTTATTATAATAATAAAGTATTAATAATTATTATTAATAGAGCAAATGAAGAGTTGAAAAAAGTTATTAAACCGATTATTTAGGAATACACACTACACATTTCAATGATCATTTGACATTTCAATATTCGTCTAAAATATTTTACACACTATATGATGTTCTTTTCAAATATCGTAATCGTAATCGTAATCAATCTAGAAAATTGTGTATCAAATTATATTTAATACTTATACATATGTAAGAATTATACAAAAGTAAAGCGTGATGTATCTAAATAACAGTCGAGTGAATGAGCAAGAATCTCTAACCTAATTATTCAATTATAATAATAATAATAATAAATGGTTTTACATGAATTTTAACACAATCGTTGAGGCACTGATCCAGTAAAATAGTATTACAATATTATTAACATTATTATAAACACTTGGCATTTCCCGACAAAACAACGGTGAAACTTAACGTTAAAATATCACAGATTTCACTAATCGAAAGCGATAGAAAAAGTAAGGCATTCTGTTTCGTAGTCTATGTATGTAAACATAATATATATTAATCATCCATGTGTAATTATTACGTTTGCATCATGTATCATAAAATATATAATGATTTGTAGTACCCTACAACGACTGTCCGACTGTTGGTAAAAGATAATTATTGCTATATATTATTATATAACACATATAAATATATGTATATATATTTATTTAATATGTTCGGGCTATTAGGTAATAGTAAATGATTGAAGAGAAGGTGGGACGACGTGCCGCGTCTCGGATTGTCTCTATATCTGCCACTATATTACATTTATCATAATATAATTTATATTATATGTATATTATATATACATATAAATAAGCGCAGTACAATTGAACGGCAGTTTGAATTCTCATACTGTACGCGCCAGCATTCATTACTCAGCATAATTCGCGCCGCGCGCACAGTCACCACGCGAAATGGTATTATTTTTTATTATTTATTTTTGTTTTTTTTTTTTTTTTAAACTTAATTGAGTAATTTTTTTTTTCGATTTCGTGAAGAAACACTTGTCGGGGCGCATATATGTCGCGACGGCGTGGCTTTATCCTCCGTCGTCTGCCGAGAAACACGACCATGGGAGACTTAATCGGAAGCGGTTACTCTTTTTTGAAAATTTTCACTGGCCATGGCGAGTTTGCATTTTTTCCTCCTGGCAACAGTGCCACCGCTGCCGCCATTCCTCTTCTTGTCCAACACCAGCGACGGCAACGACGAGAAGTTCGGGCCGTCCTCTTCGTCGTTGTCCGTCTCATAGTGTCCCTGATCGCTGACCGTCTTGTTTTGAAACCTGCGCAACGAATGTGCCGTCGATTAGTCTACGTCATTGATTTGTATTATTATTATTATTATTATTATTATTATTATTATTATTATTATTATATCAAAGAAATCTCTGCGGATTTTCATAATATATCTGCCCAAGGATTCTGATCTGAGCAAATTGAAGGGTGCGTTGCGAGAACCGGGTATTTCCACTTTTTGTCAAAATGCATGTTTTTACATTTTCTGATAAAGAATAATTTTTTCTACATTTTGGTGCAATACAGTGGTGCAATTAGGGAGGGACTTTAGGGGATAAGCCCCCCCGTTACGATTTTAGCCCCCCCAGATTACAGAAGTGATTTAAAAAAAAATTTAAAATCTAAATATTAATTGATCTTGATTATATATATATAACTTTGAGTGACATTGGAATATGTTTGAAAAAATGAAATTGTGAAAATACTCAATAGTTTCACTGTAAAATTATTATAAACTGTCGGAAATAATTTATCGGTTTGCCAAGATTAAAAGAAAAGTATTTCGACAATAATTATAATATGATAAATTTTAATCATTAACATTAAATAAAACGTGTGTGTGTATTGTTACGTTACTCAGTAAATCGTAAGTAGGTGATTAGTAAATGTTTGTCTTAATATTGTGTTGGCGACCGATACATTTTTTAACCTACGCACACAAAAATATACTGGTAGTTTTGAAAGTTCTCAGCCTCCTGCCCCTAGAGTTCAGTCCTAATCGACCCACTGGTGCAATAACCGGGAATCTCCAACTTTTTTTAGTAAATGTATTAAAATAATAAAATAATACTCTAAAAATACTAGTTTTTTAATATTTATGATTATATTTTCACCTTAAATCGTTATTCAGTTTAAATATTAAAAATAAATAAATAAAAAATTCAGGGCAATACCCTAGTATCTCCGTGTTTTTTAGTTTACGTTTATTAATTTAATAACGTACTTGTAACTATGTAAAATGTAAACATATCTGATGTTCAGTTAGCTTTTCGTGTGAAGAATTCGAATATGTCTATACTGTATTTACACCTCCGTCGGAAATTAAATTATTTGGTAATTTGCTTCTGCTGAACGATTTCAAAAAACGGACATAGCCCGTTCTTGTTCCGGACCCTTCAATCGGACTATGACCCGTGGACGCCTGCACAGGGCCAGAGCAAGGGGGGGGCGAACTGGGCATGTGCCTAGGGCCTCGCGCGTTTTGGACCTGGCACTTTTTTTAAATGTCACTAGCAAAATAATCGTTTTTTCTATTTCGTGATGGTAAATTATATACAAGTAAATCCTAATATATCATAACTAGGGTTCTTAATTTGAAATATTTCAAAATTGAAAATTTCACTCATCTTGAAATATTTCAATGAAATTATGAAATATAATTTTTTTTTAAAATCATGACATGATGTTGGTAAATACTAAATAATAATATGATATGTATTAGTGAAATGTTATCAATCAGATTCTATCATTCCTTGATTATAGACTTACAGTTTGACCATAATATAAACTAATAATTATTTTGTTACCTACGCACTGAATTTATAAATATCTATGCGACGGCGTATTGTGGAGGCTCCATGTTTTATACCAGAACCAAATAATAAAACATATTGAGTTTTATAAATTTTAGGTTGTAACCACGGTCTTACAAGATATCTTCTAAGACCGTGGTTGTAACTATTTATGATTTTTGAAGCTAGAAGAATTTTATTTGCTTGATAATAGTTCGTTATTTCGTAATGATTATTTATTTATTTTTTCTTGTCTTGTGTTGTAAATTTGCAAAAGAAATCTTTAGTGTCTAGTTACAAATTAGATACCTGTATAATATTGTATTTTTTGTACTTATTTAGAGATAATATCATTTCATAAATAATGTTGAGAAAAAAAAAGTAAAATCTATAATAGATAAATAATATTGTTTTGTAAAAAATAAATGTATAGATAACATTCACAAATGCAAGGGTTAAAAATGAATAGTAAGTATGTTTTATGTATGAGTATAACTGTATAAGTGTATATAATTTGGTTCAGGCTATATTTAGATATCACCTTTATTTATACATTATAAATTTAGTAAAAAATTAAACATAGAACCAAAAGTAACATAAAAAAACATAGGCATTGTGCACTTTGTGCTTAAAAATTATTTTATGTTTTCAATGTTCTAGAATAGATATAAAACGTGTTTTCTCATCTTTATTAAATAATATAGCTGAATAGCTCTAATACAGTATTTCCCAACCGGTGGTCCGTGGGCCAGTCATAGGTGGTCCGCGATCCCATAGATTTTGTGTATTCTTGAGCAAAAAAAAAGGTATTCCTAGTTTTCGTAAAATTGAGGTGGTCCGCGACCTATAAAATATTGTCGAAGTGGTCCGTGATGATAAAAAGGTTGGGAAACACTGCTCTAATATGTATTAATTGGAAAACAACCTTTTTTTTTATTTATTTTGGGAAAATTTTTATTTTTCGTGTAAATGAAATATTTCGTGAAACTTTCATGGAATTTTAGAACCCTAATCATAACATATTGTGCTAAATAAAATACGTATATGTTTATTTATATATTAATTGTACGAATTATTAATAATTGAAGGCCGTTTTTTTACGATACGCGCTCTACGGTCGAACGTGGCTCTGCCGAACAAACGTTAGGGGAGGCTAGGTCGCCGAACAACGAGTATGGGTGAAGCTCGGTTAAAGTCGGCGAAACACTCGGCACCTTAAACCAACAGCGTTATCGTGCTGCTGCTACGGGCACCCGAGGTAGACGGTAATAATTAATACTACGTGCCGTATCGACGATGTTGAGTTTTGAGAAATCTTATCCGAGCACGTCGCGTTTAGTTTCTAGACTAGAAAACATGTGCGACGCGAGTAGGTACCGAAACGATTGCCGCCCGGCTATTTCGTGAAAACCGCGTCTACGTTTCGAGTGAGCGAGTGTGTGATTTCACCGAACTCGATGATAATTTCGAAACTCTACACGTTCCCGAGTATCGCGGCGGAGCGAAATTTACAAAGTAATAACAACGTGCTCGGTGCTTTTGAACAAACAAGACTTTATAGTTATTTGACTTGTAGTGTTTTACCCTTGATTTATACATTGATCTTTTTCTGTGATTTCGAGTCGACTCTATCGTATGGTAATAGTTAATACAGGTAAGTACTCGCTTATTTTTTTAACTAATAATTATTTTCAGGTTCTTTTCATTGTTTATTTTACTATTAATATTATTATTGTTAATACGTTTTTCTGGCTTAAATCGACAAAAATAAGATATAATATACATTTTTTAGAATCTTAAGCTTTTAAGCGTTTGTACATGAGATTTTAGGCGCATATTGTAAGATAGCCTTTTTTTCATTATTAAAAATAATACACACCGATTAACATAATAATTGCGTTACATTGATAAATTGAGCAAATAATAATGATAATAATAATAAAATGGCGCTATTTTACTTTTATACGCCATGAATTAAAATTTTAATTCATCCTTTGGCCTCCCGTTAAAATGTTAATTTTATGAGTCGGGCGGAGAACTGGGGCAGTATGCTTCTTCTTAAAAAGGCGATCTTAAATTATTATTTAAAAAGTTTTTGTACCGCTTAAAAAATAAAAAATAAATAAAAAACATTTACTATCCGACACAGGCAAAACACCGATCATATATATAAATCCCGTGCAGTCGACGAAGAGTTCAGATAATTATATTGTGTTAAGATAGTAAAGATTGTTTAAGATGTTAAAAAAAAAAAAAATCGAAAATCGTGTCAAGTAAAATTGTATTAAACGTCAATCACTGCGATGTCGAAGGCGCGCGCACAAATAATCCACCGTGAAAACATTAAGGGCCGCCTCCGACTCACCTCAACCTCCTGTTTTCCGTGCGGTTCGCCTTGGTCTTCTTCTTGCCGACGGTGCCGCTCATCTTGTCCTCGCCGCCGCTCTTGCCGCGGTCCGACCAGTTTTCCGACGAACAGTGATGGTGGTGATGGTGATGGTGGTGTTTCTTCACCGAGTCGCTGGACCGCTTGTGCCTGTAGCTCGTCCTGCGGGAAAATCACGCGGATTACGAGATATCCAGAGGGTAGGGAGAGAGGGAGGAAACGCGCCTCGTTATAACATCGTATAATATGCCTATTGCATACGGTTACGGTGGTATATGAACCAACCGTGATTGGGAACGAGAAGCGGAACGTAACACGCAAAAAAAGTTTGAACGATATTTTAATAAATATATTCAGGTAAATAAATGTATTTTTAAGTACACGCGGTTTTTTTTTTCAACAATAATTTACATTTCGAGTCGGTATAAATGAAAATTAAAACTGCATTTGTTTCACGGACACACGGAATGACACCACAGCGGTTTCCACTGTTAGGTTGACCAATCAAAATAAATCGATGTCCAACGTTGTAGGTACCGCGTTGGTGGCTATCGTTCAACGAACGACTTTGTTTTTGACGCCCATGGTCTTTGTTACGGTCTTTGAATGGGAAATTTAATTGTTTCATGCTCGAAAGACTTTTACAGTATATTCATTTTAATTTAATGATTTTTTTTTCAACTTAATGTTTTTCACCAGCGGATTTTTGAATTTTTAGTTTTACGCGTCAAATTCCAAAAACAAAAAAACAAAAATACATTAAACTTTCCTGAAAACGAATTTGCACGTACTAGACAGTTATTATTAACGTGTGATTTTTCAGAATATTATTAAAACACGAAAATAAAACATGTGTTAGTTGTTCGGGTTTTATACAACAAAAATGTTATTTAGTAGGTACCTCTAGCAACGGCAACAGAAGGCATAGACGAAAATGTACGATTTTCATAACTTTTAAAAAGACGTACGTGCTACTGAGCTGTATTCCACCCGGACATCCGGAGTGACGAGACCTAAATATATTTTGTGTCTAATGGTAAATCGGGCGGCGGCAAGTCCTGTAGGAAGGAATAGTCTTTCTGGAGACAACCAGGCCCCTAAACAGGTTGGGTTTGGGGATTAAAATTCTCTCCGCAAAAACCGTTTACAAATCAACTACCGACATGCTTGGAATTATATGACCCAGTGGTTTTCAAACCGTGTGCCGTGGCACTAGGTGCGCCGCGGTGTTTTGAACACTTTTTTTTTTTTTTTTAATTTAAGCGATCGATCGAATTGAATGATTATTATGATGTACGAAAATCGATGCGTCCAACCGTTGTGAATCTGCAATATTTAAGAGTATATTATTATATTGATAAATCGAAGGTTTGCAGTAAGAAAGCGACTAAGGTAAGCCATGTTAGGTAATAATAATTGCACCCGTCAAAAATGTATCGGTAATGTAATTTTTTAGAACACAGCGAAACCTCCCTTAACGGATAACTCTGAATAGCGGACACCTCCAATTAGCGGACGTTTTTACGGGGACAGGAGCATATTGTTCTCTTCTATTTTTCCCTCTGAATAGCGGACACCTCTAAATAACGGACAATATTTCGGCTACCGAGAGAGTCAGCTGTTTTCAGAGGTTTCACTGTATTAAAATTAGAGGTCATAGTGTGCCGTGGAAATTTTGTGAAGGGCCAAGTGTGCCGTGGTCAAAAAAAGTTTGAAAACCACTTATATTATAACCTATGACCGAGCGACTATACTTTATTCCAGACGTATTTTATATATTAAACGAGTATGTTCGAGTTTCAGCCGTTTCCAACCGCGTCGAACTTATTCCGAGAGTCAAAACGAATTTTTTTTTCTTAATTGACTATCTAAAAATTTTTTCGGAAACGTTCCCCCCGCCCTTCCCTTTTAACCGCTTACGCGTGTGTCCGAGCACCATCGGCATCCGACAACGCGGGTACTCACTTGCAACCGGCTTCGTTCAGGCTGTCGGTGGACGAGGACGAGCTGGGCACGACGGTCTGCTGGGACCGCGACCGTCTCCTGGTGTTGGGCTTGGACCGCGATTTCTTCTTGTCGTTCCGGCCCGGCACGTCCAGCAGCAGCAACCCGCCGCCGCCGCCGCCGCCGCTGCCGCCCGGATAGGCCGCGGTCGTGGTCTCGGTGGGAGAGACGCACGGCGGGGACGAAACCAACCCGCCGCCGCCGCCCAAGTGTCTCCGCTTCCGTTCCCGCTTCTTGGCGCCCGCCGTGCGCTTCTTCATCGCGCAGTCCGAACTGGTGAAGTCGTATATGCTGTCCGAGTCGGTGATGCGCCCGTAGAACATGGACGAGAACCGGAACACGGTCTTGTCGCTGAGAGGGCTCTCGCTGCGCGAGCTCACCGGGCTCTTCTCGTGCATCTGCACGTCGCCGGACTGCAACAGGTGCAACGTGGACGGGTACTGTTGCACCGTGATGGACGGCACCTGTTGCTGTTGCTGGTTGTGCATGCGGGCGTACGCGTCCGCCAGCTCGGCGCTGGACGAGTGTCTGAGGCGCAGCGGTTCCGTCGGCCGTAGCTCCGTTCCGCCGCCGCCTGTCATGTCTGCCGTTTCGGTGTCGAAACCCTCGTCGTCGTTCTCCGAGAACGTCGTCTCCGAGTCCATCTCGCGGATCTCGGGCGCGTGCAGCACGAGCGGCGACGCGCGGCGCGACTGTTCCTCGCCGCCGCCGCCGCCGCCACCGCCTCCGTAACCGCCTCCGTAGCCGCCTCCGCTCATGCCCGCGCCGTAGTCGAGCGGGCACAGCCGCGTGTTGGAGTTGCACCGCGACGGGCCCGAGCTGTAGCCGGACGAGCTGAGGTTCGACTCGGACGCGATGCGGTCGGCGCGCGAGCACATGGAGAACGGGCTGAGGTAGCACATGCCCGTGCCGCCGCCGCCGCCGCCCGCGCCGCCGGTGCTGCTGCTGCCGCCGCCGTTCTTGGACGACGAGTCCGTGCCGTTCTTGGTGGCCGCCGACTCGGTGTCGTCCGAGTCGCTCATGCACGTCACCGTGATGACGGGCGGCGGCGCGGGCAGGTCCAGCGAGATGGGCTTCTCCAGGTCCCGGAGCATCTTGCGCCCGGCGCCCGGCCGTTCCTTGTGCGGCGGCGGCGACCCCGGGAACTCGGTGCTGGGCGAGCTGGTGGGCGTCGGTTGCTGCACCACCAGCGCCGGTATGGACAGCCGCTTGGCCGGCCGGTCGTACGGCGGCTGCGGCTGCGGCGGCGGTGGCGACGACGACTCCGCCGCGGACTCCTCCGCCTGTACACATGGCCGCGTTATAGACACAACAAGTTTTTTGTGGTGTTTTTTTTTTTTGGGGGGGGGAAAGGTTAAAACAGGAATTGTATCTACCCTACACGCGTAGATACATGTATATGTCTTGTCGCACTTCAATATCGGATATAATGGATCTAGCCATTATACCCGATATCAAGGTTGGTTATTAAGGACGGTGAGTGAGTACCGTGTGTCGATAAAATAAGGCGTCGATACAAGTCGAATATTGTGCAAGGTAGACGTTGCCACATAAATATTATACATATTCGTGTATAATATGTAAACGATACAATATTAATATATTATACACACGCACGCATTGCATTACACGCTCATATAACCAGAGTTCGGATTTTATAGCACCAAAAAGTACTAAAATATGCGCTATAATATGCCCTAAAAATATCAAAAATAGAAACGAAAAAGCAAATTTTTTTGAAATTATCATCTTTTACTGGTGGTTTAAATTTTTATCTTTTGAATTAAAACGTATTACTTAAAGAAAATTGTAAAATATTAACAATAATGAAATATACATATAAATAAAACAGATTAGAGGGTATAAAATGTATATTATTCGATATTTCCGAGCTTCTTATAAATAGACTAACATTTTTAATACTGTACACCTACAACTATAATATTATTTATAAATTAATTATGAAACAAAAAAGCGGTAAGTTTTCTTGTGAATTCACATAAATGAATATGCAATTTTTCCTCGGTATAAACTATATTTATGAAAACTACTAAATAAAGCATTATATAAGAAAAATAGTACCAACACTTTAAAATAGCACTAAAAATCTAAAATGCATCAAATATGCAAAAAATAGCAAAATAAAATTTCATATTTAGAGTCCCTGGTGTATAAAACAAATTTATAGCCCCCCTTGCTATTTTCATCTGCATTCTATAATAATTAGCAAATGCTATAAAATCCGTACCCTGCTCATTACGGTAGTGGTAGCATTCTCGGTGTCGCACAAATGAACAAAACGACCCTCCAGCCATAAGACATATACATGTCAAAATAAGAGCGAAGACGTTTTCTCCGCTACACGGAAAAACGCCTAATCACATATTATGATATGTTTTCGTGCGTGACCAATGTATTAAAATGGTTAATATAGTTCCTAAGCGGCTGTGCAACGAAATGGATAATAGTCGCTGAGCGGACGTAAGATTACTTACGAAAAATTGGTCACGAAATAAAAAATGTCGTATTCGCCCACAAAAACAAATAAATGTTTTTAAAAACAAACAAAAAAACACGGAGACATTGATATGTTTTCGTGCGTTGTCGTCATTAGTGGCCCGTTTTTTTTGTTTACGGGATCCGTCGGTAAAATCGAACGATTATTTTCGAACTGCGTTCTTATTGTCACACAATCAATAATTATTAGGTATATTATAATCGTAAATGTGATACAAAATCGGTAAATAAAATGCTGATTAATAATTAACCGTTGTTGGGTTGCCATAGCGACTGAAACGCGAAATCGGTAAGAAAGTCAAGAAAAAAGAAATCGGTCAGAGAAAAAAACGTCCCCCGGCACAAAAACATATCTATGTTAAAAAAAATTCGAGTCGATTTTAACAGAAAACGCTCGCCGTGGCCATGGTCCAATTCACGGGGATTAAGGAAACTCAAACGATTTTTGTAACTCAACAGGTACATCCAATACCAATATGATTCGCGAGAATCGTTTCTCACATTAATGGTTTTCATTTTTTATGATCGATATACGCGGGTCTTTAATGAAGATTTACCCGTTGGCCATACCTCCTGAACTAAAAGGTATATCACCTGTGTTGATAAAGGTCATCTGATTCTGTTTTATTATTTTTTTATTTTTTAATGACCAACAAGACTACACACTAAGTCAACGAGTAAATGAAATTAAAATCTTACAACGTAAAAGTGTGAAAAAAATAATTTTCAAAATGCTAAGGTATATCATATTATGTATTATACGATTCATAGCATTTTTTTGAAATTAAAGAAAAAAAAAGTAACTTTTCACGATTTATCACCAAAACACGTGATTAAATCATGAATTTCTGTATTTCTTGTGCGTGTGAAAAAAAAAGAGTCAGATTATCTTCATTATCTCAGAAGATATCGAATTTCTTTATAGGACACCCCGTGTTTTACGATGAAGAATCTCCGTAGAGTCTTGCACGTAGAAAACGTAATAGAAAATTCACACCCATGGGCGTTGGACAATTTTCGACTCGTGTTCGTTACTCATCTATTGTAAACCATTAAACATAATTCAATTATAAAAAAAAAACGGAATATTGTCGTAAAAACCGAACGCGCAATGATTCGAGTTTAAGAGCTGCATAAAAAAAACCCATACCTCTCCCGTAAACGCGTAGGGGATGTTTCGCTGAAAAAAAAACCAGCCCCCCGAGCCCCACCAAAGTGTCCCTCCCCCCGTGACGGACTCACGGCTCGCCACAGCGCACTGTCGGCTCTAAACACTACGGCGGTATAATATTATATTATCATCGTCAAGGCGTACCCGATGGTGGTGCTGGTGACCGCCGCGGTGCCGGCGGTGCTCGTCGTCGTCGTCCGCCATGTCCTTGAGGCAGCTGAATGCCGACCTCCTGGAAATGATCGGCGTGGGCGACGGCGACGGGGCCGGCGTGGGCAGCTCGTGTATCGGCGACAGGCAGTCCATGCGGTAGTTGGGCACCTCGAGCAGTATGGACGGCGGGTGTTGCAGGCTGTTCAGCGGGTTGTTGGAGTTGTTCCGCTGCGAGCTCAGCACGTCCACCACGGGCAGCTGCGGGCCGACACACACACACACACACACATGCGAATCGGTAATTTTTGCATTTTTCTTTCGGATCACACGGGGCGCGCACAGTGGCGTATGCAGGATGCGATTTCAGGCGGAGGGGTCGTATGCGTTCTGACTCCCCCGCCCCTAAATATGCCACTGGCAACAAAGGACGACGTTGAAATTTGTCCTACACCGTACGGTGAACCGTATTGATTCCGTTTGTGTAACGTTCAAAACGATATCGAAATGTTATTAATATCGTCTAGGATTTTCAGTTTTAGGTGGAGGAGAACGCGATTTTCAAATCATTAATGATTACTAATTTAACAAGGAGGAGTTTGAAGAAGCGTGCGAAAATAATACTCTGTTTAAAACATCAAAGTCCAACAAAAAAAAAAAATCTTAGTATTGTTCTAAATTATGACAGGTTCGACGATTCGATTCAAATTTCATTTTTGTTTTCAAAAGTCATGGAGGTAAGAATATGACGAGAACGGTATTCAGTACACGTAGGCATTTACACCGTGATAAACCTACGTGGTTTTATTGATAATACTGGATACGTTTACATGGGTCATTTGAGATACAAGCAATTAAATTCATATTTCCTTCTGGCGAGTTCCGCAGGAGTATTTTTTACTCTCAGTACGGACGGAGCGATCGCTCCAATCACCCTACCTCTCAGAATAGTTCCGTCGTTTGAATGTTGTATCGTGTCATCTAAATGATTTGGTTAAACATCAAATGTTTTTCAAAGGGTAAAACACCAACGGAATCAAAATGGCGACCTCTGGTGAAGAGACACTTCTCAACGCGTCAATTATTTTATAAAATACGCGTCCCGTGTATTCAATCCGATGATTTCATTAGCGGGGGCACTCGGGTTTTCGTTTGTCCCCGCCCGCGCCTATCTCGATCGAATACGCCGTGAGACCTACACACGTGAAGAACTCTATTCACAGACTCCGTACCTCTGTGGATGTTACCTATCCAGGGCTAATCCCTCGAGGATTTTTTTCTTGACCACGCGTTTCGTCTGATTCGGCCTCACCGATATTATATGCCAAAGCTCTACATCTAAACTCGCCTTAAAAGAAAATGACACCAAATCTAAGACAAATCGCACGTTTTTAGCTTTTGCTGTAATCGTTTTGAAATTTAATTTTCAAAAATAAAGACCATAAACCTACGGGTTAGAAATGTTAGGTTGTTGAATTATGTCTTTCTTAATTACTGTTTTCGGAATATTTTTCTAAATGACTCAAATTTAAAACTTTGTGTTTTATTTTTCTCACAACAATTTATGTGAAAATGTGCTTTTCGGACAAAATTTTATTACATTGAATTAAAAATCATGGTGCGAATTCGATTTAAGATTGTAATCTATAAATTTGTCAACTTACAAACACATTGATTAGTTACAAAATTAAAAGACAAGTTTACAGGAATGGGGTTTTAACGCAAAACAGACCCGACTACGGTTTACATTATTGTACATACAATTGTAGTTAAGGATTTATATCCTTAACTACAATCGTATGTAACGCATAATTCCACTTATAACGTCTTGGATCAACCGATTTTTGGTCACGCGTATTATATAAAAGTCTATAACGATACCTAAACGCTAAAAATGTGATATTCACAATATCCATACAGTACGTATGAACGTGGGCGTGACGAATTTAGCACTTTTCACCCAAGTCGATAGGACATATTTCATTAATATATTATATAATTATTATGATGACATATACGAGGACATTTATCTTTTGAAAAAGTAAACAATACTTATACCTAGCGAAGAAAACCATTTTACATTTTTTAGCATAATTATCATTAATAATGTTTAATCAATAAATAATTTGAATCAAATAAAAGAAAAAAAAATTGAGAACACCGCGGTGTTTCAAAATTTAAAACATTAATTTTTCCAGAAAACTTCATTGTTAATTAATAATTATCATTATAATTCAGGATGGAAATTTATCCTCGGCATAATTATGATTATTAATATTTTATACTGTTTCTGTTTAATGATATTTTATTTATGATTCTTATTGGATTTACGGTCACATCGCACAGTTACGTATATAAATCATAAAGATTCGACAAACATTAAATGTCTCGTACAAAATAATCGTACCTTCTCGGCTATTTATTCAGAGTCAAATGCGATTGTTTCATTTGGAGAGAAAATGTCCATCAAACGCGTGGGGAAAAAACGGCCGCGAATAACGAAAAAAAAGTGTCACGGAGGGTGTGGGAAAACGTTAGTTGACCCGGGTATGACTCCATGACAATATTATTATAATTATGTCGATTCGTTATGAATAATAAATAGGTGGGTAATAATGACTGGTGTACGCACGCGTGAACGGATGGTTTTCATTTGGACGAACTTCGTATTATTCAACAGACCGTTTCGACGAGAACACATACATTATTTTGACGAAATTTTTTGATTATATGGTTATCATGGATCATTAGCCCACCATGTTGCACATAAATTTTGTTTTAGTATTATAGATTTTTTTGGAAAAGTTTCTAATTTTCCATGTTTTTATAAACCACTTAATTTGCTGAAAAAAGTTTATATTGCATTTTTGATTTTATACATATAGTACATACCTATTGTTTTCGTATTTTCTTTTTACGTTAAACACATTTGATTGTAAATTGTAATATGACAAACTGTTGTGTTATCGGTACAAAGAATCGTACGATGGTTTTCAAATTCAAAGATTCAATGCTACTACTGATTGAAAAAGGAAAAAACGTCTTCAAATTTAACACTTAATTTTTATCTGTATTGAAAAAAGGCCAACTTTCAAACTTTTTTAAAATTAAAATTTAATTTTAGGGGAGGGCATGTGAGATGATTGAAAGTCTACTAAAGTGGTATAGAACGAAAGAGGTTTGGAAACACTGTGACCTAAACGATCGGTAAACGTCTTGCCCGAGCGATCGACGGATTCCTCGCACAGACGATCGATCGATTAATCCCTCATGATCGGTCGATTTCTCGCCCTCAAAGCCTCGACAATCAACCAAGCGTGCGCGCGCGCACGGAACGAATTTTTACTTGGACCATATTGGCGTAACGGTACCGCGTGGGCGACTCCTTGCCGCCGGGCGAGTGAGCGGCGTTTGACATGAGCGACTCGTCCTCGCTGCCCACCACCTCGTCCTGCAGGCTCGAGCAGCTAGGGGTGGTCGACGCCGACAGGTAGTTGCTCATCTCCGTCATCGCCATGGTCGCGTTGAAGTTCCGGAACATGGCTAGTATCGAGTCCGCGCTCATGGCCTTCTGGCCTGCCTGCTGCTGGAACTGGTTCAGCGACAGATGGTTCGGATTCCGGTTTTCTGCGTGGCGCGACCGAAAACGAATCGCACACGTTTATTGAAAATTACTATTATTGTGCTCTGTCGTTGCAGTTTTCACGATGAAAACCGTATGTAAAATCAATAATCAAATGAGTCTCGTAACACCTTTGTGACCAAGGGCGCAACTCAGAAGGGTGGGTGCAGGGAACAAGAGCACCTCTAAAATCGCAACAAGACACTACTCTCTAGACATTTAAACATAGGAATTCGTTTTTAATTTTGTTAGTATTCCAAATCGAAACGAATCGATTACTGTTCGTATTCATTATTTTAGCACTCGAGTTTTTGTAAAATACTTTATTTTAGATTTTCAAAATAGTTTGACGACAGATAATATAATCATGATTACCACGATATAAATATTTTCTATGACATCATTATTGGTGAATATATCGATCAAATGCTGTATTCGCTTGTGTTTGTAATCGACTGGTAAAAAAACCTATTATTTCAAAATGAAAATCTATCGAAAAATGTTAATACTTGTAAAAAAATAAAACAAATAAATATTATTTATGAAGTTCATTTTGGGGTCATAATATGGTCTTTCTGGATCGATGAACTGTTAATAATTTTTGATGCTCTTGACGTTAAAACCTCGTTGCGCCCATGGTCGAAAACTCGGTGGCGGTGAAGTTCGTTCTAAAATCGCTTTGCGTGCGGATAAAAAAGAACACGTATTTGTTTCCGTGTATATACATAATGTCGTACTGGATGTCTCATAAAGAATTTGCAATTTTACCTGAGCAAAACGTGTAAAATTGGCATGTCAATATGAAACATCCTGTACATTGCATGATTGTGATGCGTACTGTAATTTGAGCTATGACAGATGTAAAAACCAGGGTAAGGGGAAAGAAACGATCAAATCTCTGTCTGTATACCTAACGTATAGTCCAGACTGGACAAAGAATCGCTGCCCTGGTTGGGACAAGGCCTTCTCAGGGTCCGTTTGGATTGACCGTCCACCTCTGAACTGGTCGAGCTCATTTCCGACTGGAACTTGTTCATCAATCTGGCAAACGTTACCTTTTTTTCTATTTTTTGAACAGCTTCGTCTGTATTGGAAAACATACAGACTATTTACCCCATTCGTTATAAAAAGCGGGCGAAGCGTATACAGAGTGTTTGAGGTATATTTGAAAAATGCAATAACATTTGTTTTATTCGTTATTTTTACATTATTTTTTTTTTTTTTAATAAATACCTTAACAGTGTGTTATAAATTTATGAAATTATAATTTGTCTAACTAATTTTAACCAATGTGATTTAAACGGTAGCCATAATTTATAAAATAATATTATAAAACAAAATAACGGTTAGCAGTTTAAAGAACATAACTTAGAAGCACTTAATGGTTAAAGCAATGAAATAGTGGCAATACATTTCTATGGGGTAGTAACTTCTCTTTTCCGCTACATCTTACTTCTTACACTTACATCTCTTAAATGGGTCGATGGTAAAAATGTCAACATTCATATTTCCAAAGAAATACCTTCTTTTATGAAATTATTTAACAAATAGTGAGGATACCACTTAAGAAGCTAAAAAACCAGTAGATGAAAAATAGTTGAAAAATCATCTTTTCCATATCATTATAAGTGCGATGCGTATGAAGTATAATACTGTATAGTATTTTAATTAAAAATAAAAAAATAATAAAGTTAAAAATAACGAATCGAACAAAAGCTGCTGCGTTGATCAAATACGATCTGAAACACGCACTATTTACACTATATCACACACGTATCTATACGTCTATATAATAATAATATATATACAAGTAGGTACAAACCGATGGAACAATCGTTCGAAAAACTGGTCTCTTGCGAGAGGTTCGACTGCGGCATGAGAATGTCGTTGGGCCCGATGTTGTTGGTGGACAACTTGTCCACCAGATTGATCTCGTCGTTGAAACTGGCCTGCCGTTCGAGTCCGGGCGATATGAGTTGTTGGAGTATTTCCGACTTGTCGGCTATCGTGGTGCGAAATTTCGACGGTGAAGCGCTTTTTTGTTTCGCGCGATACTGGTTGAATCCTGTGGAGAGGAACGTTTCAAGCGTTAGTTTGCCACCGGCCCCCCGGTGTCGGTTTATCGCGTTTTCAGCGATTCGTAGGCACATTATGTTATCATTGATATTATTATTATTATTATTATTATTACTTTTATTATTATATTGCGAAATTGCGTATAATTCATGCGTATTATATTATATACGTATATAACGATAACAGGTAAAAATATACACAAGCTGAAGAGTAGCATATCAGTAATAGAATCTACTGTAATAAGAATGGTAAATATAATACACGTAGGGTTGACGGTGCATCGAAATGGCATACCGGTAGTAGTGTTATGTGAAATTCATTGATTATAAAAAAAAGCAGAGCAGTCGTCTGTCGTCGCACTAATTGTCTCTTTTAGCATTTTGTCACCATGGATCACCACGTTATCTTTCATGTCCTTTCGTTTCAAATCATGTTTAATTTATTATCGCTGTCATCGGGTAAGACGTTTTTGATTTTTAAATATTAAACGCGTTGCACTCCGTTAGAAGTACCCAGTTAAGTAAAAATTATCATAAATAAATGAATAACATCAAAACGTCACGAATAGATGCGTTATGTGTAACGTCGTCGTCGAGTGCAACAGGTCAACCGAACTCGGGGCAAATTATTTCCATCTTCCCGTTGAAGTACACTCGGATATTGCTATAAAGACGTTAAGGTAACTACGGTCATCGTTTCGTCGAGCTACAAATTAAATGACGGTTAAAAAAAAAAAAATTATTATTTCAACGAACGCATATCAGTAGATCGCGTACCGCACCGAAAAATAGATAGATATAAATCGATAGATCACCCGATCCGGTTGATCACGGCGAACACTACAAACGCACCACACTACTACCATCGTACCGGTGTATTATGGTGTTCAAATCAATACCAGTGTTAAACCGCAATGTCAATAGCAATTCTACGTCAATTAGGCGTATTGTATTCACAGGATTAAACGATACTTCGATCGCGCTGCTCTGTTTTGGCCATGTTCTTATGAATTATTCATGTGTTTTATACGGTGTGGTCCACCTACAGTGAACTCGTGGCAGAACGTAATATTCAAATTGCGGCTGATACAGATTACAGACACACACTTCGTACATCACACACACACGTACGTCACTAACAAACAGTATTACACTGTACGTTATGTTATTGTTATGTCTCTATTTCACCCGCTCGCGCATCTCGTGTTGACGTGAACTCTCGTGTATTCTTTTATTACAAGAAGAAAAAAATGTTCTCCTGATATTTTTTTTACGTTCATACAATGTTTATCATATGTGGATCGGTCTGTCGATCTTCACGCGACTGTCACGGATACGCCAACTGGCTCGGGCGCATGCATAATGTACGTACCCTATACCCGGAACCGCGTACGATGACTACATCATGAGACCCGAGGAAATAAATGGCACGTACGTGACATAACACGTCGTACATTTCGACACCGAGCGAGCGTATTTAACGTAAATCGTAAGTCACGTGGGTGTTTACACCGTGCGTTCATGTACACGGGGATGTACGGTCGGGAGAAACTACGTGCCGTGACTGTTGTGTAAAAATTAAATTTAAAAAGCTGGTAAGATAATGGTGGTGGAAGTTCGTCCTTCGTCGCTTCGCTCCTCGGACAAGATAATGGTGAGGAGTGTATAGCACTTTCTATCATGGGATCACCTAACCTAACCTCGGACAAGATATTGGTGATGAATGTATTAAGTTTTAAAGAAATGATGACTCATTTCTTTAGTATAAAACGATTCTGAGCAAAGCTTCAGTGTAATATAATATATTATTTATATACTGTTTACGTATTTTTCGGTTATTTGTCTGATTTTTGGTGAGTTTTTTCGTTATTAAACCCTCATAAAATATTCAATTTTTAACTCGTTAGAAATTTTCTGTTACCAAAAGATTCGAAACATGTTTTTATATCTATATTCCAAGTTTCAATGTGATCGGACACACCAAAAAAGATTTATACAGATTTTAAGTTGAAAATTAACGTAAAAACAGTCGATATTCATATACGAATTTATATGAATTTGTTAAAACGTGTATAAAAAAAAATCCTGACTAACGATTTTTGAACTTTTGTTAGGATAATTAGGTAGGTATATGAGTAAGGTCATATTAAATTTTCAGAACTTTTTGTCAAATATTTAAAATTATATTACATAAAAACTTTCAAACAATTTGGTAAATTAAAAGTTCTATATTTAAGTCAAAAGTGCTATAATTGTTCTGAAAATGTTGTCCAATATAAAAAAGTATGTATTTGATATTGGATAAAATTTTCAAGTTTCTAGCTTCAATACTTTTCGATTTATGACTAAATACCTAAAATCTGAACAGTGAAAATCTCGTTTACGGCGGATTTTTACCGATTTTACCGTTTTTACTCAGTTTTTCGATCGTTATTTTTGATTACTGGAAAAACTATGGAGATTTTGGAAAAATGACCTCTCTAAAGTACCATCTCAGTTCAATTTCGAATCTAAAAAGTTGCTGGACGAAACTTTTGGACAAGGATTTCTATACGAAAAAGTGTTTACAGAAAAAAAAAAAAAGAAAAAAAAAAAAAAAAAAATAAACATCATTGTAAAACCATAAGATCCTTCGCTTCACTCAGAATCTAAAATACGGTTTTGAGCACACGCGATTTTCGATTTTGAGTGCAGCAAACGAGCGGAGAACGCTATGTATTTCCACGCTCGACTTACAATAGATTCCAATCGATCGGCATATAGGCAAGGTTCGTAGTCGGCCGAAATCCGTAGACGTATCCGACTGACCGGATCGGCGAGACGGTCGATATCCGACATGAGGTTAAGTACTATATTGGCGTTTGGCCTTAGAATTTACATCGGCGGGCCCGACGAGTGAATTTCAAAACTTTCTTAATGTCAGATCCTGCTAACCGTGTCTCTGTCCTGCGAAACACGGACCTATGCGATACCGCATGAATCGTATGATCTGCGTTTGACGCATTACACGAATCCGTAGGTCAGGCGATGATCGATATATCATACAATGGGATGTAATACATCCAATACGGTTAGACGACTGACAAAATTATTAAGCCGCTGTAGCACGCCATAAGGACGGGACCCGACAATGATAAGCATCAGTGGTCCGTACGACTGATGATTGTTTCCCGAAATTCGCATAGATCTGTGGAGTCGTGTCGGCGGTCGGACAGAGACTGCGAGCGAAATCGCTCTGTAGATGGCGGGTGAAACGAGCGCGTTCGTGTATTAATGTAACATCAGCGATGCCATTTAAGTGAAAACTAGATCAATTGTCTTGACATTCGAAAAATATGTTTCACCACGAGCGAATAATCTTATCCGTTACGCGTGCTAATTGTAGAACGCTGATGTTGGCAGACGACCACGGGCTACGGATGGCACTTTATTGTCGACATACGTATATTCGGGGCTTCGACCCCGCCCGCACACTGACGCGCGGTGTAGTACTAATTATAATCCGAAATATTCGGTTTATGGTGCGCGTCTACTGTCGAATTACGAACTTATTACTGAGATTTCGGTGCTTTCGGTATTCTACGGCGTATCCCGGGATAGTTTCATTAGAATTCCACGGCCTTTTTCGTTTCGCCTAGATACCCGTTGGCCCGACGAATTGTTCGTCGACAACGGTTATCATTTGTTATCGTTGTGGCGTTTGAGATTCGTTTGGCGTTACCTACTTAGAAAACACCGCGAGGAACGCGACGGAAAACTCATCGGGAATTCAGCGTATAAATAAAAAAATTACTCGATACGAGTTTGTAAAAGTAAAAGTTTACTCTTAGGTATGCATTGAGTTTAAAAAAAAACCGATTTAAATAACTTTTTAAATATGTTAAAAAAAAAAAAAAATCAACAAAAAAATATTTAAAATATTTGTGTACAGCTTTGTTATATTTTATCGTTATTGAAAATAAAGGATTTCATTTAAATACGGCTTTTTTGAAATGCGTTTTGAGGTAAAAATGACGATTCAATTCACATAATTTTCTGAATGATTTTTCGTTTGTAATTGCACAAACAGATGTTTTGTGTGAGCAGAACAATGGATTTTCGCTCCTTTGCGGTGATCACTGATGGATAACGCTAAATAAAACTCTACAGTAGACGTTTGTTTAGTATATTTTTCTGAATGGACTTTATACACGTATCAATTTTGTATTATTATATTTTTCCGGGCAGATCCGCGAATACCGATTTTATTACCTGTACGTTTTTTCAAACGGAATTCACCATGAACATAATAATTGTTACGTGTCGGTTTCGAGCGGGATTCGAAATCGCCCACGGAAAGCAGTGACGTGCAGGAGAAAACCGCCAACCCTACCTACTCGATAAAGGAAATCATAATAAAAAAATAAATAATAAATATAGTAAATCGACAAGTGTCAAAATCAAACGTGTTACAAAAATAAATAACCGTTCTGTGTATAGTGTTACTCATATCATATAGGTATATATGCACGACTACACGCGTCGCGTTGTGAACACAAGCCGTAGACGTATTTGTACGGATAGTACGTTTTCGTCGTCTCGGCGCCATGTCTACGGCGTGTGACGGCAAGACGCGTGTGACGTGACGGACCGCAGACGTAGATGATAAAAACTAGATCGCTGATTCACTGACACGAAGCGGAGCTGTCGTCCGCCGTTTCGAGAACTCAAGGCTGACGTTTAAAATATTTGTTACGTAAGTAATTCACAACTATTTACTCGCAAGCTTACGGTTCAAAACAATTTAACAAGTACAATATACACATATGACTTAGGGGATCCGGGAGTGTCTGTCTCGGTCTACCACGCGCACGCGAATACACAAACACGCTCAACATAGTATTGCAGACGTGTTGTCATACTGACGTATCGATCGATTTGGTGATGCGATAACGAATCTGAAAACAAATTTGAATTCATCGCCAATTTTTTCTCGTTATTTAAACATGGTTTCCTAAAATTGCTCATTTCAAAGTTAAAAACTTATAATTTTTTACTTTGACAAATATTTAATATTATTAATATTTGACAAATATTTTCAATTTCAGGTATTTGAACGAAAAAAAAAATTAAAAAAGGTAAGAAAGTCGATACCTGAAGTGGACTTTACGACGGATTCAAATCTGTCTTCGGAACCCTTGTGCATCAATAGATCGATTGGAAAAAAAGATATCTCGTGCCGTATTTTAAACGGTAGTCGAATACGTGATTATACGTACACGTGCGTGCGAGTGTTCGAGGATCCCGAGACGCGTCTACACGCACCAATGATCGTTCGTTTCTCACACAAACACGCCGCGTGACACGTGGCACGTGCAAATCATAAAATCGTCTAAATACGATCGCTCGACGTATACACTGGCTTCCCTTAACTCGCTTTACCCTTGACGGTGTGTCATCAAGACGATTTTTAATCGTGTTACCGAAATCACAACGACGATCGAGGTATGCGACGAAGTGACACGCGCTAGTATTTTGTCATCTACGTCTGCGGGACAGACGATAAAGCATTTAAACACGAAGCTACGATAAGACAAGTATTCAGTACGTAAAACAGAGCCGGTCCAGGTGAGGTGCCAATAGAAGACAGTAGAGAAGTATATATAGAGAAGTATATGATATTATGTACACATCGTATCACAGTACAGACAGAGTGTGTAAGTGCGCAGAAGGTGTATGTACGTGTTTTACATCATCAACATGTATGTATACATAAATATAAATAGAGGGTGTGAAAAAGAGGTAGTGACGGTAGTGGCAGTGATGAGGAGGGTGGTGGGTTTCGGGGGACGGGAGCGCACAGTCGACACCTTACTCGGAACTTGTGGCCTGAGCAAATCGTCCAGGCTGAACGTACGGGCCGTCCGGCCCGTCTGTAACGGACTGGTGAGGCTCATTAATGAAGGTTTTCGTATACCCAGTCGTCTGAGGAACGTTTTCGGCGGCTGCGGCGGCGGCGAGTTGCCGCCGTCCGAGGGCGTCGCGCCGTTCGTCTTCACCGTCGGCACCAGCAGGTCGCCTCGCACGCTCGACATCCGTCCGGACGCGTTCACCGTAACTGTAAAACAATAACGACGATAAATAAACGGACGTGAAACGGGAACGGATCGCCGAGGTCGCTTTCCGGGGCCGATCCGTCGGTCGATATCGTCTCCACCCGCGCGTTTTATTCCCGGCTTAAACACACACGAACATTCGACAGTCGCCTGCCCATTATCGTCGAATAGTGCGGACGAGAGACGCGTCGGACGCGTTCGTGTGTGTTTTCTCAATGTGTTCCGGGACGTGGCGAACGATTTGGGAAATATTCGGTGTTTGGCTTGGGCGGAGCCGGCCTGAGCGGAGTCGATCCCACGCGGTCGGTGCGCTCTGCGAACGATTGAACTTCGCGCAAAGCTTTTCCAGTCGCATAGAAAACTCTTAGAGTGTAGGTACGTCGACACGTTATCACACACAACACGGCGAATCAACCGGTTGACTGGTGGACTGATAACAGTCGTTAGTGATATTATTTATTTACATTCATTCAACTACTAAAATTAGTAAAATATATCTCGCAAAACAACGATCGCTTCATACTTTTCCGCCTCCGCTTCACATTTCTCTAAGCTTAAGTTATCTCTAAATGACTCACCTCTATATATTTTTCCACATGCCAAAGTCATCTACTACATAAATCATGTCCTTTTCGATCGCTGCTCAATATCTACAGAGCGCCCACGTCTTTTTTCCCTTCTTTATTCTCTCAAATTTATCATATTCTTCTCAATTATACCCTGTCATCATCGCTACAATAGCGTTCGTTATAAATTTTGGGAAACATACGAATGTATAACTGTTAAAACTAGTTGTATATATATATGTTTTTTTTTATAACAAAAAAAAAAAAAAAAAAAAAAAAAAAAAAGAATACTATAGTCTTTAATGCTATTTATAATTGATCGAAAGTTGAAAACAGCTCGTTGGAAGCATATTGGGAAAGTACACTCGTCGTGTGGGAAATATGACCAGCGACGAAACTCTTGTAAACTATCAAGTGCTATACTCGTGTGAGATCGCCTTTATAATAGAGTGCGCACGTCATAGTTGTGGTCTGATTATAATTTATCGTCGAATTTGATAGTCAGTATATGACGGCCGACTAATGTTGGAATTCGGAAATATATCTTTAAACTGTCAAATCACAGGTTCTTAAATGGTCCGTAGATAGTCCGTAGACTGGTACACTCGGGTCCTTGGGATGGCTCGTGTGTTTTTTTTTATAGATGTCAAATTTTTCAATTGCTCAAACTAAACTCAATTCAATGCAGTGATATAAATTACAATTATACGTATTTCTATACGTTTGCTTACGATTTATTTTTAGTTTTTGCGCACCAAATTATTTGTTTGGCATTAATTGCTTTCAAAATGTTGATTGAATGTAAAAAAAAAAAAATGTATGATTTTTACATTAATCACAATATAAACGTATTTTTAGTAATTTAATCAACCATAAATTATAAAAAAAAAAAAAAAAAAATCATGAACACTCCAAAGATCGCCGAATATCCATTTACAGATCGCTTTAGAAAACATAAATCACCATTTAAGAACGTCTGATTTAAATTCTGGGAGATATGTTTAGTTTTAGTTTAAATAGGTCACACATAATTATTGGATCACGATTAATTAGTCAGTTGATCGATTTCGACAGTAAGTCACACATTATACCTGCAGAATTTATAGTTTTACATCAAAGGGACAGTGAATGTGTCCCCATGAAATTTCTTTCATTCTCTCCCCTGGGAAATTAACTTCTCGTAAAATCTTGTAATTAGTCGGACATTTAATAATACTCATTACAGACAATAATAGGATAGCTACATTACTGTATCAGACAAAAAAAGTTATGCATTTAAAATGATCAAAAAAAGAATAAGACCCCCCGCCTCCAAAAATGTCTGGATTTAACCGTGTACACGACTCGTATAAACTAACTCGTGGTGTTTATCAGCTAGCACGTTACGTTTCCATAATCATTCTTGTTTTTATTGGTTTATCTGTACTCGTAATTGTCAAAACTTTTCGGTGGTCCAAACCAAATCTCGTTTACGGATTTAATTAGCTAACGGGAGTTTTGCACTTTTGCCAATAATTCGTGTTTCGTAAGGCTATAGTAACGCGCGCTCTCGGGTGTTGATGTGACGACGAAAGTTAATGTACGCGACAAATCATTTTAAAAATATTCCTGAATCTAAGCGTGATAATCCGTTTGTGTGAAGAAAATAACACGACAAATTAGTCCTCCATCGAGGTTAAATACACTTATACAGGGTGTTTTTTAAAGTTTCACAAAATGCAATTTAACCCTGCATACACTTTAATAATTATTATCCATGAACAATATTTAAATCACTAATAGAACTACAAGTTTATATCAATACGTGATTTTTTTTTTTTTTTTTTTTTTTTTTAATTTCCATAGATTAAAAACTCTACTTATAACAAATTATTATGATTGAGAATAACTTTTTTTGGTCGTAATTTTCGATATTTTAATTAATATAATCGAGCAAACAGTTTAATTGTTTAAAATATAGTGTTTAAAATTTAAAAAAAATATGGAATGGAAAAGCAAGCGGCTACCCGCAAAATGTACCGTCACATCTCCGTTGATCTAAACTTTAGACACTTATATCTCTTAAAATGTAGGTCCGATATTAGCGATTTAAACAAAACAAAAAAGTATTTTATTTTATTAAATATTTTTTTTTTTGAATAGAAGTTATCATTTCTGAAAGCTGAAAATTTAAAAAATCCACAAAAATAAATAGAAAACGATTTTTTATTTACAAATATAATTCTATTAGTGTTTTAAATTTTACGAAAAAAAAATATGATAATAAATAAAATACATGCATTATACAGGATTAAATCGTTTAAATATCTGTAACACGCCCTGTATACGAACGACAATACATGCCGTATATTGTATACTGTCATCGTCCCAATAGGATTCACTTATGATATATTCGTATATATATATATATATATATTTATATATATATATATATATATATATATATATATATATATGCACTCGTACTCCATACATTATATATTATATACCCTCGCTGTGAAATTGTAATAAATAATGTATGCCTTTATTTTTATTTTTTTCGATACGACGAAATTATCACCGTGCAATGTATACATGACCGTCGAACGGATAAATTATATCTGCGTAGAGGGACGCGTTTTGAAATTAATCGCCAGCCGAAAGAGACTTTCAACTGTTTGAACTTACTTTATTGAAATTGATCGCTTCGAATGAATAACTCTGTGGAAAAACATTATACCGAAGTATTTTATCTCAGTGGGCATATTCTTATTTTTCAAAAACTACGAGAGGCTAAAAGTTTATTTGTCCTTTGCGTTCTTTTTTTTCTTATAATTAAAGTTTTTGTTTGTATACATATCCTACTTGTACGTATATATATATATATATATATATATATATATATATATATATATATATATATATATGTATGTATATTATTTAGTTTTCAAAAGACATTAGGTGGTATTGTAATAAATTAAAAACTTCGGAACTTTCGAATGAATTTCATCGAGTTAATTCGAGAGAAAGAAAAATTATAAGGGCGATTTTAAATTTCATTAAGTCACTGTCGAAATATGAACGAACGATATTTTTCGTTTTTTGAGTGACCGTACGACATTTTCCATTCCGAGACGGTCGTAAAGTATGATGGTGTGTCGCGTATTCTACGGCTATTGGGGATTTTTTTCCACCCTGATTCGTTTTCACGGGTGCACAGTTGTAATGACGCAAAACGTTTTCACCCGATTCAAAACTGGTGAAATATATGTTTTTTTTTTTTAATCAGTCGAATCGCATTAGTGCTTACAATGTCTGCTGCGCTCGGCTTCTTCGGATAATATTTTCTCAATTTTCTCGGGCACGTGACGTTTTGCACACCATATTATTCCGAGGATGCCCATGACCACGAACACGGTGAGCAGACCCAACCAAAATGGCTCCTGTAGCATTCGTTCCGTTAATGGTTTGTACGTGATGTGTAGCATTTTCCTCTCACACCGATCACCTATATACATGTACACACGCGCACGCGTAAACATAAGTATAATGTAAATATATATATTATATAATACATAGTTATTTTCTGTCCCGTATCTCATATATATGTATATGTATATATAATTATGATTTTTTTTGCTCATTGTTAATCTTTAGTATTGTAATTTATAATGTTATTAACTCATAAATTATAAATTATAAAGCATTGTTATTTTACTGTTATTTTAATATTATGTACTGTACTTGAGCCTTCGGGCGTTTATTCAATAAATAAAAAAAATAAAAAATAAAAATATAATAATGTATATTTTTTGTTTTCCTTTGTTCTCTTTTATAGTCCAGTATGGCTGTATCCGTTATATATATATATATATATATATATATATATATATATATATAGTATATTCGTGTGTGTGTGTGTGTGTGTGTGTGTGTGTGTGTGTGTGTGTGTGTGTGTGTGTGTGTGTGTGTGTGTGTGTGTGTGTGTGTGTATGTGTGTATGTGTGTGTGTGTGTGTATTGTGCTCATGTAAAAGGTACTTACCCGTCCAGTATGCGTAACATCTGCACTGATACTCGGAATCGCCGAGCGATATACAATCGCCACGGTCATTGCACGGATTTAACTCGCACGGTTTGATCTTTTCGTCGCAAAAGCGACCCATGTATCCGTATTGGCACTTGCACTCGAAACCGTTACTGCCCGCCAAAATACATTCGCCGAAAACGCAATAGCCCAGGTCGCAATAGGTTAGCGAACAGAACGTTCCTGCGATACAACGAGTAATGATATAGAAAAGGGGTGGGCAACTGGCGGCCCGCGGGCCGCATCCGACCCGCGAGCCTTTTTTATCTAGCCCGCGCTACATTTTCAAATTGCATTAGGTATAGGTATACAATTTTAAACTTTATCGTCTATACTCTATAATCTATAATGTCTAGTACACATCCTCAAAACTCTCACTAAACTGCAAATAACTATTTATATTTAAATATTTAATTAAATTATTTTCAATAACGCTTTTTGTATTACCTATGTCCTATTTCATTATAAACAAAATAAATGCTATTTAAAATGTATATTTTGAATGACTTTTTTTTTTTTTTTTGCTTTCTATGCTCTGACCCGCTATATTTTAAATTTCTAAAAATTGGCCCTATAGTAACTTTGAGTTGCCCATCCCTGATATAGAAGAAAACGGACGAAGATTTTTTTTTTTTTTTTGGTTGAATATGTTTTTATTTTATTTGGCTTTGTATACTCGTATTAGTAGTTTATTAGTTAATGTTGTCTTAGATCTAAGAAGTGGGCGGCCCATGTGAAACATCTGTCAAAAGTTAAACCTAGGCATTTTGTTGTCGGGGTGATTGGAATTTGGTTGTTATTGAACGATACGGAGGGGTAGTCTCCTGGTCTGAGAGAGAACGTGAGAGGATGATTTGGCTTCATTTATTTTGATCTTCCATCGGTTTGACCATGATTGAATCGAGTTTAGATGATTTTGTAGCCAGAGGGATACCTGAGGGTCATTGTTGGAAGCCAGGATTATCGTGTCGTCAGCGTATGTAACCAATGATGTGTGCGGAGAGGTCGGAGTGTCGTGGGCGAAAATAGTGTATAAGAAGGGAGCTATGTTACTTCCTTGAGGGACTTCAGCTAATATTTGGAAATTTGACGAGTAGCTGTTATTAACGCGAACACAGAAGGTGCGATTTTCGAGATATGATTTTAAGAGGAGGTAGTAAGGGGCAGGGATGAATTTTTTGAGTTTGAAGAGAAGTCTTCCATGTCACACCTTGTCGAAGGCCTGAGCCACGTCAAGGAGTACAGCCGCCCAATAAAATTTTGATTCCATGCTGGTAGAGATTTGGTCGGCAGTGCGGTGGAGTTGGTGGATTGTAGAGTGCTTGGACCTGAATCCAAATTGGTGGTTAGGGATGATGTTGAATTTGTCCGATAGTGGAAGCAGCCTTTTGAGAAGTATTTTTTCAAAAATTGTAGCGAGTGTGGGGAGGAGAGAGATTGGTTTATAGGAAGATGGGATATCGGGCGGTTTGTCCGGTTTTGGAATTAGTATTATGTTTGAATGTTTACAGGCTGTAGGAAAGTAGGACAAACGAAACCTAGAGTTGAATATATTAGTGCTAGAAAAATTATAGATTTTTCAGGGAGATGTTTGACAATTAAGTTGCTTATTAGGTCATGCCCAGGGGCTTTTTTGGTTGGGAGTTTACGAATGATGTATTGAATTTCACCCGGGCTAGTATGTTTAGCAGGGATGGCCGTGGGGGACGAAGATTTAAAAACGAAACAAGCTAATATAATGTATGTATTTATTTATACGGTACGGTTATTTTAGCGAGTAATATAACTTATAAGCATATACGTATGTATAAATGCTCCGAGTACGTTCAACGCCAATAAATTATAGACGGGATGTCGTTGACTTTGCAGAAAAAAAATCCATTATTTGGTCATGTCGTGATTTACGATTACATTATTAATTGTGGCTAATTCGTAACGACCGACAGTAAATTTACGCTGATATTTTATATGTATACCGCCTTTGCGTTATCGAGATAGAATCGGTAGTGCAGCACTACGTATTTATTCTGCGATTTGCAAATATACGAATGAAAAACATATTTTATTCGATGAGTAGATAAAACCGTTCACTGAACCGATATTTAAACGATAACTGCAGAGAGCATTGAATCGGAAACATCGAGTCTTCGACTAAAACATAAGAATAAATGAAAAATATGTTGTTCAAAGTCTAAAATGCATTCGTAAAATCTGCACATAGAACGTTCGAAGATAAAAGAATATTTCGATTCTCGAAATGCGTTTATAACTAAGAAGGAGAAATAAATACCGTATATATATATATACTTGGTGTTATAATATAATGTATAGGTAATTAGTGGATATAGATAATACCTACTTCACGCGGCCATCTACACTAAAAACACAACATTTGTAGGCATGAAAGATATCTCGACCCAAGTATTTCAGACGATACATCATGCAAAAGTCATCGACATCCAATCTCCATTGACAGAAATTAGCATACCGATATTAAGTATTGCTATCGATAGTGACAATTATTGTATCAACCGGTGAAACGTCTATAAGTGCTGCTCGAATCGGTAGGGTAGTGGTGTAGGGGAACGGAGAGCTCTTTTTCCTTCCCCCCCCCATTTTAAGAGCACCCGTACAAATTATTTTTTCAACGTACTTTATTAATTACCTATTCGTGTAATTTTTATGTCGTCAAGTTGTGTACAAAACAAAATATTAAAATCTAAATCTTATCTAAATCTAATCTAAACTCTAATCTTTATTTAAAATAAACAAAAAATATTTTATTCATTCATTTAATATTTATGATCAATCATCTAGATAGTATGTCATCTTAGAAAGTCAGAACAACCCACAGATTTCTATATCGTCGTTTAAATACTATAAGACAGACACCTGCAGTGGGACATGAAAGCAAATGATATATTATCGGTAAGTTTTCAGTAACCGCAATAAACTTTACACTAGGTGTATTATTTAGTATGCCAGTCTATAGTACCTACTCTTTAAATCGTGTATATGATTATCACCGAACAATATTACTGTCGTGATGCCATCATAAATACCCAACGCATCATAATTCTTCATTAATTCATTAAATATGCACATTATTATCATACGACTAGTGATCACACTAAATATTATTTTATATCACAATTGACTTTATGCGTTATAACAATCGTGCATTCTTGTTAATCACAATTAATGGTTTCATAAATTATTTTATACGTAAATAAATTATCATTATTCAAGATAATTGTACCGTTCATTTGTTTATACTGTGATAGTTTTTTGAAGATTGATTGTTGGACGATTTGGGACCCGTAGCCTTGCCCGGGGGTCAGGGTGTGTTAAATCACCGTGAGGGATGCTAATTCTTATAAAGACTTAGCGCGTCCTTGTCCTTTATCCACTCTGTTCGAGTTTAAAACACAACGATTATATTAAACTACGTGATCGTTACCGGTGTAATTGCCGCGGCATTTGCAGTAATACGACGTCTGCTCGGCTTTCCGGAGTACGCACGTGCCGCCGTTCACGCACGGGTTCGGCTTGCACGACTCGATGGGCGACGTCCTGTTGGCCTCCGGGACTCTGGCCATGGCGATGAGTTTTTTCTTCGCCTCGGCGTCTGCGCGCACGTGTCCGCAACGCGATCCGTCGACGACATGGTCCGGAGAGAGATGGACGGAAAAAAACAAACGGCGTCAAGCACGAGATAAATATGTGCACGGCGCGCGGAAACACGTGGCGGCCGCGGTTTATACGTACGCGTGCGCTCGGCGCCGTGTGAGAGGAATAATAGTAATAATAATAATGATAATGATAATGATAAAGCGTCGGTCAACGAACCCTCGGAGACGCGCGTCGCCGTTGTACTTTTAATCGAAATGCCATTGTGCGCGAAGAAGAATTTATTTTCGATTCCCGCAGAGAATTTCGAAAACGGGAGGATTTTATTTTTCCAACGTTCGTTGTTCGAATCGTATTTCGCCCCGATTGTGTACACGCGGTCTACACGATTTGAGCGCGTGTTTTAGAAAATCCAGTTTTAGAACGCCTAGTTTTGGAAAATCTATGTTTTAGAATACGAAACTTTTAGAAAAACAGTGTTTTATCGATGTTTGTTTGTGATCGGCAAAAGAAAATATCAAAATGTTAATATTTAAATGAAATACTGTGTTGTTCTGTAATAGAATTTACGATAGGTACACAATGTATAGTTATGACATACTTCTAAATCGATCTAAGTTAATGAAATGCCAATAACTTTTATTGCAGCAGGAAGGTGGTATAACAAAATACATCGTTTGTTATCGACACGTCCTGGTATACACTCATTTATTCCCAAAATCCAAAAAGAACAACATGCAACTGAAGCGACAGTCGAACCGTTAATTTAGAATAGAATATTTGAATGAAAAAATTACGATGAAACAGAGAATAATAACTTGTTGCAAATATGTAAAAGAAAAGTTGATAATCCTAATTATAATATTTAGATGCATTTATGGGTGTAATTGCTAATAATCATACGTATTAACAATTATATATTTATATATATATATATATATAATATATGTTTATTTTTTTAGTAAATTAATAGATGCGAACTAGAATTAGAACATTTTTTTACGTACGAGTATACAGTATCCGAACAAAATAAATATTTTTAAAAGTTGGAATTATAAAAATATCATACTCTAAAAAACCGAGTTTTTCTACAAGTTTTATACTCTAAAACATAGTTGTTCTAAAACTAGACATTCTAAAATATGACTTTCTAAACCCTGCCTCAATACCGATCTACACGCGTGTATACAATACGATCGGCATATGGATCGCGGTGGTGGCGAGTTCGTTTTCGACAGACCTCGGTGGCAAATCAATGAGTAAAAAAATAAAATATAAATAAACAAACAAACTACTCCTTAAATCGGGTTGACCTTTGCGGTCGACGTTCGCCGACCGACCTTTTAATCGTCAAACCCACCGCCGCTGCAACGGTCACAACAACGATATTAACCATAGGTACTAGTAACGTAGGGCGCACTAACCGGGTTTCACGTTCACCGAGATGTTCGCGGACGCTATGTCGACCGTCGGTCTCTGGCCGTACACAACAACCACGGACACGGAGTTGAGGAACGAAGTGATCGATATCGGCACGGACTTGGGCCGGTCGATGTTCTCGCACAGCAGCCACCACGTGCCGTTTTGCGCGGCGTAATGGTCATGGATCTCGATCACCGTCGTCGCCGACGACGTCTGCTGTTGGCCCGGACACACGGTGCGGCCCAGCGCCGTGTCCACTGAAAAAAAAAACATGACATGCCGCGGTCAGGACACGTTATGTTATTACGTCTGGGTCGCGTGCGTCACGTCGTAATCTCGAGGGGAGGAGCAGGGGTAGAGACACTCCTAGTTATTCTACGGAAATTCGATAGAACTCACGAAACGGATTTTTAAAAGGAAATTGGTTTTTTCCATTTCGAATATCTCGACAAATGCGATAAATTTACTAACTTTATACACGTTTGAAATAAAAAAAAAAAAAATGAAAAAGAAGAAAAAATGCCTGGATTATTTGTTACTACTTTTGTCGGTGTGTTTTCGAATGTTGCACTTATTGAATAACACGGACTCCGGATTCGCAGATAAGATTTATTTTATGTTCGTTGGAGGGTACATTAGCTGTGGGGGTAGAGAGACAGTGAAACCCTGTTCGTTTAAAAAAAAAGTTTAAAAACTTCACGCCACTTCTAGTTTGCTGCAACTATGTATTTCTCTCAGAGGAGGTTTTATCTTTGCAACACTACAATTTATATTAATTATAATTGGTTTCATATTAAACTGTTAATTTAGTAAATTAAAACAAAAAACAAAAAAACAAAAACAGAAAAGCTCATGTTTTTTTCAATTAGTATTAAAACTCAAAAGATTTATGACAATTTACTTAAAAAAATACATTTATAGTTAAAAGTTGTACTTTTTTGGACGGAGCGCAATTTGCACAGTAACAATTCTATTGCAAAAGACAGTGTTTTTCAATTTAATTACAACCACTTTCTTAAGTAGGTATTTATAAAAAATGAAATGTTGAAACTTTTGAATTCAACGATGTTAAATGCGCAAAACCAATTTCATCTTCTATGCATTTTAAAACACTGAAATTTCAAATCAGGATTATTTTAGTATTTAAATTAGAAAATGTATCACAATAAATTTTGGACCTAGGATTAGAATTTATTTGCAGCGTAAAATAGTAAAATTTACACCTAATTTTATTAAATATACCATATTATAGTGGGAAAAATGTCATGTGATTTCGATGATAGTGTTACATAACAATACATTTAAAACAATTATTATTTTTCCAATTATTAATTCTACTCAAATAAATTACATGAACGGTGTCAAAAAGCGTAAGAAATGTTGTATAGCTGTATATATGTATTATACCTAGCCGAGGGGTATCCACATTCATTTATTTATTATTACATAGAAATGATAATTATGGACATAATTATAGATAGGAAATAAAAAAATATTTCCATAACTCAAAAAAGCATCAATTGATAAAATTTAGATGTTAGATATATTAAAAACACCAAACAACTCATAACATCAATTTATTAATTTAAAATTTACCATAAAAACATGCATTTTTCGTGTTGACAACTAAAATATGCAATAATGTGCCTTATTTTCAAAATATAGAAATATAAGTTAATTTAAAAAAAAAAAAAAAAAAAAAAAAAAAAAAAAAACAGTACTTAATAGTTTTGAGAAGAAAAGATCCGTGGACATAACCAACCAATTTTTTTTTTTTTTTTTTGAAAAAATGTCGATTCTCATAAATCCTAGTTGTAACTATGAAATTAATGATATTTAACATCTATAGATCATAAAAATTAATAGGAAATACTCTGCAATCTCATACTGAATTGACTGAATTGACTGAATTAACATAAATGATGAAAGAGGTAAAAAGAGAATAGTAAAAACAATATTCGCTACTCCAACGATATTAGTCACTGCCCTTCGTGACGCGTAAACCGTGATGTGACGTTCAATGAACTTAGACGATCAGAGACCGGACACTTGATTGCAGCAGCACAAGTGTAGAGGACGGTGAAAAAAGAAGAAAAAGGGGCGAGAAAAAAATGAAAAAAATGTAAAACACTCACTCTGCGCCGGTACCACGTGGTTGAACTGCAGTTGTATGTTGTGTCCGATTGCGGTCACGAGTCTCTGCTTGTACCGCAGCTTCGGAAAGTACACCGTCGACGGATAGTTGAGCCTGTACATGAATCCGGACGTGTCGTTTCGCAACACGGTCGCGCGCTCCTCCTGGAAGTCCACCACTGAAAACATGCGTTCCGCGTGCGAGCACGACGTGATGATGTGCACACGGATAAAACATAATCTAGGCGAAATACGGATGTGTACGAGGGTAACGAGTCTCGTTCGAAAACGGTCCGGGTACATAATGTTAGACGGTCATACGAAAACGCTTCTTTGGAAAACAAAAAAATAAAATGTTTTTATAACACGCAAGCCTTTGCGAGATGATTTTTTAACCCTGTATCGTCGATAAACTAGGTTTGTTTTTCATGTTAACATCATAGAACTACGTTTTTACGGCTTTATTATTTTTTTATCTACGTGAATTTCGGTTTATTTTTTGTTTCCTTGAACTGCAATCACTACTTACATTTGATATTACAAAAGAAAATTACTATTTTTTTTCTTCGAATGTTGATGTTTGCATTTTTATTTTTTCTCCGATCGTTAAAAAGATACTGCAACCATACGAACATTTAAAGTTGTAACATGTAGCTGAATAGTTACCAAACATTGTTCCAGCTTATATAATACACTTCTAATGTTTTAAATATTTAATATCTTTTGAACTATTAGATGAAAAAAAAATCAGCAACCAAAGTGTTCGAAAAATCTTCGTGAATGATTGATGTTAGTAGTAGTTGCCATTAAAAAAATTTGAATTGCTGTACAGTAACAAAATGTCTATAATCAATTATAATTTTTTTCTGAAAAATGTAGTTAGTCATTTGTATACTAAAATCACCTTGTGCACAGTACTCATTACAAACTCAAACATTTTCCATGGACTTTCTTTCTGGTTATAAAATATGTTTCTGAACTCTTTGTTCAACTTTTAAACTTTAACTTTTTATATTTTAATCGTTTGCCTTTACCGTGTATGATATATTATGACACGTTATTGTTGTTAATGTTATTGTTTTATTGTTAAACTGTGGTTTTTAAAATGGACACACACACACACACTCACACACACACACACCTGTTTTGTAGTCTATCTTGAAGCCTCGACCTCGGGGGAGCCGATTTGTCGAATACTCGATTTTCAAGCTTTCACCCTCCGACAAAAACGCGCCGTCGTTGATCGAGTTTCGGCATCTGAATGGCGTCACGAACTCATCGTCGCCGGACAGATAAACTTTGACCGACTGCGACTCGTCTAGGTTGTAGTCGACGAACTCAGCCCATATTCGATGACCAACTGCGAGAAATAAAATGAAAACGCGTGATTTAGTCGGTGCTGCAGAGTACAAAAAAATTATCGGGGCCGGATTAACCGTGTTGAGTAATACTGAGACCAAAGATCGCAAAGGAACGTCATAAAAATTTCTTATGAATGCGCTAAATTTACAATTTATTTTTTTTAATCTTCAAAGTTGTAAAATATTTATATATGATAAAATAATCCGATATTTTTTACGATGTATGAGATGTTAACTATTCGAAAATGTACATTGATTTAAGCAACAGTATTTTTTTCTCTTTCAAATAAAACGTATAACCACGAAAATTTGTTTTTCATTTCACGGTGACTGCGGACGGAAACATAACGTTATACATATATATATATATATATATATATATTTATACAGCACATAACAGAGGGATCCGACTCACGTCCCGCAAGGAATTTATTATTGACCTTCCAAAAATTTTAATATGTGGAACAGTGTTCATAATTCAAAAATCGTCGTAAGGTTTATATTAAAATTACATAACATTTAAACTATAAATTAAATTGTAAATTTAGACTTTTATCACTTGATTTCCTTTTTTGTTTTTCTTTTGATGTTCGATCGTGTTTATTTGAACGCACTAATTGACCCTAAGAAAAAAGTCGGACTACGCAAGTATATTGTAAAATGTTATAGTCAGTTTCGGTCGACAAACGATGAGCGAAATTCATTCGTACTCGTCTTAAAACACTATCCGAATTCAAGTTTTTTTTTATCGCCTCGAAAACAAAATGTATTTATAAATAATATTCCTTAAAATAAATCAATTCCGAACGGCACTCGTTGGTTATTTCGTCGAATCGTTTTTTTATTGGGGCAAAAACGTTTTCCGGCACTCGGGACACCTCGAAGTATTATTATTATTAATCCGGCCCTTCTGGTATGATATAACACGGAACGCGATTCGCTCACCCGGCGCCATGATCATTGTGACGCAGTCCAGATTCGGCAGTATGAAGTTCGGATAGTTCGGGCTGACGATTTGCCCCTCGGGAGCAGTCAGCGCCTCTGACGGACATCCCGACATGTCGACCACGTTCCACTTGAGGTGAAAACCCGAGCTGGACACCGAGTAGTCCGAATAAAAGTGCACGAACGCTTCGTTGGTGTCAGTCACGAACACGTAACTGTATATTATCACGTTTTGCACGCCCGTACAACAACACAACGCGTCGTTAAATTTTTTTGTTTTTACTAACGTACTCATTGCGGTGGTACAGGCAATCACCATTGGGTGTAACTGGGTCGTTCGTCGGGAGACCGGGGGGAGAGGGGAAAGAAACGGCTAAACCGCGTAGGTACGTATATCGTGTTGACTATATACACGCAGTTATAATATTAATTATAAACATGTTAGATTAAACGTAAAGGCGAGTGTATTAACGATAGCTGCAAAGGCGATTCATGACTGTGGAGTGCTGTGAATTATAATTAATACTGAATACCGTACAATCATCGGAGCTCTTTTGAGTTCAGGAAATCGATTTTCAACGTGCGTACCAAAGGTTCTTGACGAGGATGACGCGTCACCTCGGAGTGATAATGTCCCGGTGCAGAGGTGGCGTGAAATCTAGGTTAATACCCCCAGGGCAAAATCTCATATTAATTTTTAAGCCTTTTCCCGACATACTCGTTTTTCGACATTTTGTTTTTCTTTAAATTCAAAGAATAAAATTAATTTTTTGTATATTATTAATAACTTTTATTTAATACATTTAGTTAATTATATTTCGACGTACATCTATATTCAAAACCGAGAAAAATAAATACAACAAGAGTCATATGGTTAAAGAATATCTAAAACAGTTAGTAAATTTTATATTTTTCAATACCATTAAAAGGTGATTTTGAGGATCGAATTTTGAAGACAAATTGGAAACTCACGTTTTTTATCAACATAGCGTGAAAATATATTTGTATTCCGTATAGTGGTGAAAAAACATTAATTGATTCAAAGTTCTATATTTGAGAGCGTTTTAAAGTTGTACGATAGTTAAACGCGTGGGTGGCCATATTGTTATTATATAATATGTCATTTTCTTTATTTTGAATAATTGTACGGGAAAAAAAATTAAAGTAATTTTAATTCACCGTGCATACGTGTCAAAATGTATTCGTTAAATTGTCGTCAACTTTTTTTCGCCCAAGGACAAAACTAACAGCGTATCGGAAAATCAAAGAATTATTTCAGTATCAGAGCTTCATCGAGACTGTCACAGTTGAAATATCATTATGTGTCTGTGGGGGAAACAGTGAATACGACGATTTATTTCTGTTTTTAATCAAGCCGAACATAGGAGTTCGTGGTTCGACATAAAACCGCTTTTGGACGGCGTGCGGGCGGAGCGGAGTCTTCCGCGGAGTTACACCTAAATGATGATCGCGTGATATCGCATTCCTGGTCTTAATTAAATTCGCAAGTGCGCGACCCGTGTGTCATACTCACTCTTCCAGATTATTTCCGCGGTAACCGCACAACGTCATAGTTCGGTTCTCGCGCTCTTTCATCTCGACCACGGCGACGAAGTCGTAGAGGCAGTCGGCCTGCGGTTCGATGTTTATTGAATCGAACTGAAACACAATGCGCGCTTTGTACGGCCCGATCACGTGTATCCAATAGTCGAGATTGTGATAGTAGTTGGCCGGGTAATTCAACGACGTTATTACTCCCTCTTTGCCAGTGACGGTCGTGTTCAGGTTGTAGTAATCCGAGGACTCTGTCGCAAAATTAACGATGAGAATCGGCGCCGACCACAGCGCGTGTACGTAAGCTATTACGTGGCATAATATAATATATATATATATATACAGTGGAACCTCGATAACTCGAACCTCTATAAGTAAAATTTTCGATAACTCGAAGGAATACCTTGGCCCCTGGCTTCCAATATATGATATGTGTGATAAATTTTCTCGATAATTCGAATTTCGCTAACTCGAATTTCTCGATAAGTCGAAGTCATTCTAGTTGAATTTTAGCTTATAACTCGAATTTATATAATAAAATATAATAGTTCTTTATTATTTAAATGTAATAGTTCTTTTTTTCTAGTTTAGTCTACTTTATTCATTACATTATACATACTTTTTTTAAATTTTTTATACAATATACATACTTACATAGTACATACATTATACATTTATTAGTAAATACATACATAAATAAATAATTAAAAAATTGAAGTCTTTGTGTTTTTAAATAAAAAAAATATTTTCAATAACTCGAATTTTTTTTTGCAGATTTGAGTTATCGAGGTTTTCCATAAGTCGAATTTTCGATAACTCGAATTTTTTTTTCGCCCCCAACCGATGCGAGTATATATACGTATATATATATATATATATATATATACCGTGTACATATGTATACATGTATAGGTACATACGCGTACACTCGACCTCGCACCAGTGACGCATTAATCACTCTTCACACGTTTAGATAATTTTCCGCCTTTTACACGTTCACACGGTTTTCAAACACTCGTCATCGAAGTCATACGAAATCGAAATTGACCGGCACCGTCGTATAAGTGCGTCGTATGATTTACCTGGTATTATTTTCTTGGTTTTTTTCGCAGAAAATCGCAAACGATAAAACGCACAAACTAAAAAAATAACTAAACGCTCGACGGGGTACAACCAAACGCCGCGGAGAAACGAATACGGAAACTGCGATCGCGTTTTAACGCTTCTGAAACGTCGTCACTGCACGCACTAGCGTCGTACTGCAGTTGGTTGTCTATGAAAAAAACCACCTCCTTGTAGCCGCCGGGACGACGATGTCGAATAAAAGTTACACACTTCCATTGACGCACGTCTCGGGGATAAAGGCGATTACTGGGCAATCTCGAGCCTTTTATCCATGGTCAAACTTAATATAAGCCCCGATCGATTTTTACTAGAAGCTCAAACTTTCAATTTTCAATAATGAAAAATCCAAAAGTTTTAAAATAATATTGACGTGTTTTTAATACTTCGATAATACAACAAGTCTTCCTGAACAGAACGGTGTGTTCTATGATCATGATTGTTAGTTATACCCTCATTAAATGTTAAGTCATTAGCCGATATAATGTGGTCGACTTATCGTATTTCATAGACTATTTTGATATTTGAACGTTTGTTTTAACATCCAATAATAGAATTTATACATAAAAAAACATTGTCTCTGCATGATGACTTTCAAAATGATTTCGGACCCTAATTTATAATGTGCGCTCCCCGGAACAAAAAGTCTGCGCACACCTATGCACACTTCGTGTACGTGACTATACGTGTGAGATTTACTTTTTATACATATTCATACATGCATTGACTGTAAAACCTTGATGAAACGGAACTTTGATACGACATAAACCTCGCTAAGACGGAAAATGATACCATGGAATACTAAACTTAGATTACGGCTACTGTAATTATTTAAAGTAACGTATTTGTAACAGTAGATTTTATTTTTACCACAGTATCATCAATATACAACTGGTGCTAGCAATGTTCAATATTAATTATTAAACTGTACTCGGTTCGTATCGTTACACGTTATCAATTAATCGTTTAAAATGTTTTTAAAAAAAAACTCTAAATAAAAATTACAAAATGGAAAAAAATGAACTATTTGAAAAAAAAATAATCTGTAGTTTATATTGTAATGTTTTTTTTTTTTTTTTTTTTAGTCTCGTCGAGTCAGAAAGCCGAAACGGAAAAATTGAACTTCTCCGACCTATTCCGTCTTAGCGAGGTTTCACTGTAATATATCGTTATAATACTATGTGCCGTACACGCGAAACGTTCAATCATTGCGAATATTGTACTTGCTTATTTGGTTTTTTTTGCAAATGTATCCGCCGACGGTGCTGCACACGTTCGCAGTCCAGTAAAGGCCTCTGGGCAGATTGGCAGGCGGCGACAACAGCCAACTGATGGCGAGGCACAGGTCTTTGTACGGAGACGTGTTCGCAGTGTCCGTCGCCAACCACGCTATACACACACACATACACACATACACACACACACACGTCAGTTGTGTATTTCAACGATCATAAAATCAGCCAACGTAGACAAAGGCGTTCTCAGAATTTTTTGTAGGGGAGGGGATATGAAAATGTATTGCGAATTGAGCTGTGGGGCCTTTGCTGCCACACCTCCTCCCCAATTTTAATGTTGGTATCTATTTACTAAATTCTTCTATGAAGGTGTTGAACTTTGGTTGTCCACAAACATATAATCACAGTTATCGTAATTATTGTATAAACGCAGATGCTTATCAGATTATAAAAATATCACAAGTCTAATGTCTATACCAGTGGTTCCCAAACTTTTTAGCCGGCAGTTCCCTTTTGTTTGTACAAATTTTGTTATGTTCGCTTCTTTCACAGAAGGACACCTAACAAAATTTGTAATACCATTGAGTATATTTGTCTATATCTGCACACCGATAGTTATAGAGACAAATGATAACGAATCACATGATTATCTATTTATTAATATTTATAATTTATACAAAATACTTAAACATCAATTCGCCATAAAAATGCCTCCATCAGTAATTATATTTTGGACTAAAACAACCGCATAGGGGGGTCTGTCCCCCATATCCCCTCCGTGAGAACGCCCATGAACATAGACGTAACATATCGTGCACATACCCGAAAACGTCTCCGTCGAATTGTCCACCCAGTACCAGGTCTTTTCGTTCCACGTGCCGCCCAGCCAATAGATGGCGGACCTACTGTCCGTCGACTCTCTGATGGACGACTCGATGAACTGTTCTTCCTCGGCGTTGTGGACGCTCGCCAATTCCGCCTTAAAAAACGAACAAAACATGTACGGCGTACATTGTACGCGTACGCGTTATACCAACGATCGGCAACTGGCGGACCGCGGTCCGAATCCGGACCGCGGACGGCAGTAATCTGGACCGTCGACGATTCTTTCTTTGATGGTTTAATAAGTACGTTATTTCAATTTCCATCGTAATTATAAAAAAAAGGCGTCGTTTCGACGTACATGTCCCCAGCCCCACCCATTTAACTTTTCGCAATTTTTTTTTTTTCGAATAATTAGTACGTAATTCCTATGAATTCCTATGATAGGTTCCAGAATTCCTATGCAAAAATTCCGGCCGTGAAAAAAGAATTCCCGTGGGTGGGGCTGGAGACACGTGTCTCCACCCCCACCCATGCCTAAAAAAGGGTTTTTCGCAATTTTTTTTTTTCGAATAATTAGTACGTAATTCCTATGAATTCCTATGATAGGTTCCAGAATTCCTATGCAAAAATTCCGGCCGTGAAAAAAGAATTCCCGTGGGTGGGGCTGGAGACACGTGTCTCCACCCCCACCCATGCCTAAAAAAGGGTTTTTCGCAATTTTTTTTTTTCGAATAATTAGTACGTAATTCCTATGAATTCCTATGATAGGTTCCAGAATTCCTATGCAAAAATTCCGGCCGTGAAAAAAGAATTCCCGTGGGTGGGGCTGGAGACACGTGTCTCCACCCCCACCCATGCCTAAAAAAGGGTTTTTCGCAATTTTTTTTTTCGAATAATTAGTACGTAATTCCTATGAATTCCTATGATAGGTTCCAGAATTCCTACGCAAAAATTCCGGCCGTGAAAAAAGAATTCCCGTGGGTGGGGCTGGAAACACGTTTCTTTAATAATTTGTACTTCGCAATATTTTTTGTATACTTTGAAAAAATTGTCATTTCAAATCCATTTTGTTGTACTTGGAAACGTTTATTTTTTAATTGAATTAAATAAATGTAATCGATTTAGTTCAGTCAGTTTAGAGTATATAATATATATGAATTGGAGTTGATTTTTTAATTAAATTTGATGAAGGAAAAACATTATAATTTTAGGAAACATCATTGCAATATCTCATCATCAACTTTCATTTAAATCAATCTATAACTATATTTTAAGTACTATAAACCTCTACACCCCCACTCATGCCTATAATAGTTAGTTAGTAGATAATAAATAATTTTTAATTTGGAAATGCTATGCATTTCTATGAAATAACTGAATATGATTTACCTTACTGTATTATATTGTGATCCATAATATTTGACGAAAGATAATTGTTTTAAATAGTTTTTTAACTTGTTGTTGAATATTTTTTTTTGGAATGTAGAAATGTTGAAATATTATAGATTATAAAATCTACAAATTTTTAATATTTTACATGAATAGACGGACAGTTGATAAGAATAAATAATCATTGTATTTAAATATTTTACTATTATAAAATAACAAAAATATAAAATACTTTGTTTCACACTATTTATAAAAATATTATTTTATTATTTTTGTACCTATCAGATAAATTGTGTATTATGTACGTATGTTGGATCCATATGTTTTATATTACTTCTTTGCAATCATCAATAAGATACTGGTCTTTGATCCTACTGTATACTGTGCCAAAACATTTTTTTGTTTTATTGAAATGGAAAAATAAAAAAAAATTAATGATCATTATACTTGCTTGTATTTTTATGATTATTTGATAAGGTTTTTCGTGTTATCATCGCCAGTAATAGTAACATTAGATCAAAACGTGAATTGTTACAGAATAATACATGTGAATAGTGCTGAAAATAACTTGTTTGTTTATTTTTACCATTTAAAATTAATATAATCATTGTAGTTTGTATATCTGTAGATAAGAATGAACATTTTTTCTTTTTGGTCATTATCATAGTTGATACTTGACAATCAATTTTATTACTTGTCTTTCTTGTTTAATGTTAATTAAACTATTTAGTTTTGTGTTACGAATTATTTTTTTAATATTTAAAAAAAAATGGGTGGACGAAAGCCTTCTGTCAATTAACTCTACTTTTAAAATTATACTACTAATTATACTAGTAAAATGGATAGTTGTGAACGTACAATTTTCTATGTTGTACCTTTGTAAGACGGAATCAATACATGCGGGTGTGATGTTCACTTAACATATTAATAAAATATGATCAATATAAAATATACCTGGATTTTATTCTAGATAAAAAAATTAAACCCAGAGTTGGAAATATTAGGATATAATACAACTTTGGTCAAATGTGAGACTGTAGCCAGTAACATATTTAATTGTGCACTGAAGGAGTTACCTTCAGCTTATGATTACATAGAATGTAATACAAAAAGTTGTGGAAGGAAAAATGAAGGGCCAATACCAATAAATATTAAAACATATACTACATTTAGATTGCAAAGTTATTTAAGTTCTAGAGTAAATATTGAAAAAATGACGTGTGGTTATATTAATGATGGGGAACCATGTGAAGGATTGAAAACGTGTTTCCAGCCCCACCCACGAGAATTCTTTTTTCACGGCCGGAATTTTTGCGTAGGAATTCTGGAACCTATCATAGGAATTCATAGGAATTACGTACTAATTATTCGAAAAAAAAATTGCGAAAAACCCTTTTTTAGGCATGGGTGGGGGTGGAGACACGTGTCTCCAGCCCCACCCACGGGAATTCTTTTTTCACGGCCGGAATTTTTGCATAGGAATTCTGGAACCTATCATAGGAATTCATAGGAATTACGTACTAATTATTCGAAAAAAAAAAATTGCGAAAAGTTAAATGGGTGGGGCTGGGGACATGTACGTGTCGTTTCGTAAAACGATTTTTTTTTTTAAACAGGTAGAGAGCAAAGTTAACGGATTATCACCTAGAATCTAGATCCTTGAGGCAGGGCTTGAAATCGATTATAAACATCGATAAAAACTGTAAAAATTATTTAAAAAAATTGAAATCAATATCAAAATCGATATGTTCGAAAATCGATATTCGAAATTGAAATTGAAATTGAAAAAAACTAATATCGATAATTGAAATGAAAATGAAAATCGGTTTTTTATAGATACCGATTTTAATTTAAAATGAAATTTTTATTTCAAAAATAGCCAACACCCAAATTACAATAACATGTTATATATTTATAATTATAATATAATATTGTGATTACTTCATAATAAGAATCGTTCATCGATAACGGAGTTGGTAAGTTTATTTTTAATTCGTGATTCGTTATTCTTATAAAAGGATATGTCGAGTTTTTGCACCAAACCTTACAATTGAATGATATACTAAGTTATCTATGGTTGGAATTTCGTAATAATACTATGATTTTCCTAACATAATTTTTCAACATTTTAAACGTTGAAATGTTATAACAATGTGAAATGATAATTATAGAACAAATAAAAATTAAAAATAATATTGCATTATCGAAATCAGAAAAAATGTACAAGTGAAATTAAAATCGAAAAAAAGCAAAATGATTTTTACAGTTGCAATCGAAAATCCATAAAATCGATATATTACAAATAAATTAAAATCGAAAAAAACGTATACCGATAATCAAAATTAAAATAAAAATCGAAAAAAACTAATACCGATCATTGAAATTAAAATTAAAATCGAAAAGTTTTATTTCGATTTCAAGCCCTGCCTTGAGGACATATTTCGTATTAAACGTTCTACAAGAGCTCTCGATTTCCGAGTTACTAGGCCATAGACGAGAAATGCGAGTTCTCCCATAACATCACAAAGGTTACTCTTCAAATAATTTTAGCGTTTTAGTAAAAATCATTGAATAACGTATTGAAATCAATAATTTTTTCTACGGACCCCGTTTACGTATTATTTTAACTTTCCGGACTTCAACAGAAATCACTTGCCGACCCCTGCGTTATACGACCGTCGCGAGCTTTCGCCGAATAAGCGATAAATATATTTAACGATTTTTTTTTTCAATTTTTTTATACAAACAGACACGCGTAAGCAATATAAAAAATATCTCATTACCTTAATGCCGTTACAGATGTTCCTAGCCGTGTGCCAAGACACTTCCGGATAACTCGCGAATAAATAACACGATCCGTTAAACATTTGCTGTCTCGCGTCGTCGCACTCGTTATTGACTGCAATATACATACATATTACATATACATACACACACACACACACACACACACACACACACACACACACACACACACACACACACACACACACACATATATATATGACGCGAACGATATCAATTACCGTAACGAACGGACAGTGCGCAGTTCACTCTCTTATTTGCGAAATCGCACTTACCGTATTCGGCGGACACGCGAGCTTTGAATCCGCTGAACGAGTGTGAGTAGTCGGACACGAAATGTATCCTCAGCTTGGGTCTCTTCGTGACGTATCTCGTTAGTTTGAGTACGTCGCTTTTATCGCCACAGTATTTGGGGCCCTCGTCGTCTTCTCCGGGGATCAATTCCACGTAATCGTAACTGCAACTGTACAGTGAACCGACGGTACATTACGTGCGCCGAATGAGAAATAATAATAAATAAATAACGTCCATTAGTCCTCGCCGGCGCCGCTCTTGGCGGGCTATTGCGGACGGAACGACACTGTAAATCGAAGTCGAGTCATCCCGATATATATAAATAACAAAAAAAAGAAGAAAAAAACCGAATTTATCGGTCCGTTGTAAAAATTGTTTTTAACGCGTGGTTGCTTTTTTATTTATATTTTTTCTTTCGACTTTCAAAAGGATTAAAAAAATCACACACCAATGTGAAATCAAACGGATTTCTTTTCTCCCGTCTCGAACGGCGCAGGCCATAAACTTACGTCATCTCGTTTTCCAAAACGAGTTCTTCGAACTCGACCTCGATCTGGTAACCGCGAGGTACTTCTAGACTGATGGTGCAATCTTCGTTTTCCGGATATGGTTGTGGGAATCCCGGACTCGAGACCGAAGCGAATCTCATCTCACTCGTTAATTTTATCGTGACGTTACAATTCGACTCGTCTGGATCTGCGCGAAACAACAGGGTTATAATTATCGTAATAATAAAAACGGACTATTTACGAAATAAATATTAAATAGTTCGTCGGAGGGTCCGCATCGATCCGGTATGTGCCGAACAGATTTTTTCGGTAATGCAATTATTCGACAATCGCAATTTGACAAATTTAGCAATGCAATACACATTTAGTTCTATTCCGTGGTTTTGACCTTTTTTTCAATCATCACTACACTAATCACGGTAATATTTTATGAAAATTTTGTTTTTTTTTTTTTACTATTTTATAAGGTTATTATTAATATTTTTCTTTGAGATAATCACTATTTAAAACGTAATATCAACATAATCATATAAAGAGATGACTTTTTCTAGACGTTTTGATATTTAACTCTTTAATATTACGTAGGTAGTTTAAGAGATATACAAACACATAAATTTAGAGTGGCGTAGTGGTAGCGGTACATTTTCGAGGGATAGTTTGGACTTTTCCTCTACTCTAAACTTAAAACGCTAATAGTCTAATAACTATTAGTCCAACGAAAAAATTAAATATTAAAATTCACAAAAAAGTGTAATCTCTTTCATGTTGCTTTCATGTTGTTAAAATGTGTCGCCACTTTAGAAAACTGAAAACTTAAAAATCAAGTAAATAAAAATCCGTTTTTTTCGTACATAACCGCGCTGTAACGAAGTAGTGTCAATCGAAGGTATTAAAAGGCGAAAAACGAAACCAACTTATCGAACGAAGCCGTATCGCGTTTGTCGAATAAAGGCATCTGTCATACAGCCGTGTACACTTTTATATTAGCGGTCGTCATACAACGAAATCGCTTACCGTAATCGTCGGCGGACGTGTGCTGTTGCGTCTGGCACAGGAATCGGTTTTTCACGGAGCAGTCGCGATCGTTCCACGTGTACGACGAGTTGCGGTTGAAGTACTTGAGCAATCGGTTCCGCGGCCGGTACGCCTGTCTCAGCTCGACACAGTCCTGCCGGCTGAGCCCGTCATCGTTCGGCTGTCTAGAGTTCGGGCCGCTATTGTACGACTGGTGTATGTGCCCTTGGTACCAGTCTGCAACGCGCGTCATCACGATAATAATAAAAAATAAAAATAATAATTGTACGAAAACGTAAAAAACGTCGTGAGATCGAGGACGACGGCGTGTCTCGGGACTTTCAACGCGACTTACTGGAATAAGTGAACGGCGACGAGTCGGTCCATTTGAAAAACCCTTCGTTGTTCGCGTCCGTGGCTCCGATCCAGTACGCGGCGTTGTCGCTGTAGTTCGGGCTTTTCGGTGATTAGAAAAAACGAAAAATAAAACCCAGTTAAATTTATAATAATTATATCATCGCAAGTACATCGACGGCGAAAATCAAAAAAGGGATTAGCGCCATAATCCACATTATGCTCAGCTTTAAGTATTGATATAAATTATTCATCAAAAATATAGTTGAATAGTAAAAATAGATTAAAATCCAACTTTTTTCTTAATGACACATTTTTTTTAAACAAAAAATATTCAATGATAAGTTAAGTAATTGGTAAAAAATTGTTTTTTTTTTTTTAGTTCTCCTGAATAATTTCGAAAATGTCGCTTATGCCTTTTTGGACTGTCGCCCTCGATATCTTTTGACTTTTAACGACCGTACACTTAAACGTCTTACGTTCAAAGCGCTTAAACACGCGTTTGAGCTATCGTGGTGTCCCGGGGTTTATGCGTTGATTTTATTCATTGTAGCGATTTAGTTCGTCGACGTTGATTTATACGCGTTTGAGTAAGTGAAAACTCGAAAGGAATCAAATCGCGTTTTTTCGTTCCCAATAACCTAACAAAACTAATGCACACCCTCTAAGTATCTTACATCACTACTCTGAATTCCAAAATTACCCCGCAAAATCAAAGTTACTCCGCAATATCAATGTTGCCCCAATTTACGCTATCTAATCTCTCTAATTCGTCTACTCAACTTGAATGTACGTATACTGCCCTCTCTAATAAATAGGATTAAGTTCAGAAGCTAATTGGTTAAAACGAGAAAATATTTCGTTAATTAAATAATTGTCGAGGTCAAATTAAATGAACAAACTCAACGCATAACGGTAATCCTCATTGCTCAATAGTGTTATTTTTTATTTTTAAACGTTATAGTTCGGTGTGAAACGCTTGCGTATCGCGATTTATATTTTATTTTTGTGAACTATTCTGTTGTCTCGGATAATGTTTAAATCATGATGCCGTATAACGATATCCACTTAATTATAATTTTTAATTTAATGCGATAAATATTACATGCGTTAGAGGACGCAATCGATTAAATGAAAAATTCATATTTTCGTCTGTGACGCCGCACCAAATAATGGTAGTCAGTGTTTCCGGGATATATTTTCGCACTAGCTTTGTTGTACCCCGGGATCCCTTTTGAAATCGCCGAATTAATAAAGTTTTGTAATATCTTCGTAGCGGTACAACATAATAGGCGTGTTATTATTATTTTACAGCCGTCGGGCGTTGCGTGAAAACGTCAATATTTATCGTGTTTTTCTCGGTGTACAAAAAAGTTTTGCCAGTTTGAATTTTTCAGTGTTTTAAAGCTACAGACAAGAAGGGCGAAATTGTGTACAGTATATCAATAAACATAACATGAAAGCGATTTTTTCCACTTTTTTATTATTATCGAAATCGAAGGACGAATGCGAGCGACACGGACAGGAGGCAGAGTCGGGACTAGTATACGTCATTATTTATTTGTTATTATATTTTTAACTCTTTAATCAACACTTTCGTTAGCGATCTCGCAGGCCGGCCCTCTCGTGTACACGAAGTCGATACAGTGGGGTGGTGTGCATCAGACGTAGGGTATTATCGCCGTCACTCGTACGCGTGCGCACACGGGCGTAAGAAAAAAATGATTTGCAAACCTCTCTTTTTTTTTTTTTTTTTTTTTTTTTAATTAGAACCACTGTTATTCCTGGACTAGGCTTACGAAACGGTGGAAAGAGTATAAACACGGTCATGCAGCACGTGCGTGTGTATGTGTCCGTATCATAATATCGTGTATACATATATGCGTATATAAAACGTGTATCGTTATTATTGTAGCGAAAAAGAAGAAAGTAATAATAATAATAAAACGTCACAATAGATTTGTACAAAGTATGATTCCGAGCAGTTCTTTAAAATGTCATTGTTATTCAGTCAGTAAGCTTGATGGCTTGTGTTTTATAAATAATTTAGTCTAGGGGAAAAAAAATTGATTTACTGTAGCAAGTGTATGACGTCGTGTTTCTACTTTTAATATTACACTTCGGCGCAGAATTGAATTTCTGTAGATTTTACCGACACAACGACGTGTAACGGAGTTGAGCACCGTAAAAACCTACATAATGCGCTCGTATTCTCCGTCGAATCACTGTGATTCGATCCAGGGGTGGACTTGGATTAAAAATGTCACCGGGATTTAGAATTAAAGTGGCCACATCTACATACCTATTGATTGCACACAAAAAAGTATATTAAATGAAACACATTTTTTACACTCTGTAGGTTTTTAAAAATTATAACATCGAACATATAATATAACTTATTTGACAAATTTTTCCTTATTAGTTAATTTATTATAAAAGCGTATTAAAATTAAAACGAAAGTTTTTTTTTTTTAATTTTCACTAGTTATAGCAAGTTATTATTAATTTCATCATTATTAAGTTTAACTAATATATCTTTTTCACACGACATGAGCCTAAATGCTTCTAAATTAGGTTGGCTTAAAGAATTTCTCAATCGATTTAATATATGCTTAAGAGTAGAAAAACTTCTTTCACGGGTTACTTGTAAAGAAGATAAACTTATCGCATCTTTCTATTTCGTTGAACTATACAAAAATAAGCTAAGATAAGGTTTTTTTATTTTGTATTTTCGTATATTATGTATGTATACACAATTTACCAGAGCTGTATTTTACCAGACAGTATTTCACACTCAATTTACCATCGATGTGCCCATCGTGATAAAATATTTGTTTAATATTATTATGAACAAAATTCTTATTAATAATTTTTTATTTAATTTTGGCAACAACGACCACTGGCCACATGGCCACATTAGGCACTGGCCCGCCGGGAAATTTTCGGGCATCCCGGTGGGCCAGTTCGCCCCTGATTCGATCACAGTGATTTCCAAAATCGCATACCACGTGTAAAATCAAACGATTAAAAATAAAATGACGTATACATCTAACGAGCACACGCAAATGCACACACATGCGCGCTTATATTTATACATATATTATTTGTCTTAAAATCTTAGACAGTATATTCGTCTCCGTCCGTATTGCATCGCTGAAAGAATTTCAATTCAACACGTCTGTCCCGTCTCGTGTATGACCGTATGATCCCCAATAGCACGCGTATGATATTAATATTTCCTCCGCTCGGCTTTCGACGGATGTTTACTCAGCACGGCGTTGTGACCGGAATCGATAGTAATGATGATGATGATAGTAAAAAAGTCGTCCGTTTAATAAAAAGTTATTATTCGTACGTCGTCGACCGCAGCGGTAGTGGAAATCGTATTAAACGTGTAATAATACGACGGGTTCAAAACACACGTCGTATAAATATACGAGCCAACGTGGAATACCCGGACCACCGCTCGTCTAAGAGACGAGCGTGTTTTGTTTTTATTCCAGTCCGAACGACGAGCTCTTATAAGACACGTCCAGAACAAAGTAACAAATTGTGGGCAACACACAATTTTCACATTGTTAACAACGAAATTATTTAAATGTTTCTAAAAAAAGTTTCTAATTTTATTGTTTTCGATTTTGTTGGTGACATAATGTTATTTCCACGTGAGAGCCGTAAAGATCAAAAAATGTGGGGCAACAATGTTGGAAACTATTTTTATTTTTTTTTTCATAGAACTTAAAAATTAAAATAATTGTGCATGTTACGACAGGAATTACTTTAATTAAACGGACTGTAATTTTAATTATTGTCGTAACTGATCTTAATGAGCCGCGGGTAACTAATTGAATGATTAATGAACTACGAGACTGATTTCCAGACTGCTAATTGTAGGACTCTGTGACTGAATAACTGACCATTACCATATTATTTGACTGACCAGTGAAATACTGCCATACTGCACGACTGGCGCGGGGAAAAAGTGAACCACTGACTTGCTTTTAGGTGCTTTTAGACGATTCGATCTGCTACTTCAAGACTGACCGCCATTGCGAGCTGCACTTCTAATTATAACCTCGTTGCGGCATTATCATCACCCGGGTCGTTGCTGGTTGGTTCTCGGCGTTCGGGTCCACGCCCACCGCTGTTCTAATTGGTGCCATCCCCTCCATGTCGTGGTATGTTATGACGACGTGCGAAAGTGCGCGGTAGGTACATCCCCTATTCGTCTGCTATCTCTCTAACCCTCGAGGCTAACCGCTGTTCTAACTTGTATCGTCCTCTCCATGCCGCGGTATCCTATGCCGACGTACGGAAGTGTGCGGTACATCCCCTCTTCGTCTGCTATCTCTCTAAAGCGTGAGGCCACGCCTACCACTGTACCGTCGCCCTGCACGCCCTCGCCTACATCACACGACGACGTACCGAAGTGCGCGGTACATCCTCGTATTCTATGAAGCACGAATCCGCGTTCACGCGGCCACCTTTGTTTGGGTCGATCGCCACGCTTGCCGTTACCCAACATCACTTAGCGCAATCCCGTTACGTGTACGACGCACTATAATAAAATAATCATCCGCCTCAGACAATCACCGAACCCACGCACGCTCTAGCCGGTTCATATGTTGTGACGTGTCGCGATCGGTTAGTGCCACCCACTCATCGATCATATTATTGACATACAAACGATACACGACTATACTAATGAATCAGAGCCGTAACAAGCTCATTTGACGCCTGAAGCTAGTTTCAGTATATGCGCCCCGTCAAAAAAAAAAAAAAAATCATCGTCATTTTTAAAATGTTCAACTATTATGTAGGTACATATATATTTGTTTATTAGAAAAGCCTATAATAAGCCTCAAGTATTTATTTTAAAATTCATTTTTATTGACACACGAAAAAAAATAAATCTCATAATTTGACTTTTATTGATTTAATTTGCGGCAAATTGATCGATGTCTTCTTTAAAAATAATTTCTCCAGCCACTTCATTTTCTATCGACAACATAGATAAATTCGAAAGTCTCTCCTGGCCCATACTTGATCTCAAATAATTTTTTATGAGTTTGAATTTTTCTAAAACTACGTTCACATGTAGCTGCAGTTATACAGGCATCGTCAAAAATATTCTAAATACTATTTATACGTTTGGTTACGATTCTTTTAAATTGTAATTGCGCGTGAAATTCATGATGAGGTCATCAACTAGTTCGACTTGCATATCCCTCATTAGCCTGTTTCCGTATTGAAATCGCTGGCGAAATATTTCTTTCATCCACCAACGGCGTTGACGTTTTTGCCGACTCGCAATTCTTTTTTTTTAAATATGGGCTGCAATAAAGGCAAATGCTGCAGCCGCACGAGGTGGTACCATAGAACTCACGATAGGAACATTTGCCATGGCTGCCTCGCGGATACTGACGGTTCACCCTTTATCTAGGTGAGTCACGACTCACCATGAATCAGATTCCCGGGACTCGCTCACGGTAGTGATGAGCGAGTATGACTCACGAGTCATACTCGCGAGTAAAACTCACGCCGTCTAAACGCACCTTTAGACTTTTGGTCTTCAGACACGACGCGATCGAGTTTGGGGAAAATCGTGAACACGAGAGGCCCACTTTGGGTGTTGCCGCGGAGCGGGTAAAAGCGATAGACTGTATTATACACCGCGTCAGGTCGTGCATTTTCTCGATAATAGAACAACGGCTGCGGTTGAGTGTTGAACGTTTTAGAACAAACAAAAAAAATAAAATAAAATAATACCCATAGTCGATACGAGCGTGCATTTTTTTTTCTTTTTTAAAGAGGGCCCTTTGGTGCCATGCGAATTCGCTTTTGCTTTTTAATATATACATAATATACACACACACAACAAGACAAGGTTGAACGTACTTCCCCACCACCCTTCGTCGAAAACATTTTCCACTTACAACCGCCAAGGTTACCAATGTGTGTGTGTGTGTGTGTGTGTGTGTGTGTGTGTGTGTGTGTGTGTGTTCTAGACGGGCAGGTGCTGCACGCACGTTTTGATAACATGCCTCGCATAAATAATAATATTTCGCATTGTTGAATTTCAAATATATTAGCACGGATTTCGGCCGAAATGTTAAACCTACCGATTTCGCAGAATAAAATGTCATTACAATTATTGGATTTCGCTACGCATAACAATACACGCCCGTATTCACGGGACCCCACACGACACTACCGCAACGTTCGCGGCGCCCGTACAATCGGTCGGTATGTCATTATGGCGGCTAATTAATACGTTGTTTGCGTAATTTCTAATGTCTGCGCGGCGCAACGCCGGAACCACAAATATTCCAAAACCGCCATTAGCCCGTTTCGTCGATCCCGGCCGGGGACGGTTCGCAGGCGTCGCTAACACGCCAGATCCGCGATAAATCGATTGTCGTCGTTGTCAAAACAAGTTTTGTCTATCGACAACAACGACGACGACGACGACGACAGCGGTGAGTAATCTCGGCCCGGATAACCGAGTCGTCTCGGCGGGAATATAACGTCGGATACGTCACGTTTTGTGACGTCGTGCCTACGTTTACGACGCGTACGTCAGGGCGTGTTGAACGTCGGGCGGGTGACCGTATCGGGTACTATAAATCATGATGTAAGAGCGTTCCGGAACGTTCGCGGGTGGATTTGGTCGGTAGCGCATATAATATGGTTTACGCATAAGTACGTCGTTTCGTCGTGTATATACGCCCTTTATATACGCGGCAGTTTGGGAAAACGTATCGTGTACCGGCGCGTGCAGATTGAGAGTTTGAAGCGTTTGTTCGATCCCGGGCGAAAAAAAATGATAATAACAATAATAATAATAATAATAATAATAGTAAAAAGTTTGCATCTAAAACGATAAATTTATAAATGGAAATGTTGCTTTCAAGGGGTATTGATTTGGAACGTATGGTGGTGCTAAAGATCCCTTACGGCTTCACTCCCGCCCCGGTTTCGCGCCGATGAATATAAATTATATAGCGGTATGGTATATTATATATTAGATATGGTATATTATATACTCGACGCATTGTATTGTTATACGACCGATAGCGGCGCGGTGATCAACACGGAAAATGTTTAAAAAAAAAAGAAAAAACGATTTCGTTTCTATATCCGACACCGTCCCGCGTAACCCTTGCACAAATGTGTGCCACGTGCAGGTTTCCGTCACGAAGAATCGATATAAATGAGATTACGTCGACAGCGTACCACGACGCATGTACGCTGAAGTGAGCTTGTGAAACCTAATTCATTTTTGTCATTTTTGTTTCGTTCGACGGCGCTCCCGAACCCACGAGTTCGTTCTAATTCTATTTCTATATTCTAATCTGATCAAACTGGCGATCTCTCGTGACAAATACGCTCAAAACATGCACGCAGCCACGCATGCACTGCTAGTCGTATGTAGTCTGACTCGCAAAAGCAAAATCTATTTTATTTCCAGCGTTCAAAAATAATTCTTCTCTCTGGATACCTCACCAAAGTGTCTGAATACGCAGGTACCCAGTATCTAAAATCATATTTTTTTTACAGCCAAAGTTCGCCCACAATGATATCACCAATAATTTTGATATGCTCCGACTGCGTCTAATATATAGTATTCTTGATTAAACAAATGTAACTCTATACATCTCATCCGAACATAACATATTCGTTTAAAACAATCAAAAAAAAAATCGATTAGATACAAAAATACGGTTCAAACTTAAACTAATTTACTTAAACGAAGAAGATCGGACAAACAAAAAAAAAAAAAATTAATAAATAAATAAATAAAGTGTATTAAAGGAAATGTTGTCAAGATAGTAGCACTGAAAAATCAACAAAAAAAAAAAAAAAAAAAATGAAAAATAAATAAAATAAAATATAAAAGGTACTTAAGTACTTGAAAAAATTAAATAAAACGTTAAATAAATGTTTAAGGAAAATAAAAATGTTGAGATGATTAATTTACCATGGCTCCATAATCCATAATAGTTAAAAAAAAAAAGTTTTCGAGGAATAATTTAGTTCACCTCTTCGTGGTGCAGCCTGGATAAAACCAAATAAATTGGGACATACATTTAAGCAATAAAATAATTAAGTTATGCCTTTTTAGCGAAAACATTCAGAACATTAAACATGCATCATTTCAGGACTCACCCGGGAAACGTAAAAACTCTATTTTACTGCCCGAGACGCACTCGGAAGATTAAGGGCTCAAAATAAAACGCATCCCCCTCCTCCGTAGTCTACGGTCTCCCGATCATGCCACCACGCCAGTGTCTTAATAAAGTCTTACCTTCTTATCCCCCGGTGTGAATATTCTAGAATATTTATACTTCTGGGTAAGATTATCCTAAAATATTCTTTCGGGACGCATAAAAATCCAAAGATATTCTTACCGTCGCCCGATATATGAAACGTTTAAATTACATTTCTGTTAACGGATACCGTTCAATATCGATACGAGTATGGTTATCGTAGGATAAAATTAGGGGGGGAAGCATTGATTTCCAAAGGCAATCGTACTTCATAGGGGTGAGATTTCTGTCGAGGTAACTCATACCGGAAGTGAGATTTTCCCCGGGAAACAATACCGAGGGACGGCCAGATTGTACCGATCCGGGAGCGCAGACACCAAGCAGGAGGCGTATTCTCGTCCACGTGCATGGAGGATGGTTGTGCGGTGCGTAAACGCGCATAACGATAATATTATCACGACGCGGCTCACCTGTTGATCAGTATGGTGTCGATGAGCGTCTGCGTGCGGTGGCCGTCGATGCTGGCCAGGTGGCCGCCGGCGCGCGCGCAGTACTCCTCCGCGGCCTCCCAGTCGAGCGGCTCGTCCACGATGGTCAGGCACCGCTGTCCCGCGGCCAGCGACACCGCGCCGTACGGGCACTGCGACACCATGTCCGGTATCGGTTCCGCCTGGTACGCGACCACCAGCGTGGGCGCGCGCGCCGACGCGGACGACGACTCCATCAGCACCACGTTCGTGTTGGACACCATGGACATCTGCCTGCGCGGGCCGTCCGCCGGCGCGCAGTGGAACCACCCGACCGCGCCGTCCGTGAGCCGGAACAGCGTGCCCGGGCACGTGGCGGGTGACTGTTGCACCGGCGCCGCGGTGTCAATCTGTCGGATTTTACACGTCAACGTGTGTGTGTGTACGTGACATCACGTTGTGTTCACGAGAGAATATACCGACGTGACGCTCGTGTCGATCGTACCGAATTATAATATACTACTACAGTCGGGGCCGATTTCGAAACCACCCTTTTGATCGGACGTGTTGTTATGTGATGACAAGGTTTTTTTCGAATTTGTTTTAACCGTTTAAATCAACGCCTTCGTCACAAGTGTTCAATGTGGTCCACGAGCACGCATACCGTCTAACACGACGGTCGACCTCATTTCACAAGTGACTTAAGTGTCGGTGGCGTACGGAGGAGGTTCTAGGGATTTGACCCTCCCCGGAATTTCTTCCTCTTCCGGAAAATTTATCTATTTTGATCATAAATCAAATTTAAGACTGAGTCTATGATCTGCTTCAAACTAGTATTTAAAAATTATTTATTTATTGCAAATATAAAATAAAAGTTATAACATTGTTGTGTAACTTTTAGGACTTGTGTGAGTATCGTTAAGTTTTTATTATTATTTACGTTTATGGTATATTAGTTAAGACTTTTAAGATTTAAAACGATCATAAAAATACGATTCGGGAAGAATATTTTGTGTTTTAATGTCGGTGTTGTTTACTAGTTCATAGAGTGGGGTGTAAAGCCTCCCTCGGATCTATGATCAACCCATAATTAAAACCCTAACCGAACTAAAATCCTGCGTACGTTACTGGGTGTCACTGTTGGAACGGCTGATGTGATTCACGGTTTCGGTTACCCAACAAGTAAGTCAGCAGAGGTGGTACATAATCTGCACCCTCCACCTTTGTGGAAGCCCTTTGTTTAAGTACCGACGAACGGATTTGTCCCAAAGAGCTTGGGTATCGTTTAGTTGGAAAATGAAGTTCCCGCCTTGTTGGTCAAGCCGAGGCACGAACAAATTTCGAAGCATTGCTAGGTAGGTCGTGGTATTCTTTCGTGAACACACGGTGTATTTTATTATCATTTATATGTCGTAGCATTATTTTCGTATTCGTATAATAATTGTGTACGCGTACGGCTTGGCGAAGCAGAGGACGAGCCTCGTTCCACTCCCTACCCCCGTCCCTTGACGGACCTACCTGCCCGTCGCCGTTCTTGTTTTGTAACGTGTAATTGTCTGTAGAATAAACAAACCGTTGTCAATATTATATACCGGCTGTTAAAAGTTATTTTGAATAATTCACGTCACCCTCTCCTTCCACTCCTATCCCGTCTATCTAAAGTCCGTCCTTTGCGTTTCGTGTTGTAATGTACACAGAGTGTTTCAAGTCTATTTGATAAAAATGTAATAATTATTGTTCCATTCGTTCGTTTTTGTTTTGTTTTTTTATTTTAACTAACTACAATTCAACATTACAAATGAACGAAAAAAAAAATTCTTTATCTACCAGATTTTTTAAATGTTTAGTTTCCTGAATGCATACAATATAATAACACTGTAAAGAGAATACGTTTTTGAAAAATTGATAATTCACACATTTCATCATTGAATCAGTTACCTATATAGTTGAAGAGATATTAGCATTTAAAATTTAGAACAGCAGAGTAAATCCAGTATACGTTTTTGAAGTGTGCCATTAATAAAGTTACCATTACATTTTAAAACTAATTTAACAAAATATAATTTTTCATGAAATTGCATGGCGATATTATCAAATGAATTAAAAGAAAAATGTTGAAAATAAAGAATAGACCAAAAGCTATTATATTTATCAAATGTTTTTGAAACAATTTGTATACATACTGAGTGTTTAAAATGTATGGAAATATTTTGCATCCTAGTTTTATATAATATTTAGTTAAAAAATAAGAGGCACATGCACAAAGTACTATTTCAGGAAAAGGTTATACTAACTAAAAAAAAAAATGTATATGAATTGTTTCTTACTTGTTTTCATCAAAACCAAAAATATTGGTTGGGATAAATTCCAACTCTCACTCCCTAGTGGCCTAGTATAACGTACGCTTTGTATAAATATTACACGTATAGGACATTAGACGGGTTGAAATAATAACCAATTAAATTGTTATCGTTTTATCAATAATATGTTATTAGTGTTACAGCTGAGGTATAGTCGTGTAATAAAAGGCATTATATGGGACCTAGCTGAGCGACTCGAATTACACAATTGTTTTAATCCGATCGATAGCACATAAATTACAATAATCACAATCGACATTTTAATATTTAATTGATTTCAAAACTTTTATTGTAATACAGTATTGTAAAATATAAACCAACCTTTACGGTACACAGCGTATTACGTTTTGGTAATTTTTTCCGTAAATTCGTTTTTAAATAATTATCGACTTTGGTCCCGTGTTTATAGCAGCAACAATTTATACAACTACACGAACGTTTTAGACACTGCGGGTTATAATAAATGTATTTTCGTAGTCTTGTTTACTTATTCGCCAGTGGAAATATTGTGTCTTGACCGTGAAATAATATTGGAATGCTTCCATATTTACTTTTTTCTCCACTCGAGTGCTGCGGAGAGCGTCATAATTTTATTTTGTCAGACACCGAGTATTTTACCGCCAATGGACTGCATTTTTCTATGCCCTGAATTTTTGGCCGTGCTTAACCGTAGAATAGCGAAAGAGCCCCGTCTCCTAATAACGGAGGGTTTAAAGTCATTTCGGCATGGTTTTCCAAAACACCAATATTTCGGTCGTTATAGGTACACTGAAGAAAACGTTCGCAATACGGTGTATTACGAATGCGTATTGTTTCGGCTAGTTCATCTTACATTAAATTCGAATACTTATTGGTAATTTAATATTATTTCGAAACGTAATGCGGGTAAAAACGAATAAATCATGCGATTTCAACATTTAATGATTTCTATAAACATAAGGTTTTTAAGAAAGATTCAAAGATATGACTAATGATATGTACCTACTCGGGTTAATATATTAGCGATTTCATCGGACAATGAAACACACTTTATACGTTTAATTAGGGCACGTTTTACACTTCACAAATAAATTATCATTACTGCGTATTCGTTGAGGGAAAAATAAAATAATATGCATACTAATCGACTCTTCTAAAATAGTTCAACAAATAGGTGCCTATATAAGTATCATTTTATAATTTCTAACATAAGAGTATAGTTGATGACTCAAAATTCGAAATTCGTGAATTTCCATGATATTACTAAATGCGCTTGAAACAATCACATTGGTTACACATTTAAATCGCACTCTAATGAATCTACGTATGAAATTTCATTTAGGGTATTCAGAGATTTAACGCTTTTATTTTTCTTTAATTTTAGAATTAAAACTCCAAGTTAAGTGTTAAATAATACTATTGGGTGGCTCCTTATCACGAAAACCTATAATGTTTTTTATTACCTCTATCTCATAGTATACTTATTGTGCATAGTTCGTATAGATTGTATTTTCTTATAAAAATAAAAAAAAATAAATATTTTTCATTGAGTACTTTTGCTTTTAATAAAAAAATGTTTAATAAAATTAGATTAGGCTCGAAAAAAAGTGCGTTACTTAATACTAACTTAATAATTAATTGTTTACAAATTGATCAATATAGTTTTTTTCACTGAATCTTACGATAAAAGCAAAGTATATGTTTCACGTAAAATTAGTTTTTTGTTTTTACTTTAAATTATGCAAACTCGTATTAAGGGAGGCAATTATGTATTATATTGGGGGGAGAGGGTAGCGGTTAATTCAAATTTATGTATGATGTATTCTTTTTATATGAATTCATTTTTTTTTTTAAATTTAATTCGGCAATCAGTAGCGTGGCTATTAGATATAAATTATATTGACTATTATAACATATTATAAAATGTATGACTATGTAAATTTATAGTAAAAAAGAGTTTGATTATAATTAGCATCACATGTATAAATTATAAATAGATTGACTTTAAAAAATACATATATGTGTTCATGTACATGTACCTACAATAAATTAACTGTTTAAATGAGTGTAGCATTTGTATGTATAAAACATAAACTGTTTTTTAAAAAATGTGAAAGAATTTGGATAGAAAGTTAATTTTAATGAAAGTATGACTGTGATAAGCTGTTTCGAGATTAAGAAAAAAAAGATTTTAAGGGATTAAATATTTTTTAGGCATGTATTACTCAGACGTGTATTTACTTATTGTTTGAAATTAAATGATGAAAATTATATATTTTGAGGAGGCAGGAAGTCCCTAAAATATGTTTTCCCGAGGCGTAAAAAGTTCAAATACGATCTACGTGAAGTAAAATTTCAATTACGAAAAAATATGAACACACGTAATATTTCCAGGGCTTTAAGTGTGTTCGTTTTCGAACCACAACCATAATATTATCATTGGGATAAGTCATTAATCCGTCGATACGTATTATGACACACTGCTCGCTCCCGGGTTTACGGAGAAATGTGTTCAACGTCGTCAAATCGGATCTACTATACACCTACGCACTATATATTATATACACTTGTCGAAAAACGTACCACGTTGTTTTGCCTTTGTGTTTCGTGCGCACGGATAAACGTGTCGGATAAATATAATATAACAAAAAAAAAAAAATTCCCTACCCCGTGTATTAGATTACACGTATACGGACGCATACTACCTGCGCGGTGAAAAACGACGAATGAAAATTAATCCGACTAGGAATCTTGGCGATTTTTTCGGTTATGTAAACCGTTCTCGGGACTAGGGAACGTATTTGTCTGTTCGTTCGAAGTGACATTTGACGATGAATTATAAATACGTAACAGTCGAAAAACATTATAGAGGTATCTCCCTCCCCCAAGAAAAAAAAAACATTTTTTTTCTCTAGCGCACTACAAGTCCATCGTTTTTCACGCTCGCAGCAACAACAAAGACACTGTGTGCACTTTGGTGTAGTTAAATATTGATAAAAAAAAAAAATAATAATAATAAATAACGCATTGACACATCGTTTTTGTAAATGTTTCAAAACAAAAAAAAATGTGATAGAAAAAAAGATTTTAGTTTAAACAACAAAGCCCTGATATGAATTTAAAATATCGTTTTAATAACACATTGACAAGTTTTATAATCTCGGGAGATAAAACAAAAATGAAGAATCTCAAGTGTGTGTGTTATGCTACGAGAGTGAACGGTGAAAAAATAAACGATCGAATATTCTCTGTATAAAGATTTGACGATGCACCGCCGGAATTTTTTTTTTTTTTTTTTTTGTAACTATATTGCTCTATAGATCCCTCAGACTAAAATCATGAAAATACCGACGATGCTATGATCACAGGCCACAAAAGTTACAAGCTTTATACGCTACCTAGCAATCAAAGAGGAAGAAAATTTAAAGTGCAAAATAAAAGAATTCAATTTCGAATTGGAAAAATTTACCTTGGTGTTAATCGATTTTTTCCTCGGTTAACGTAAAATTTCTATAGTGAATGTTTTCATAGGCTCGAGAAAAATTTACAACCCGTAAAATCGCCCCCTGCCCCAGGATCCATCTACCTCCAGCTGGATTTATATCTTCCGCAAAATCTTACTGGTGAATAATACATTTGGAATTCTGTCAAAACGTCCCTGGTGGACACGTTGAGAAAACAATTTATTGAACGTTGAAGACTCAATTCTTACAATACGTGATCTACAAAAACATTTTCGTTACAGTATGTGAACTACACAGATATCACCATTTTAGTGTGTGTCCTACAATATTTTAAATTAAATTATTTCGATTGTGACATAATTTTTTTCTTTTTCTACCTACCTCATTGCTTATCTGCAGGGTATTTTGAATAACAAAAATATAAATCCTATTGAATGGGAATATAGATAATTGATATTTTACATTTATACAATCTGATATAAAAAAACTGTCAAGTATTTTTTAGGATATGTATCTATCATTTTTTATTATTTTGTGTCATTTCAATTTTTTTTCACATCGACAAATAGTGTATGGCTCCATAATTCATAAAAATAATGATTTATTTTTACATTCTCCAAACGATATAAAAAACCTGTCATTAATTTTTATTATTTTGTGTTTTGTATGATATATAAATATATATATATAATATATATATATATATATATATATATATTTATATATATATATATAAATATATATATATAATATATATGAGATGTACTTGTTATTTTGTTTTTATTACGAGTTGGTCATGGACACATAAGTCGGTAGATCACCGTTGATTTGTAGGCCACATATTGTAAGAATGCCAACTCAACATACACTGTAGATGATTTAATACCAGAGAAATTGTACTGGAGATCTAATACACGAGGCTGTAATCAAAATAATACACGTTACACGACGTGTTTGTGTCATGAATATTCACCGTGAGAAAATTATTCACCCAATCACGAGCCGTGATCCTACGTTTCTGCATCACAATTTAATTAATGATGATAATAATAATATACGAGTAAATACCGGTTACCATTGTGTGCCGAAAGAAGTGAATTTCTACAAGCGATCCAAAAAAAAAAAAAACAATTTTGTTTGCCACATGTGCACCGAAAGTTTAATTTTCGATAATAACAATGGAAAATGACTTTTTTCCATCCAATAAAGGCCGTAAAGAATTTTTTCGTCGACGACCAAATTGGATTAGTATACATGACGCACAAAATGATAAGAAAGTTTTGTGTAAAATGTCAAAACTAATGGGGGGGGGGTCTATCCCGTGCTGTAATACAAATAAGAGCCGTGAAAAAAAAAGTATTTGTTGAAAGACAATTGAATTGGTCATTTGAAAATGACCACTTATTCGTATAATTACACAAAAATGGTATTTTTTTTTTCGTCTCCTGGTAAATTAAATTTTATGAAGTAATAGCTAGGCTTTTACAAATGACCGATTCAATTTCAATTTCAATATCATGTGTCGGAAGTAATGCAGTGCTCGTTTATCGACTCAGATCAACAGAAAAATGAACCTAAAGTTTGCAAAAAGTAAATGACCCAGTTTCAAATTCAGAAATAATCACTTTTTAAATGCTTATTAATGAAAACACTATTCATTTATACTTAATTGATACTATACAAAACAAAGTAATAAAATGTTTATGGCAAATAATAAATTGCGTGATCTATCGAATATCTGAGGTTGATATGTATTTTCGACATGAAAAATGACCGCAGTTAAGAAGAAAATACCAGCGCTTTGTACCAGTTTTATCCATAATACCTACTTCTAAAAACCTTTGAAGTTCTTCTCATAACGCCCACTATAAATCCGAATATTCTAAAATGACGTAACACCATGATTAATCAAAAGTAATATTGATTGAAAACCCGAACCAAATTGTATCGTAATTAAACAATTAAATGACAAGTTATTTTCGGTTGAGTATTCGAAAAGGTTCATTTGGCTTGAAGTGTATAAGGTCCCGGTGTTATTTGTACTAGAGTCAAGAAGCAAAGGGAAATATGACGCAAAATAGCACAGTGAATGGCCTTAAATTGTGTCGTTAACACGAAAATCCACTATGTTTTTATTAATAACATTGACAATAACTACAGTCTACAAATAGCACGGTTTTTAAGTTATCGCGCGACAACGGGTACTATTATAGCGATAGCCGAGATCAACACGAAGAAATAAGATAATATTGTTATCGTTTTTGAAGATGTCAAGCAATTACGTATAAGGTGATTCAACGATTTGTGTTACAGCAATCTTATCATACAAATAATCAAATTGAAATAAAATATTTATCGTAAAAGTTTCTTTGTTCAGGGAAATCTATGGCAATAAGTAAATAATTACATAATTTTTAACAAACCTTAAGGGGTAGTTTTAGAGGTCAACTATTTAAGTCAAACGGGAACATTTATTTTTTTTGCCAACACAAAGTTAAGATATTTTTTTAGTGAATTTCATTAATTGAAAAATATTAATTGATGCGATACTCAGGTTTGAAAGCAATTTTAAGTTTTAAAAATTTGTAATACGATCACTGTGCAGTCCATGTGTCTTGCGTTTGTGCGTGTGGTCATAATACCTACGTAAATTTAACATGTACAACGCCGCACAATTTAAAATAGCTCTCGTAACTTGTTTTGCATCGATTAATGTTTTTGAACCACTAAAATTTATAAAAAAATGTATTTACTATTTATTGATAAAAAAAAATATAGTTTCCCATTTGATATTCAAAAGTTAACTCCCAAAACCTCCCTTAGAGGGTGGTTGAAAATTATTAAGTAAACTTATAATTTCAGATATCTCTAAATAAAGAAACTTTCATCATATACGTTTTACTCTATTTTTAAATGTCTATAAAATAAAGTCGCCGTAAACATAATCGCTGAATCACCTTGTATACATTACACGGACCTTTCGAAATTTGACGAAATTCGTCTATATAATAATAATAACATACAGCCGTACATTTTTCACGAACGAACGAGGGGGGGGGGGGAAATCGCCCCGTCGTCCTCGCCGAGGGTGTGTACCCACCACTGTTCGTGGGCTCCGTAATTCTTTTGAAATATAAAAAGAAAAAAAAAATTACGCAAAATCAAAAAACTAGAGTACTGACCGCCATCGGTTTGGACGTCGTGTGCCGGTGGTCGTCGGCGTCCGCGTCCACGGCGGCGGCGGCGGTCGCGTCGTCCGAGGGCGTGGGCTGCCCGTGCGGCACCGAGTCGATGAGCAGCCGCAGCCGGTAGCCGTACGGCTGCGTTACCTTGTACCGGCACTCGGAGCCGGGCGTGAACACCACCGTGCCGTTCTGCTGGGCCACGTCGTTGTCGAAACACCCGGCGGCCAGCCGGTAGGTGAGCGCGAACGCGTACCGGCCCACGGACGACGCGACGGTGGGCGGCGCGGACGCGCGGTCCGCGTCCAGCACGTAGTGGCGGTCCGCGTCGCGCAGGTCCTCCAGCTTGCCGCACACGGGCTGGTGCCCGGACACCTGTAGCCGGCCGCGCTTGCACGGCACGTTCAGCTTGGTCAGATCGACCACCAGCCGGGCGCGGTGCCGCTGCGGCAGTCTAACCACGCACGTCTGCTGCTGCTGCGGCGGCAGATCTCTGGAAGACAGGCGACCCCATTCGGCGGCCGACAGGTACAGCTCGCAGTCTGCCGGTGATAAATAATAATTAATAATGAATTTTTTTTTTCTTTTCAAACGTGACATTATTTTGAAAATATTACTAAATATATATATATACAGTGAAACCTCTCTTGACGGACACCTCCAAATAGCGAACGTTTTTATGGCGAAACGGACCTATTTACCCGTTTTATTTTTCCGTCAGAAAACCGGACACTTCTAAATAGGTAACGGATAATATTTCGATGACCGAGAGTGAAAAATTCTTCTATTCAGAGTTTCACTGTATACACTATACATAATATATATTATTTAATAAGTAATAATCACGAGACGATAGGAAAACCTGAAAATGTATATAATGGAAGGAATTCTCTCTTTAGAGACACCTTATAGTGACTTAGCATTAATATTTATAATTTTAATGATAATTATAATCATTTTGTCGCACGGAATATGTCAACGAAAGCTTTCAGGAAGGGAAAATATACGGAAAAAGACCTCAAGGTTTTTTTAGACGGTGGTGGGTAGCGGCAGGCTAGACGATAATATAAACGAGTGTTCGCCGAGAGTAACAATAGAGTCCATAGAGACAGATGGAGAAATATAGTCGAGGCGGCAAAAGTCCTTCGAAGATCGTAAAAGCTATAGGATAAGAAGATTATTGTTACGATGACGCCGTGGTACCCTCGGAGTCTTGAGCGACGAAAAAAGCGTAACTGGAGTCGAGTCCTAAGATATTTAATCTCTTGAATAAAACAAGAGTTGGGTCTGCGGTGTTATTTGTAATAATACCCGTGAGTTGGGTCCGCCGTCATGTTTTATCTAACGTTGTTGACAACGACATAATAACTGGACAGTTGTCGTTGAACGCAACGTATACCATTAACGTCGTGGTATGGTTTGTATTTTGCTGTTGAATATCGGTGAAGGGATAAACCGGCAATGCTAGATGTGTCCGTCGCCCGTGGAATAAGATATAAAATAAAATAAATTTAGTATTTTATAGTTTTTGAGTCTTGATGTAAATTGTATGGGAAAAAATCTAAAGAGCGATTTCAATGTTTCGAAAATTCAATTGTATAAATTGAAATAAAGTAACAAAAAAAAAAAAAAATTGCTTTAGGAGACTTATCAAAATAACATCCACGTGGTATCTCCTCGGTAACGCTGACAGATTAGATTAACTCAACTTGAGTTTTCCCAATATAAATATGCCGGAATCCAACTCGTGTACTTAAAAAAATACGTCAAGATCCTATTCATATGCCACTTTTTAAACTTAGCACCCAACACGAGTTTATCCACGGAAAAAATATTCGACGTATCAAAACTTCGAGACACCAAAAATGATTTAATACTCGCGTTAAAATTTGAATGTAAAATTATGTTTATCTTTTTTTGAATAACGTACAATTCGTTTACAATATTCATAGACTTTTGTATTCGTATAATGTATTATTATTTGTATTTGACATTAATTATAGACATACACCAATCACCCGCGTCGGAATCGAACACACACCTTCTTAACACACTCCCACTTAATTAGTTAAGAGCTGCCACCGATATAATATGACGGACGCCACAAGGCATTCATACGACGGTTCATAATATAATCGTGGAATGCACAAAATACTCTACAATTCGCGCGAACTTCAACATACCACCTATCGCAATGAAATCACTCAAAGCGAGGATCAAACCGTGAAATTAATCGATCCTTGAAAAGAAAAAGTGTTATTAATTAAAATACAGTTAGACCACTACAATCTGAACAGAAAAATTGTTGGGATCTGCCAAAGTTAAAATACTTTGATAAATTCATCTAAAGAAAACTTCAAGTTATTATAATATTATGTATTACTATTTGAGTGTGTGTATGAGAAAATAACTGTTTTATATTTAATTAAAAACTTTGTATCCTTCCTGGATATGAAATACAAAAAAGTTAAAAGAGAAAATAGGACATTCAGTATCATAACGGAGTAGTACTTCTAAAAAACCGTCTGTACAAAACTGCATAGTCTATCTAGTAACAAAAAACTACAACTTAATGCCTGTAAATATAAATGAAGTCATGTCCTATACGGCTGGGAATTGTTAATTGCAGGAATAAAAAAAAATTTCAGATATGGTTATATTTAGTACTTGATTAAAGAACTATACTTCTAAAAAAAAAAAACTGTTTCTGTTATTATGTATTACTATTCTGAATTTTAAGTATAGATTATTATCTGTTTTTCACATTTTATTGCTGAATCGTTCATATTATGTTATTTTAACTTTCTACCACCACCACATGCATGTACTTAAAGTCGGTAGATATTTTTATTTTCCATTGTAAACTTTGATTTAAACTATGTATATTTTTTCTATGTAAAGTAAAAATAAAAAAATAAGCAAATTATAATTTTAATAACGAATTACTTGTATAACGTTAATTTGTTTACAAGACATGGTGTGAAACTAAATAACAGTTAAAAATAGACATATTACTTCAAATGTAGAAAATCTGTCCTTCTTGGTTTTAATTTTAATACATTATTGAAGTTGTTTACAATAAAGGTATTATGACATACAGACAATAATACATGCAGAAAAATTTGAAATAGGGAATCCCGCTATAATATTTCGACGACGCGTGTGAGCTCAGATTGACTTCTTTTACACTGATTAAAGCCAGAGACTCAGATAAAAAAACTAAACTGTTAGGCTTCTTATTCCAGCCCAATGAACGATTGAAGTCACCTCGTCTATCGTAACTCAAAGCGGGCCACTCATACATTATTATATCAATATGGCATAACCCGTAAATCTAGGCTCCTGGTTTGCATAAGTCTACGTTCGTATGCTTTTAACAATTGGTTCAAAAAGTACCTACGTAAGATGTTAATAGATATTTATGCTCTACGGAGAGTAAGTAGGTATCACTTGATTTTACTTAATAAAACATATTTATAATATGTATTTTTAAGTACTTTTTTAATGTTTTAACATTTTTTGAAAAAATGTTGCATATTGTAGGTATTCAAAAAAATTGTTAGAATATTTCTATAGGTACACAATTGAAGGACTTGCTGCAACAACCAGATAAATCCACTTTTTCCCAAAACTCACTTTTTTTCTGAAATGTATAAAGAAAATTTTTCTAGAAAATCAGACGCAACAACCAGTTAAATCCGATCAATAGTGATGGAGTTATTTAAAGAAATGGATTTATCGTATTTTGTAATTTGCTGGAGTGATGACACAGGGTTCCTGTGATTACTTTTTTAGAGGCATAAGCTGTCACTTGATATTTATAAATAACAATAGCATTAAATATGCTACAAGATTCAAGAGCAAAATTAACTTTATTTAAGGATTGATAAAAATTAATGTGCTTTTCAGTGCAACAACCAGATAAATAATTCATGTTCCCAACAACTTTGACTAACAATATTTCAATAGGTACCAAACATTTTTTTTTCAATTTTAAGTTCAAAGATGTATGTATAAATGAGTATATAGAATTCAAATATATTTCATTGACAGGATTTTAGCATAAATAATAATTTTTAAACTAAATTTACATAGTCTTGAAAAATTTCAAAAAATGGATTTATCTGGTTGTTGCACCAAGCCTTTCAATTAGTGTGTAAGTTGTTAGTATTTTCACATTTTTTTACCAATTCATTTACGCTCTTCTATTAGCTTATTAACAATTGATAATAATTATAAAACTATATAATTGACACGGGCACAAATTCTCATTTTAACACTCCACTTCAAATAATACATGAAAAATATAAAAATTAAGTCACTTTGAAATTGATTTTTGTTCATGACTTTTTAATCAGATGGGTACTGAAAAACATTTATGTTTAATACAAAGTTATAGAATATAAATTATAGACTATAGAAACATGTTTAGTGATAATTAATAATTTAATAAAATAAAAATCGTTTTTAAAATTTTTAATTCATTTTAATTTAATATGCACGACTATTTTACTTTGTATGTTTGTATTGCATATAAAAGCATATAATTTAAATCAAAACCCTATGACTCCTAACAAATAAATTATTTCAATTATTATTAATTACACAGTTATATCATAGTTATAGTATTATAGTTGTTGAATAATCGACATCACAAATATTTTAATCATCCATCTAACTGATTCAAAATGGCGAATGATTACTTTACGTCACATCATCAGTCAGCAATAAGGTTCGTTATCTAAATTTGTGATAAAAACGATCTAATCGATTGGCGTTAACTGTTTATTTGAACTTTTCCAGTCACAAAAGTTAGGGAAAATATGGTATGTAAAATACTAGTTTTAAAATATTAAGATAACAGGCATGAGAATGCAAACTCTACTAATTACTTTGAATTCATAAATCATTTTTTATATAAACATCATTAAGTGATGCCTAGAAGATCTTAAGAGGAGACGATTTTGTTTTTAGTATTAATGGTTATTTCTGGTGCTGGAAATTCACGTATGTCGTAAATTCGACTAATTACATTACCAACTCCAGTTTATTACAGATCCAGATTTCTCAGTGAATACAATGGCATTTACTCGTCCAAATCTAATACATGCGTTGTTAGTGCAATTTTAAATGATTAATGATAAGCCCAAGGTTTATCACTTTGACTTGACAAAAGTTTCGTTTTAATCAACATGTTAAAACCAACTATCATTCATAAATCTGGTCCCACTCGACTGGTGTACATTGTAAACATTCGACCCTTGTACACCGAGTACATAAGGTTAATCACCGGTTACATCTCCTTAATCGCTTTTATACACGATCCCGTACGACCGGAAAAGGATCACAAGGGTCGGATGTTTGCCAAATTACACCATTCAAATGGAACCGGCTGAATAGTCACATTCGCAATTGAAATTACCATAGAAAAACCGATTTTCAGTCGGAAAAAGTAATACAGTAAACCGACGGAGTAGTTTATACCTGCATACTATGTACCCGTTATCTCAATCGTTTATGACAAGGTGGAGTTGAAAATCAAAATATGTTGAAAATCGAAATATGACTAGCAGGTATGTCACTTTCCTAAAATTTTAGCCAAGCTCAAGGCTGGCAGCATTGGTGGCATGTTAAAAAAAATGTTCTTTCGTTCAGATTATTTTGGGTCAAAGTTAACTGTTATATTATTAGCATAAATGGTAACCGTAGGATTTTATAGTATACTTTTGCATAAATGTAGCACAATTATTAGACTAAACTAAAATAAACATTATCGATTAATGGATCGGTTACGGTCATTCTATCTAGTATTGATCGACTATCACTCATATAATAATCCAGCGAATGTCCATAATATTAAACTTCCATTGCCCTGCAAATTCGGGTGGGAGTTTGAATCACCCCCTCTCCTAAGCATGCCTTTGTCTACGAGGTACAGCTACAAACTATGCTACGTATATAAGGTAATTCATAGTATTATGGTTGCTATACCTTTTAGTATTGGTATTCGTTTTTTGAACTGATTGGTCTCTGGCGCTCCTATTGTACTATATTCTAACCTGAAACAAAACAGTTACCGTAGTTATTATAACATAAAATAACACAATATCAACGATAGTTGATATTGAATGTATTAATTTGTGTTTGAGCGTGTTGTACGGGTTGCGCGCTACAAAGCGTTATCACTGCAATATTCGATGAAGTCGCTTATTTCTCTAGAGGATTTTTACGCCACATTACGGTAATACGATGATTTATTTATAACGATAACACAAAGGTATTAACTATTATTACGTGCTGTGTAATTTATTCGAGACGGATAATCGATCGGGACAACATACAAATAAATGTTCGCTCTTTTCAAGGATACGGCGATGAAATGGCTTGAACAACAAATGATACACATAGAATAACTTTTTGTTTCTGTACATATAGTACATGCTTATACAACAACATACCATATAGTTTACTTTTTGTTGTAAACCAATGATAAACCAATATTTATTGTTTCGATTAATATTAAATACAGAAATCTCGTTGTAATTATCGTAACTTATCATAATTATTTTAGTTATAAAAATAAAAATAACAATTAGATTATATTGTGGTAGTTACGGATTCAATGCATTATTGTTATACAGAGTGTTCCAAGTTATTCAGTATAACATTTGCAAACGATCTTAGGTTTATGATCGAAATAAAAAGAATATTTTTAGTTTTACGAACATGTGTCTTTGGAACTTAAGGTAGTTGTCTTGTTTCGTATTAATATTGATGCAAAATTATAAAATTAGTTTTCTATTCTATCTTTCTAACTCCAGAAGTCCAGAACTCATATTTTGATATGTCACACAATATTTGGGATTTCAGGCATTGACGTGACTGAAAAACAGACGTTACAGACAACTTAAACGTTTGCTTCTAAAAGTCGTTAAAATTTTGAAACATGTAAAAATGAAAATTTTACAAGATGAAAAATCTCATGTTGATTTAGTTTGTCAATAAAACTGTCATTAAATGAAATACCTGTCATAGTCTCTAGGTACTTTTTAAAGACGAAAATAGGTTTTCGACTTAAGTCATCAGCTCGAGATCATTCACAAAGTTCGTACCAAAAACTTGGAACATCCTGTGTATTACATTTATTTTTTGGTCAGGGTTATTTAAGTTATCTGGATTGTCTACTCAGAGCCTCGCTTCAACTTTTAAATTGTATTCTATTGCCTAAGTTTGGCGGTAAACAATGCAGCTTTTCCCTTCAACCTTATTATTCCACTTTTTTTTCTTTAGTTTCACGATTGTTATTGTAACTACAAATACGATAAATCCATTCAGTCGCCGTCATCGATTACAATCATAACGGTTGGAAATCTACAAACTAAAGTTTATCATTATTTTACACATCTATCGAAACTCGATAAGAGCTAAATTTTGAAATAAAAATGTTTTTAATTGAGTATGGAATCTCACACGATTTAATTTGGTCTCCGGCCATGGGAACCGAAATCCTCAGCGTTTTTTTTTCGTTAAATTCCTCATTTAATATTTTTATTGTTCGGCGTTCATTTACATATCCGACCACTCGAAGCGAAACAACCTGTTTTATTTACACACACACATTATATTACCCCGTATTACATACCGACTTTTTTGACCCAATAATGGTTTCGTATACGCGCGTTTTCAGTAGTAATCGAGAAAATGTCTTTTTAATTTTGCAATATAATCGATGACGTGCAAACAAGTGTCAAAAGCTCGAATATGTGTTGTGGTGGTCTAGCTTGGGTGGGGTTTTTTTATTTTTTTTTTTTTAATAGCGTCTTAAAACATATTTTCTTTGAAAAGTTAGTCAATATATTCATATCGTATTCAGAGCAAAACAACATTTATTATACAGTACACGTCATTTTTATAAAAAAAAAATGTCCAAATGGGTTATGACACGCATTATTAAAACATTTTCTGAACCAGGTGTATTACATTAAAAAACACTAAAAAAAATTTTTCATTTCCGTAAAAAAAAACCCGAGAAAAAATAATAAAATAAATACATAGGTAGTTATTTATTATAAAAAGGTATATTTCTCGTACGATTTTAACAAAAAAACATTATTTCACGTGAATATAAAACGAATAGTTTCATTAAATAAATTAGAGAGGTATAGATAGGTTATATGATATTTTTTATATATTTTTTCTCCGTCCGAAACATAAACTCGATGTTCAATATACGCCTGCGTTATTACTTATTTATTAATCAACTATAGTTACTTTTTTCTTATTATCCTCACTATAAAATTGTTCTTTATCCAATTAATTGACTAATGAAAATGTTAACCATAAGACAAAGTAAATACACAGGTATTAATTACTAAGTATATATATAAATATATATATATGTGTGTGTGTGTGTGTGTGTGTGTGTGTGTGTGTGTGTGTGTGTGTGTGTGTGTGTGTGTGTGTATATACATAAACTTAATTATTTATTTATGAATATTCCTCATGGTACCCATGTTTACACAAAACAATTGTCTTAGAAAAGCTAAAAGAAATTGTCCGTTCGATGTTGTCTCTAAACTAAACTACTCTCTACTCTAAACTTAAATTCAAGCGAATATCCTCACATTTAATGTTCAGGTAATCGTACGGTTGTTCGGATTAACGGTCACATAAAAGGAATTAGTAAATCACTTTATGCTTTTAGCCTTTCGGATGCAACTAGTAACGACCACAGACGGTACAAATGTTCTCGGGATTTATCCTTATATCAACTCTGTACCAAAAAAGAAATTTTATTTAGCATGAAGACAAAGTTAATCTTCAAACAGGTTTTCAAATTATCTGTTCACCGTATTTTAATTATAATTTAAAGTGAACTATTATGGTGTTATAATCAATATTGATAAAGAATAAGAATACCGATCGTTAAGTTATGTGAACATTTTAAAACCAATAGGAATAAATAAATAAATAAATATATATATATAATATACTTTATTGATGATTTCATAAGTATTTCAAATTACATTAAATATGTAATTTATATTTTAATTTTTTATAAAATATTGCTACTATATGCTCGTATGTTATTTTATTTGTGTAGTTGGAGGCGGTTTTTGTATATGTTTGAAGCTTGTACTTTAAGCTATCCAGAATCTATTCAACAACTTTTTGAAACAAAAACATTGGTGTAATTACTGAAATACTCCAAAAATGACCACAAAATGTATGATAAATTTCAAAAAAGGTCTACTCGGAACATTTAAAAAATTCTCTTTACAAAAACATCAATTGTATTGAACAAATTCAGACATTTTCAATGAAATTTAAATTTGAAATTTATAATCAAAAACCTTTAGAATCAATTTAAATATAAAATATCAATTTTTTGATTGTTAATTTTGATGTCAAAAGTCTCGTGTTTTAACGTTAAATAAAACTATTTAGAATATTCGAGAACGACAGTATCATAAATAATTAATTTAATGTATTATTAAAAATACTTTCATATGAGATAACACCGAGCGATTTAGAAAAATAAATGTAAAAACGTACTTGCTATTATCCAACACCTATACTTTTTAACTGTAACAGTAAAATATAGTCCCAAAATAAGAAAGGGCGGCTGGCTTGTGCACTACATATAAATATATTGTATGTACCTACAAAGTAGATAGACGAACGATTGAAGCCTGAAAGAGAAACAAGTGTCGAGTGAATATTCCGTCCTTAAGCTTGTCGTGAACATTATTGATTTGGAATTAAAAAAACATTAACTTAAACTAACCTAAACGTCCGTAGTAAAAATAAACATTGGAAATCCACAACAGTATTTTTTTTTTCATGATTAACGGGTTTTTTTGTCTTTATTTGAAAAAGTTGTTCATCCATACGATGCAGTATTTATAAAACACAAAATATTTATTATAATATAACATTCAGTTACGTTTCCATCAATTTTTAATTGTTTTATTGGTTTTATTAATCATTGTAAAACCAATAGGTCCTCCGTTTTACTCAGAATCTAAAATGTAGTATAATGTATTTAAAAACAGACCAAAATGACATTAGATACGAAATTTATACGTTTATTTTTCCTTCGCAATATTATGCTTGAGGATATAACATGACACACTCATGATTTTCCAGTGAATGCTTATGTTTGAGAGTGTACGGTACGTGTATGTAGTATACACAAGGGTAGCAATTCGCAATCGATAATATAGAGCTTATAAGTACAAGTAGTGCACTAATAAAATCACTTAAAAAAAGTTTTTTTTCTCTTAACTATGTATCCAAGGGGTTTTTATTTCAAATAGTACTCGAAAATTGTCAAAAACTTGTGGTAATTATTTAGACGTAAAAAGGTTCGATTCTCTATAGGAAATCTACTCGTTTTTTTTTTTACGTTCGAGTCGTCGTAAGACTCATTATAATCGAGGAATTGCATTGTTACACGAGCGAAATAAATAATACCACATTATTGTCTATACCTGTATACTACTGTCGTTATCAAAGAAAAAAAGTCGGACATACCACAGACCATAGGTATTCTTTGCTTCCCGGACGAGATAATGCAGGTCACGGGTGTAAAGAATTTTAGATGAGCCACTTTTACGATTAGCGAACGATACGCGTACCGTTTAAGTATAACATATCATTTTAAACTCGGAATAAATGATTAATTATCGTTTGAAAAAAAGTTATGGAATAAAAACATTAGAGAGAAACCCACACCGACTTGATAATATTCGTAAAAATGCTACGTTTTAGTCGTATTTCAACAATTTTAGATTATGTAAAAAAAAAAAAACTATCACAACCAATCAATACGAGAACGTAAATGTAAATAAGACTAATTATAAAGAAACTTGAATGTAAATTTAAGATTTATAACCAAAATTTACAAATTTTATGAAATAAAAATAATTCTGGCATTTTACGTAGATCGATTTATTTGAGCCAGGTAATTTTAACTTTAAACGTGTGTAAAAATAATTTATTGGATTAATCTTTATGAAACTTGAACTGTAGATAGAAATATATGTGGTGAATCTATTGGTAAAAGAAAATTATTATTGAATTAATAATGCTTAATGTTATAAGGTGTTAATTGAAAATATCGCTGATTGGCGAGTAAATAATGATTTTCGTTAAAATTCTGAATTCAAACGCGTAGGTATTAAAAAAAAAAAACAAAGGCAAACGATTTTTAAAATTTTTTTAGTACTGTAAGTTAAACATACAAGTTCAAAAATGTTAAATATTCGGGTTTTTGTATCAAAAGTTAAAAATTGTGTGACATAAAACTTCCAAAAATAGTCATATTTCCAATAATTTAAAAGTTCTACATTATGCTCGAAAGTGGTTAAATTTTGTATAAAACTTTTGCTAAGTCTGTAAAAGCGTTGTAAATATTAGGTAAAAATTTAGAATGTCTAGCACCATTATTTAATATTTTTTTTAATGGCTAAATATGAAAAATAGATTTTATGAAAATTTCGTCTGCCGTTAATTTCATTGTTTTCACTCAATTTTTAGGTAGTTTTTCCTTACGCTTGGAAAGCCCGCCGAGAACAGAGAAAAATAACCTTCATACAATACCAACTAGATTAAATTTGTTATCAATAAAGACGCTGGATGAAACTCATCCGAAAACATTGTACGTAACGTACATAAAAAAGAAAAGAAATAAGGAAAAAAAACTAATCATCGCAAAACCAATACATTCTTCATTTCACTCAGGATCTAAAATGAAATAGACAATAATGGCTATATTGAATTGATGAAATTAGATTTTTTATAATAATGACATTAAAATCGAAGAAAGGTGCTTGTAATCACAGGCACTAACTTTTATAATACTAGATAAATGGGTTTCTAGTCCTGTCATATAATATAATACGATGTTATCGTATTAAATTTGCGATTAAACTTTAAAGGTGGTTTTAATTTGTGCCGTTTCGACTTCGGGCTTGCGTGAAATCAGTGGCTTTTCTTTAGTGTCCGAGTTATCATTATTATATACATTTTTTTTCCATGAAAACGTTTATCGAATAAGGCGGCCGATTAGGTAATTGACTTGACGTCGAGTATAACTGTAACATGTATAGAATAATTGAATTTAATATCATATTACGGTCGGTGAGGCTGTTATTAATATTATTATAAATATAATATAGTAAAGATCGGATTGTAACGCACAAATGAGAAGAACGTTTAATGGCCAAACGGATCTGTGTCCCTGGCTCTCGAACGATCAAAGCAGTCGAGTATTAAATTTATACACGAAAAAGATTTTCTCTTTAAGATAATGGGGCTTTTATTATAGGGAACGCTTTTAATCTACTGCCTCGCCGTACCATCGTCAGTGCTATCTTATTACATCATTTAAACGAGTTCTGGATGAATAAATAAATAAATAAATAAATAAATAATATATTTAATTAAACTGTTTGTGTGACGCTGTAGAGAAATAATACACGACATGAAAATAAGAATATTGCTGCGTTTTCGCGTGTGCCCCTCTCCCCGCCATCAAACCAATATAAGACGTAACGCACTCACTGTGAGTTATTGTTATGAAAACCAGCGGAATTCCCGGAGGCCAAGTATGTGTGCCCATGTATTATATACGAACATAAATATTATATTTAATATAAACCGACTGCAGTCAACAGACCACCGCTCTAAATTATCACGTTTGTACATAATCAAACTACACAACGCAGGGTACCTGAATGTATACTAGAGCGCCGCTTTGCCGTTTACTCAGAATATTTAATCCGGATTTTAAATTAATCTTAATTCGTAATAAACATTTGAGTTGCACGCACAAATAGTGTAGACTCGAAATCGCGGGATCAGCGGAGAGCAGCGGACGTAAGTACACCCGGACAAGAGCGTTGCGAAAATAATAATATTACAAGCGTTAGAACGGTTCGAATATACTTTAATCTTCGTGGTCGACGTTTCCGTCGACGATGAAGTATAGTTAACATGTGGAAAAAAAATCTCCACTCGAGTCGTGCGATTAACCTAAACTGAAAGTGTATTTGATGTCAGGTGAAAATAAGTTTTATTTTTTTTTTAATCGTTCAAGGGATTTACGGTACACGATAAAGTTCGATCGTGTTCTGGGTAAGACTATAGGAGACTAGAAACTAAAAGAATTGTGTTTTGTTTTGTGTCTTTCGAGTGTTCTTTTACTATCGGTTATTCGAATATTAGATTAATTAATTAATATTTTTTCGAAAAACCGAGTACGAGATTTATTCCGATCTATCTATGAAAAGGTCAAGCTTACAGTTGACGAGGTTATTAATTTGTTATGTTATTTTATGTAAGAGTAAAAAAAAAAAAAATGTAAACGTGTCAAAAACAACAAATTTATAAAAATAATATACGTTTGTTGAAAAGAAAAAAACAACAAAAGAGCGATTTTAAATAGTAATTATGTATTCACTTTGAAATGTACCACTTTAATGCCCTATAAACGGCTTTTTCAAGGTGCATTAATGTTGAAGTTATAATTTAAATATTTAAAAGGTAAGCAAGTAGGTCAATGGGGATGTGGTAAATCATTGGTTCAGTGTACAAATAGACTTGAACGCAATGATCCATAGAACACAAAGCCGCTTCTAATGGACTTAGTAATAAGGATTCGTAATGTGTAGGACACTAAAACACAAAAATTATGTTCTTTTTTTTTAATGAAAAATAAGAAAACTTAAATTAATAATATATTATGTTTACCTACTATATCACTTAAACAAAGATACTAAATATCAAATACGTCCGAATTAAGTGTAAAATATTGCTTTCGGCGATTTTTTTCTTACTCACTTTATTTCTATTCGATTTAATGTTTTCAAATTATTCAAAAAATTACAAAACATTTTAATAAGCATATTTATAGGTTCAATGTGAAGTAAAGGCAAATGTTGATTTAAAAATTAAAAATTATATATTTATTTTTTTATTTTTTGTGAACACTATTTTTAGTAGGGATAGTGATCTAATATTTACCTTTAATCTCTCTATTGATCATGCATTTTATTTTCTTGGTACTTTAAAGTGATCATTTTTCGAAATTCATAATACTTTTCAAATATTTTAGGGAATATAACCGAAAAATTGATTGAAAATGATTAAATTTTCCGTATATTTGATGTTCACGAAATCAAATTTAGTTATTTAGTCATAACCCCGAAAACAGTGAATATAATGATAATAAACTTGAAATTTTTTCCATTTATCAAACTTTACAAAATTTTCAAAAAATTTACTACTTTAGACTTAATAAAGAACTTTATAATATCTCGTTATTAGAAGTTTTCACAATATAAAATTAAAAATTCAGAATCCTACAAAAAAGAAATGTTCTTTTACTAAACACTACACCACTTATTTTGGATATCTAAATTTTAAGGTCCATAAAGATTAACTTGTTAGTTTTTAAAAATAAAATATTAATAAAATCGTCTCCTTGGGTTGGCTCAAGAACCATTATTCAAGAGTAATGATTCATCGTTAACTGATAAAACGCTTATTCTATAATAGCTACATTTTACTGATCACGCATGATTATAATTTCTTGTTATAATAATAGTAACAGCATGTCAGTACTCATCATAGAAATGGAATAGCAAATACAGAGGAACATATTCATACAATCAGATATTTATACAACTTACGTACATGTTTATAAACTCACAGACAAAATACTCTTGCTATTTCAGATCTCTTTACGTCTTGCAAGTATAAAAAGAGTAAATTTCAATTAATATTAAGTTAAAATTCAAATCAGTTTTGAACCTGATACATTAAGACATCTTTCAACCCTCTGCACAAATTTGTTATGTATAAAATTACACCCTTGTATGCATAAAATATTGTATGAACCTTTAATGAATATTTGACAGCCACTTTTATTATTCATTTTAATAAATCAAATTAATTATTATTATCAAATATTTATTTAAATTTCCGAATATTAATTATTATGAGGATAGTCATTAGTTTAAAAAAAAAACTTGAACATACCAATACATTGAGAAAATAATGTTAATTAACATGATTTTATTAACAGTATGAATGCTGAAAAACAAGAATAATAATACGTCATCAACGAATTAAACTTGGTACCTACGCGTACTCACATGTTTGTCGTAAAATAATGTAATGGCGAAGTGTCCAGATGGATTTTATTATTTCTGAAGTTGCTTTTTTTTTTTACTTCTCAATCGGGTGTCACTAAATGGCGGCGCACGACGAAAATGCGACGTGTTCATCGAAGTCATGGAAAAATGAGTTTATTTCCCTGCGGATCGCGTCCACCCAAAGTCAGTGTAAACACGTATTTGTATTATTTATCTACAACGATCTTGGAACCGTCGTCGGCAAGCGCGACAGTGCCGACAACACGCGCGTGGCGCAGGAGAATATGCTATCATCTTTGGCGGTCGGAAGACGCTCGGACGTTCAGGTACAGACCAAACACCATAGACATTATACTACCTCATACTAAAAAGAGAATAGAATAATTAATAGTTTACAAAAGATCTGAATTTTGCCTCTTATTATAATATAAATCCGAGCAGATCGAGCAAGCACTTTGAGAAAAATATAAATTAATATTAGAATTTTATGTGAATAAATAAATAAATTGTACGTAATATTTTTATAAATGAAGTCAATATTCAAGCTTATAAATTGTTTTTATTTTAAATGTAAAGCAAATAGGTGTTAATAATTTTGTAAGTACTTGTATCGCCATTACGCATGTCTATAATTATATAAAATTATCTGGATATTATATATTTTATAATTAGCTTAAACATTATGCTCATGATAATACATATAGTGTTGAAAAATCCGAATAAAATACCTCTGGTTCTTTATTTTATAAACAGTACCTACTTTGTATTATTAATTGAGAAAGAGCTATTTAATAAATCAACAAAGTTAATAAATAAAAATATTAATTATTTATAGTAATTCAAAGTTCATAATAATAAAAAAATGATTTGATACATTTATTGTTTCACTGTTTACAACTGTACAATGATCTTTTAGATTCTGAGTGAAGCGAAGAAACCTATGGTTTTACAATGATAATTTTTTTTTTTTTTTCTGTAAACACTTTTTCGTATAGAAATTCTTGTCCAAAAGTTTCGTCCAGCAACTTTTTAGATTCTAAATTGAACTGAGATGATACTTTAGAGAGGTCATTTTCCAAAATCTCCATAGTTTTTCCAGTAATCAAGAATAACGATCGAAAAATTGAGTAAAAACGGTAAAATCGGTAAAAATCCGCCGTAAACGAGATTTTCACTGTTCAGATTTTAGGTATTTAGTCATAAATCGAAAAGTATTGAAGCTAGAAACTTGAAAATTTTATCCAATATCAAATACATACTTTTTTATATTGAACAACATTTTCAGAACAATTATAGCACTTTTGACTTAAATATAGAACTTTTAATTTACCAAATTGTTTGAAAGTTTTTATGTAATATAATTTTAAATATTTGACAAAAAGTTCTGAAAATTTAATATGATGTTATAACAATTGAAGTATAAATGAGTTATATCTAATTGAATATTTTATGAGGGTTTAATTACAAAGAAACTCACCAAAAATTATACAAATAACCGTAAAATACGTAAACAGTATTTAAATAATAATATATTATATTATACTGAAGCTTTGCTCAGAATCGTTTTATGCTAAAGAAATGAGTCATCATTTCTTTAAAACTTAATACATTTATTACCAATATATTGTCCGAGGACCGAAGGGACGAAGGGCGAACTTGTACCACCATCATCTCACTTACCAGCTTTTTTCTAGAATAATATTTCACTAGGCTTATTTGAATATTATTATTTACATAAGAAAATTGATTATACTATTCTATAACCCTGTAATCGACGAGTTTGTTGTATCAATATTTTATAATATTCTATTTTTGAAAAATTATTACTTATCTCGGTCATCCGAAATTCCGATTGGTTAAAAAAAAAATTCGATTCGATGAAGTATGTTGAGACTAGTTAATTGATATAAAATTAATGAAATAGATTAAAAATGGTTACCTATTTCTGACGGAGGGAGAATTAGGGTTTTCGCGTATTTCCGGAAATCTTATCGTCGCTGGCTTCAACAATCCGGACATCCGAACCGGCAGCTACAAAATCCGGATCTACGCCTCGTCATTGTTATTAAAAGGAAATTATACACTCCGATAGGAGATTTTATAGAACCGTTGGACCGTGCGAGAAAACATTTCTGACGGGTTAAATTAAATTTTGAAGAGAAAGAGCGATAAATATTAGACAGGAAAAAATGGCAATGGTCAATCGTAGAAGCGATATCAGTGGGTTTTCACTGTACATTTTGGGACTCAGCTTTAGCAGGAACATATTTTGTCATCATTCAATCGACCTTTATATTGCTACACTGCACGTATGCTGTGAAAATGTTTAAGACGAGTACGAAAAAAATACTCGATTTATGAAGATGCTTCAAAAGAGGATTGACATTTGAGACGTTTCACAGGTATACGACGAGGCGCGGATCCAAGACTTCAAGTATTTTGCAATAGGCAAATTAGATCAAACACGCGTACACTCTTTACTTTGTTATACGCCTTTTTTTCTTTTTATTACTCGATTAAAAAAGTATTACACTACCTACTCGTTTATTTTAGTATTATGTTAAATGTTCGTGTAAAAATTACGTTCTAGTGATCATAAGTATTTTAGTAAAAATTAAAAAAATTATAGGCGGAGCAATCGCCCCACATCTCCCTCCTCGGATCTGCGTCTGTATGCGCCTTGACGATTGTCACTGTATGTCCTGTTCGAAGACTGGAATGCTAAGAAACGTGACTACACGTATCCAATCAAAAAACGGAACGCAAAGATTTTTCGCAAATTTATCAAGGGCCGTCGGGACGTAATTTCCGTCGCGTGTGCTTATGTTAAATAATAAACACTCACGCCCTAAAAGTATACAAGATGTCTCATATCTATTGAATGAACTCAATTACTTTTTATCTATCAATATTTTCAACTTATTTTTTTTAGTAAATGAATATTATGATAAACTACGCTATAATTTAACGACTCAATTGACAGTATAACTCGTTTAAGACGATCTTCGAGGTACCAGCTTAATAAAGAGCGTCTTATGTGGCTATTGAAAAAAAACCTTAAGTGGTTAAAATATCAATTTCATTAATTATATATTATTATTTGTATTATTGAATGTAATCAAACATTTTATATATAATTTTAACAAAAACTACGATTTTATTTATCGCTAAACATAATTAAACCAGTATGATAAAACGAAAAATATTTAATAAAGCACAAATAAATCGGATAATATTTCTATTTTTAGTATTAGACAATCGCAATAATTCATTTGCTGAAAAATGAACGTCTTATCCGATAACATGAAAAAAATCAAACATCTTTACAGTTGCTTTTTACATTCATTAGTCTAAGGACCGGCAGAAAGAGTCTGAAGTGGGAGCGTATTTAGTAAGTTATACTGTAATCATTTATATTTCTATCTATGTGGTTCTTTTTTTTTTTTAGTTTTTAATTTTGACAAACAGTAACCGATATTGATGGCATACAATTAATAAAGATTCCTTTTTTCGAGAAATGTGGATCTTTAAATGTGTATTATTGGACTAATAGATCAACGTGTATAAGCATTTAGTGTTTAGAGTTTAAACGCAGTGAAATATCACGAGCACTCCACAGTAACGTATTATCGTTATGCCATTACTCTAAATGCTTTAAACGCTTGAACGTCAGTCTAATGATTAAGATTGAAGGAAAAAAAAAATGTATTTTCGCAGTATTCAGTAGTGAAAAACGTTACTGCAGTTTGAGAAAACCAAAAAACCAAAATTAAATCACGTGGATGAAACGTATGTGTGGTAATCGAATTATTATTTACGTAAAAACGTAGTTTCGTCGTTGTTTCGAATCGTACACGGGAAAAGTTATGTTTATGCGTCATGCAGGGCTGAACCACATTGAGTGAATCTCGCAATAAACGCAGTGTGTACAACGCAGCCAGTGCGCGAATATCGATGATGGTAACATTATTTTTCTCTGTCCGGTCGTTGACGGTTGAAACATTTGAAATGCGGACGCTCGAGGAATGGAGCGACGTGTGAGAAAAAAATTTGGAAACATGAGCACAAATGAAAGACGCGCAAAAGCTTACGAGTTTCCTCCGTACACAATAATATTCTGTCACGCACGACGTCGCCGTGATTCGATTAATCGGTCCGAGATGTAACGGAGGTGCCGAGTCTGCTGACGAGGCGTGCCGAAATCATCTGGGTACGTTCGCGACAAAGACAATTATTATCATCATAATTGTCATTATTGTAATTATTATTGTTGTTATTATTATTATTATTGTTATTGTTAATTAATGTGCTCGCGCGTGCAGCAGCGACGGCGACGACGACCCACCATCAACGTTATTATTCAGGGTTTCGTGCATGGTTAAATTTTAAACCATGTAATGATAATAGTATTAATGACGACCGTGTAGAATATGTTATGAGCGCGGACTTTGATGTCTCGCAGTGGTGGGAACGTGCGTTCGCAACGAATCAGCGTGCGATCTCGAATGCTGCTTTTTAGATGATTTCAATGTTCATTTTGTTGCCGACGGTATCGTATAAATTAATTTTCTTCTCGTAATATTGTTTTTGTATACATCTTTTTTTTTATCATTATGATTAGTATTGTTATTTTTATTATGTTTCCCTTCGGTACATAACAATTTACAACGCGCACCCCTTCCCCCCCCAATCATTCGTTATCATATACCGCTCGCCACACGCCGAGTCGTCGTCGCGTCTCGTTCGACGTCGGGCAAGAAGAAAAAAAGTTCTCTACAATAACAGATTACACAGCGTTATTTATAATCGTCGTCATCGACAGAGTGGAGTGAAAAATTGAGATGTATCGTATTATATTAGCTGTGGCGCCGCCGAAATGTGTTTTGTCGAAGGTATTTTTTCGCCCCGGCTCCAAAAGACATTTATCATCGTCTTCGAAGACACGAACGTCGCTTCAATAGCCGAACACACACACACACACACACACACACACACACACACACACACACACACACACACACACACACACACACACACACACACACACACACACACAAAAACACACACAAATATATACATACAAAACACCAACACCACTCATAAACGCGTGGTATTCTACGCGTTGAACTCGCGCCGATTCCCATGCATTACTATGATTGAACGATAGTGAACGAGAACATACTTAACTACCTGTATTTTGATGTATGCTCTACGAAATTTTAAAGACTCTATCTTTATCTTTATTCGTATACTTATTGGATATTTGGCGGTGCGCGCAAACCGTAAGATTCGCTTGATGTAAATAATCATCCGTTGTCTTCACTGAAAACGTTTTGATGATTCAGAATATTTGTTTAGTCTCTTGTCGTAAATATTTTATAAATTCAAGACTTCATTTATTTAAATGCGTATGTCTCAAATAACATCAAACTTTTTTATTTTCATATTATGACCAAAAATCAATTTGATGTTTATGTATATATTTATTTTAAGTGTTTATAGTTAAACTTTTGACCAATTAACAACTTTAAGTTTTCGTTTTGATTTTTATTAAAATAACCTAGTTGTGTTTCTTCAAATTAAATATTTTTAAAAACAAATGAATTTGGACGGAATCGTTCCAATTATATATGTATGTATATATTTTAGTATGAGTAAAATAAATAAATAAGGTAAATTCGAAACATATATTTGTTAAATATTATGGATAGGTGTAATTATTGTTATTAATTTTATTAATATTGTTTTACATTTTATGTAATTATTATCTTTACAATTTTACTTCATTAATTTATAATATCTTAACTTAACATATTAATGTAATTGGTTTTTTATTAAGATATGCGTCTATATAGAACATATAAAGCAATAAAACTAATAAGATATTGTTAAACCAAATGATAGTTTAGATTATGTTTATCTAAACTCATGAAAAATACATTTTGTGTACAGTAATATTTATTTTATTTATACATTCAGTCTTCTATTGAGTGCAATAATCTGTAAACTGAAGTAGCAAGCGGACTTGGATTTTATTTGAATAATGCCATCATAATTATTAGACATTTAAATTTTTTATTTATTTTTTTTTTTAATACCATTAATATTGCAGATTTTTAAAAAGAGATAGTTAAACGTAATAATAAGATTGACCATTATCAATAAAATTAAGACTTAAAATATTAAAATCAATAACACAACAAATTGATAAGACAATAGCGGTGGAAGATGATCCTTCAGTCATTGACTTAGACAATGGTAATGAGTGTGCTTAATTTTCAAGAGAAGATAAATTATTTCTTTAGTAAAACAATGACATGCAAAGCTTCAATATAACATATACATCATTACATTTCACCGCTTTTACTCATATTTTTTTAATTTTGCCTCACAATTGTACGAAATGTTGAGAATTGAAAAATTATATCTTCAAATTACCATTTAGATAATATTTCTGATCTATAAAGAGGCGAAATTCAACTGTTGTGACTTTTGTAACTTTTGGATAGAAACTATTACCCGAAAAAGTGGTCCCAATAATAATAAATTAAAAAAAAACATTATGAAACCAATATATCTTTCGCATCATCCAGAATATAATACAATAGGTTCATATCCCAAGATTTACTTTGATATCGGATCTAATTTTGCCATAAAACTAAAACCACCACTAAGCCTAAAGTCAACAATCATTTCTGTTCGTTGCAAACTCACATGCTCTAAATAATTAATAAATCAATTATAATTTTCTAAGCTCATAACATCGCTGTAAGTGACCTATTTGTAAATAACCATGGTCACGAATAACATGTAAATAAAAGATAATTTTTTATTCATGAACTTCAAAGAAAACCGATATACCTTATATTGATTTAGCTGAAATTAATATTATGAGTTCGTAATGAGAAAAAATAAAAATAAATTCTTTGAGCGTAGTCATGTCTTGATTATTATGAAACTTAATTCAATAAGTTTTGTATGTATTATAAAATATATTCCATCCATGTGAGTGTTACGAGTTCTAAAATCATTTATTGAAGCCTTTTAAAGTTTTTAAAATCAAATTGAAAATTCAGATCATTCTGACTAGAAGGTTTTCAATTAATTTCTATTCTGTAATTTTGTGTTCAGTCTGTTTATTTGAGAGAACTTCAAACAATGGCCATTACTATAGATACCTAGTGTTGAGTACCTGGTATTGATTTTAAGTACTAAAAGTTATAAAATACACTATGTCTCAATTTTAATTTACAATCAAATACGTTGAAATATGTATAACAAATGCTACCATATACGAAATTTATTTAAAACTAAATAGTTATAATAATAGTTAGTAACAATATTTAAGTTCTTAAAATCATGCGTCACGCAATTTTTAACCTTTTCGGAATCATATACGGCCGTACGGGGTAATCATAAAATATGTTATGGCATTTGGCAGAAGGGAGAATATAGAAAACAATTTTTTCATTATGATATATATTTTTTATTAGAAAACTTTGTGTACGTTTATCGTAGGGTACGTAGGTATACCTATGTAAATATTAGTAAATTACGTAAATATAACATACTGAAAAAATATATTTACGTTTAAAAATAAAGCTTAAAAACTTATACAATAATAATTTTTTAAATTTCGTTTTTTATTTGACTTATATTTTGATTTATGTTGCGCATAGTTTTTGTAAACGGAGATATTGATTTAGCTTATTCTTTAATTATAACTCTGTTTTGATAATTCTATGTTTTATATTTGACGTTAAATTTATTGAACCTGTATACGTAGAGAAATTGTATTAGAATTAATAAGCCGAATTTCTATAGCACGAACCATATTGTTACCACGTCGTATTAAAATAAAATTTCAAGATCTTAATTAACATCAAAAATTGTTTCAAAAATCATTAACTATAAGAATATTTTTGATATTAAAGGGTAATTATATCATGACCAATATTCCAAAGACAAAATTACAAACCATAATCGATTAAGAGCTGGTTGCTTCTCCCCCCCAAAACGTCAATGTTATATAGCGTACCTCTAATCGTCACGATAACGCATTTTTGAGATATTTCTCTGTGAACTTTATCAACTTGATCTGTAATAACTGAAGTATTTAATGGCATTCAATTATGTATATAATTCTTAGTGCATTAAAAACTATGTAAAATACACTGTAATTTTTGAGAATAAAAACAACTTGAAGGCATACCTGCCGGCGTTCTAGAATGGACGTCACGCAATTTATATTAAAATAATATAATTAAAAGTAAAATCTTGATAACATATTTGACGGATATTATTTAAAATAAAAAACTTTTATGAGGTATGAATATAGAATGATGATTATGATTTTTTTTTGATTGAGTTATATGAACGTTTTTTAAATAGCTAGCAAACCGGACTTGACAGCTCTGCATGGAAAATCAACTCATTATCCTTTGAAATCCATTAGGACCCATATTGTTTTTAAAATTTAAATGACAATCAACAAAAATTATACGTGAATCGTCGGGAAAATGCATGTTTATAAAATCTAAATGTGCTTTATCCTTTTGATGGTCAAAATTTCACCCATACACATATGCGTGCAGGCACGTTGTACATGATGTCCAATTTGATGCTAAAAGCAATTTAATTACGTACAGTCTGTCGTCATAAAAATGTAACAATTATGAGTAAAATGCGTACAGATGCCTGTATCCCGAATAAATCGGTGATTTTTTCACAAATTAATTTAATGCTAAATACTTTTTTTCAATTCTTTTATAACGTTCATTATGTTTCGAAATTACATGTAAATATAATTCTTTACACTGTTTTAAAAATATCTGCCCTATACGATGTTCTTTAAATAGTATTTAAGTTAAGATGATCAAAACAAAATCAGGGAAACGCTTACGTTGTATATTTAAAACAGCTTTTAGTAGATTTCATTCCTTTATTCAAACACGTTAAACGTTATGATATGATTAATGATTAATAAACTATTGATTCGATGTTTGACACATTTACGTCAACGTTTTTAGAAAAGTATTGTGACAAGAAACATTAAAAATAAAATTATTTTGTGTAAAAATAATATAAAGTATTAAAAAAAGTTTCAAATAATACTACAACAGCTGAAAAAAAGTAAATTCAATTTTTTTTTTTTTAATGTATAAATATAATCAATGGTTCGTAAAAAAAAAAAATCTCCATGTTTACAAAAAGCGGCACCGTGGTTTGGTTTAAATTAAGTGCATATTATATTAGAGGATACGACTCATTTGCGTATAACTTTTTAAAATGCATATGTGTAAACATTTTAAAACAAAAATATTTCGACGTATAAATTGTGAAAATTAATGAGTAAACACGTACAACGGTACTCATGTTTGAATAAATAAAGTATAAAAAACGTATTGAACACAGTTTTATAGTAATTCATAATCTGAACGCTAAACTAGGTAGTACCCAGTAGATATATAACAGTTAAATTCACAATCGATATTTTTTAGTATCACTTATTCACCTACCTTTACCACGGGTGTGTACACGCATAACACGCACGCATCCACACACACACACACACACACACACACACACACACACACACACACACACACACACACACACACACACACACACACACACACACACACACACACACACACACACACACACATGGCCTCAATTTCATTATGTTTTTGCAATTTCGTATTTTTTTTTTATCGTTTCAGTGCGCATCGCTTTAGACGTGTAGTGATAGATTGAACATTACATTGATATGACAAATAAGAAACATTAAGTTACGTCCGTGCACAAACGGTGCGTTGATTTCTCGGCGAAATTCTCATCGAATGCACAAACTGTTGAAAGACTGATGCGTAGTAAAATCATATAGAAAAAAAAAAGATAAAACAGACAGTTTTGACACACGCGTGCAACTACAGATACGTAGAGCTGTGTTAGCTAGCCGTAAAGTGTACACTCACCTAAACGTGAGATATTTGTGCGACTGTTGATCGGCCTTCGTCGCCGACCAGTCGAACGTCAGCAGATTGCCGTCGGTCGCTGTGGGATGTCCTCGAGCCAGCAGCCTGCCGTTTACGGTGATCGAGTAGTTGTACAGCGTCGACACGCCGGCCGTGCAGTTGATTCTCACTGCGCGCACGGAAAACAAAAAAATAACAATAATTATAATTATTAAAACGAAAAATAAAAACAAAAAATAATAATCGTTATGAAAATTCGCGTACGTCACGCGCGTGAAGTGGTCGTGTCCGGGCACGAACAATAGACGCACGAGAGAGGACAATGTACGTATTATATATTATACGCACTACGAGAGCCCCGTGCAAGTGTACGAGTGCGATACGAACGCGTATGTTATATTTACACGTCGCCTACACACGAGCACGTCAAAGACGCAGTTTCAACGTATCAAAGAGGCCGCCGTTATCCATGAAAAGCGGTTCGAGAAAAACGCTCACCGAGTAGAGAGTAGTAAAAAAAAAAAAAGAAAAAAAATAATAATAAATTAAAAAGAGTTTTTCATCCGTTTCGACGCTGAGCGTATGACGAGAGCTAAACGTTGAGGGGTCTGACTGACCTCTTTGCGGTATCCGGGTATACGAATACGGTACGCAAAAGGCACATAAAAATATACAGGGCGTCTCAGCGCTTTTTTACCGTCGCGACTTTATTCGCTTTGTGTAAAATCATGAATTTAATGTGTACCACAGTTTCGTGAACAAAAAACAATATTTTCGCCACAGAACGGGTACGTTAAAAACACGTAAACACACACACACTCACACATGCATGTGTACATAAACCGGAGCACCTTAGCTGCGTCTCGCTATATCGGTCAGGTGGTATTTTCGGATTTCATGGGTCTTCCGAGTTTCGGGATACATCAATTAATATTATAAATATAAACATGGATTGATTTTGTTTCCGTTCTCTGGTTGATGAATAATAATAAGCATGTTGCCGCTTATTGTCATCACATACAATAAAAACCATACTACCGGTTAGGCTTTGTATAATTAATAAGTGATATTATATATTTATTTATTTATAGAAATATTTTAAGAGTTTTTCAAAAAAGTAAAAACCTGACTTTGGATCTAAATTATTTATGTAAGGTTATAGTCATAAATCTAATTGTTGACCTACATTTTTTATGTAAGATTAAATGTAAATTATATAATGGTAGTAGTATTTATTAGTATATAATAAATGTATAATAGGATTAAACCATATAGAAATATATTTATCGAGTAAATAATCTAAATTAAAGCGTATGGAATGCACATTTCGATTTATCGTATTATCGTATTTTCGCTAGCGATACGTATGTCTAATAAGTCGGGAATCAATTAGTATACAATTTTTATTATTTAAGTCGGGACTCAATTCAGACAATTTTAAAACCGTGTTTTTTTGGGGGGGGAGGTTCAATTCAAATTTACTGGCAACAAATTTTAATTTATTAAATGATGAGTTGTTTATGATAACCCCTGAATTAAATACACGAATCGCGTCCGGGACGCAATTCAAGTATACCTTTTTCACGAGAAGCAACTCGTGTGCTCTCGTACAAACGTGTGCACACGTACACGGTACGCACGTATCATGTCTAAATACATATTTTACTATACGTTTTTCTTTGATCGAAGAGTTTTATTGATTAAAATTTACATTTGATAATTAAAGAAAAAAAAGCACCTTTTTATCGAAGACAGTGAAAGAATAATCAGCTTACTTCATCGGGCGAAAACATATTGTAATTAATATGATATAAAATCATTCGACGTGTTAACATGCGATTCGTAAGAACTGATAGTGGAAACTTTTTCATTTTGCGTTGAGAAACGCACGTTTCTTTTTCATTTTTTTTTTTTTTCATTTTCGTTTTCATTATTGGATGAATAATTTACGTTCGCGTACGTGTGGTTCAATTCGGAAAAAACCTCCCGACAAGGTGATATAACCCCCCGCCGCTAGGTCTGCGTTCCGTAAATACGCCTCCGTGTTATATAGCGTCCCTGCAGACGCCCGGAGTCACTTACGGTCCGCCGTTACGAAACGGTCGTTTCTCCCGCCCCTCGCCGCATCTCGCGAATTCAATGCGTACGAACGTACCACGGACATACTGCAACAACAGCTCTACAAAACGCACGGCGCCATGATCAAAAGAGAGTGATCTATATATTTTTTTTCCTACCGGCCGTTTCGCAGGATCGGCCGACTTCGGTGTTTTTTTTTCCATCAGAGATGTTTTTTTAATATCATTATTTACCGGCCAACGCTTCTCGAGTAACCGGTGAATTTCTGAATTCCGACCTTTAAAATAATTAACTGTACAACGTGCAATAACACGCCACAATCGAATAATTCAAAATAGGCAAACGATATTAGAATATATATATAACTATAACGTTTTACCTACGCGGCGAATGCAATTATTCGAGCGGTCGGGAATTTTCCGAGAACGAGTAGCGACGTATTGAAACCGTTCCCGGTCGGGCTCGATTTAAAATCGTGCGTAGGCGCATCGGGCGTTTGTGTGTTCCGAACAAAACACAACGTGACGACGACGTTTTGTGATTATTCGAGGAAAACAAATAAATTACCCCAGGGCAGTAGCGTACGATTCGAAAACGTACCGGAGGACCGACGACGCGTCGCGGAAAATATAGACGACGGCGGCGATGGAGGCGGCGGCAGCGCGAGTTTCCCAAAACGTCAAAACGAAACCCTCACCGCCGCCGTCACGAAATAATAATCTGTGACATATTATGCGCGTTCGGCGAACATCCACGCGTTTTCGTCACACCCCCGTGTCGTGGCGTCGTTGCCATTGTTCGAAGTGCTGCCTGACAAGTAGTAAAAGGGGCCTTCTCCTTTAGTCTCTACGTGCGCGTAACTATCTCATTTCGCTCGCAAATTCTTGTATAAAAGTCTATATATATTTACATAAACACACGCACGCATAGAAAGAATAACGTACGCCTTAACAATAGTGTCTGCAGGATATCACAACTCCCCGTTAACCTGCAACGACCATGTTGACTGAAATAAGCCTACGTTTTATCACGAAAAGATACGAAAAAAAATATACATACTTTACACCACGAGTATTATTTGCTCTTTCGACGAGATTATCGGTGACGGGTGCACTTGAATTTAAAAAAACGACCAATCATTTTTTCCCGTAAACGGTGTCGAGCAAATATTCAGTTTTAAAATAATACAAAAATTATAATTCCGGCATTAAACGATTGTGAAAAAAAAAATCATGACAAACGATTTTTGAGATTTTTTCAGAATTGGTTGTAATATATGCGTATCATGGATGAGGACATGTTAATAAATTTTCGGGTCGTAATGTGAAACTTAAAAAATGACAAAAGATAAAAAAGTTTAACAACGAGGTATTTTCAAAGTTCAGTATTTAAATCAAAAGCAATTTTTTTTTTTTAATTTTATCAAAATATATCCATAAGAGAGTGTTGTTAATATTTGGTGAAAATTACAAGTTTTCAGCTATTTTACTTTTGAAATTGTGTCTAAATAACTAAAATCGATTTTATAAAAATCTCGTTTACGGCATATTTTATCGTTTTTACGGTAGTTTTTTCCAAATATTGAAAAAAAATTCTGAGAACGGGAAAAATCGAAATGTTCATACTGCACAAAAGAAGCAATTTCTGATCTACAGAGATTAGAGGGGCTTTCAGACAAAACAGACGGGAGAAAAAATAAACATTTTTGTAAAACCGATAGATCCTTATCGCTTCACCGAGAAGCGTAATATAATAAACGTTACCGATTGAGCACGAGTCAGTGTATACTCGTCGATGACGCAACATTCCGTGTAGGTGCTGCGTGTGTGTGCGCGAGTGATTTTACCCTGTACTCGGTCATAAAGTGGGTAAACAAAATGTATTATTATTTTCTTTTGCCTTCCACCTCCTCCGCCGCATGTTTTGTATATTTACCTCAATTGAATTTATCGTTAAATAATTTAATTCAATACATAATATATTTGTGTATTAATCAATGATGTTACTACGTACTACACCCGTAGCCGAACCAACGGCCACCGATAATGGAACTTGGATGTTTTCCCCTGAGACATCCCCTCCGCGGCTCCGTATATAATTCAGAACAGGTATAGAACTTTCCCCCCGAGATAGAACGTTTCTACTCCTATACCGGAATCATAAATGGCGATAATTTTTAACTCGTTTAGTAACACTGTGTAAGTGTATCTTACTTGAAATAATAACAAATTAAACTACGCTGCAATGGTCTACGGTTCGAACCCGAGCCAAAATATAGCTCCGATTTCATAAGACTAAAAGGCGTTCATATCGATTAATTACTACTAAGTAGATTGAAAACTTTGCGTTTTACTTGTTCACCAGACCCCCAACGTCGCAGTAGTTTAAGTCTGTAGACGTTACCACGTTTTGGAACGAGATAATCATTACTCGCGAGATTTAGGATTTCGATTAATACACATTTATAATATACAAATACATTTATAGTAAAAAAAAATAACCCCATACAGCGTTTTAAGACGATTCCTAATCACCGATAGATTCTGGCACGTCACGATTCTGCCAATAAATTCTGTTGCTTCTGTTCATCGTGTTGCGTCCGGTGAAACCGTCGCGAAGAAAAACGTAACTGGAATTCAGTTTGAATATTGTAATATACAATGGTTTTTAAAATAGAGATATTGCGCTGTCGTGAGCCGAGCGACGACGATCGTGACGTACGAAGGGAAACATCGCTCGCACCGTCGTATAATATTATCGTCCCGGAATTTTTGAACATTTGAATTTCACGTCACGGGTGACAACTGGACGGTAACAGCTACATAATATTATCATGAGTGTATTACGGCTGTCGGTACGGCGAAAATGTAGATACGACGAAATCCCCGTTCGTAGAAACGGACCTCGGGGGCGAACAGAAGCCGCGTGATAAATCGGTATTTTCTCGAGAAACAGACGGCGCCAAAAATTTTGTGTAACGAGAAAGAAAAAAAAACGTCACGTATATACATAGTGCGCCGTAGTATAACGGTTTATTTTGGCGTCAACATCCGGAAAAGGCAAAACCATTTGTCATCTGGCCGGCCGGAGGAAGAGCGGTGGGTATGGTGGTGCTTCTCACACACACACACACACACACACACACACACACACACACACACACACACACACACACACACACACACACAACACGAAATATTGCGGCGCAATATTATTTTATGCCGCCGTCACCCTCCCGCGGCACGCACGCGCCCCGTAGACGCGAGCACCGGTCGCGTGCTTTCGGCGAGTCGTCGACCCGAACGATCGAGGCAGGGCCATATTTACCATTAGGCAGGGTAAGCAACTGCCTATGGCCTCCGCTATTAGAGGGCCTCGGATTTTTATGAAGCTTTTTTTTTTTTTTTTAGATGACTACTTGCATCGTATAAACTAAGTATAAGAAACATAATATTTCAAAATAATAAAATTATTAATCCTTATCAGCGTAAAATTTAAATGAAAATAAATAAAAGTCTAAAAGTCTATTTTTATACATACTGGAAACACCATACGGCCATACTGGTTATATATGGCCTGTGGCCACTGGCCACCAGTCACAACAAATATCACGAGTACCTACATAATAAATAAGTACACACTCATCATACGATTATGGGAACCGTGACTCGTGACTTGTCAGTACTCAGTGGTCAGTATATTATTTAACATTTTCATTTGCAAAAGTTATTATTCGTTAAATGTTTCTACTTTGTAGTAAAAATTTTTTCTTATAAAATTGATTTATATTTTTATTGTTAACGTTAGTTTCAACGCATAGTTTATCACACATTATTGGTATCTGGGAGTTTTATAGAACTCATTTGTGGAGGGGGGGGCTATATACGCTAATGTTGATAAGGGGCCACATTTTTGATTTTGCTTAAGGCCACCATATGTCTAAATCAGGCCCTGGATCGAGGAGAAACAACAATGACGGCGGTGACCGCAATGATAATCGTCGGCGATTCTCGTGTCGCGGTGGGCGTTGGTGACGGCCACGATAACGTATTATACGCGTCGCCGCGGCGTTACGATTGCTGTTATAGTATACGACGGCAACGATGGCGGCGATACCGCACGCGGCGCGCACGTGCTCGCGACTCGCCGAGTGTCGTTTGTGCAACCGCGCGCGATCGATACTATCGATCATCGACGGATGAGCGTCAGACGCCGTTGGTCGAGAGCGGGTCTCACCGGCCGCCGTACGCCGCCGCGTTGCGGCAGTTCGGCGGCGGGCCCTGTTGAATTAATTAATAATAAATCGTGTTGTATACAGGGCGATTGGAAATTTCGTGCAATTGCAATTCGATCGCATAAGCATTCGGAGTACAGTAAAATGCACGTCGTGAAAGTTCTTTTGTGCGCGGATATCTAAAACGATTAGTGTATTTCATTTTTTTTTCCAACTATCTTTCGGAGATTCTTTAGGGTGTAGACTTTTAAAATCAAATAAGAACCTCGATACGTATATATATTTTTTCCAACTCAATGTAATTGGCATGGTTTAAGTGTCTGAAAAACATAAAATGATGCAAGATTCAAAGCCGGAGAACATTTTTCGCTTTTTAGAAATCGTATTTTAACCACACGCGATGCGATTTTCAAGCTGCGAGCGGTCGCGTACAATAGACCGCGCGCTGTTGACCTGGACCGCACCGCAATTATTGCAGTACCACTTTTGTAAACTTCAAACCGCTCTCAAACATAGAGTGATGTGCCAATTAATGTTTTTCATTAAATTAAATTCACTAAAAAATACCTTCACGTTATACTGAGAAAAAGCTAAGGTTCCCGTTTGATTCGACAAATTAACTCCCAAAACTGCCCTTTAAGCGTAGTTAAAAATATGAAATTTACTAACCGTTTTAGGGTTTTTTGAACAGGAAAACGTTTGTGGTATATATTTTATTCTATTTTGAGTGTAGAATTGATGAAATTGCTTTGAGACAAATTTTTATTCGGCCTGTATAACATACGCGAATACACCAGAGCGATTTAATCGAGGACGTGGCTAAGACGCGACGGCAGGGTGAGTGGGAAGGCCTACACCCGTCGGACAACAGCCGGCCGACGGCGCTGACGTTTCATACGAGTCACGTTTGTGACGTAATGATATAACACTCGGCTCGTTTCGATCGAATCGCACACGACACTAAAATATTCGCATCGTGTCATCGTTACTTCCGCCACTCGTGTGATTTTGACTCGAACACGAAAACCGCGTTTTGCCGCCGACGCATGCTCGAATAGTCGGCCACGTGATTGGCAGGTTTGTGTGTGTGTGTGTGTGTGTATAGACTGCGTTTTCTTTCGTCTCAGTTCGGACGCATCAGTAATGATTAATCTTATTTTAAAAATGACGTATTTGGAATATTGATTTCAAAAGATAATCTCAAGTGATTTTTTTTTTTATCAAACTCATTGAATGTCAATTGCGTATGGTTTCCGATACAACGTGAATACATCATACAATAACGCCCACAGGTGTTAAGACGCCGGTGTAACTGCAGACAAATCTCACACCGTTCGTTCTCCCTGCTTTTGGCAATATCCTAGCATATTTATATTCTCCGTACAAAATATCCTAGGAAAATCCGTGGGAATATGATTCAACAGAGGCACCGATCCGTGTGTCTCGTCCCAATACGCGATTTAGTGCCTGGTGAATTGATGAATGATCATCTAGTGGATGCATAAATGATGCGAATACGACCACGCAGTTATCGCGCGAGACACGTCTCGAGCTCATCGACAGGCTGTTATTTAAATTTTAAATTTAGTCATCTCGTCAACTCGCGTTGTCTACCCCGTTCGATTAATATCCACACATCGTCACTGCTGTTACGTTTATGTATTATGGAATAGAGATGGAGATAACTTATGACACGCGTGTATGGTTTAAATAATAAACAAAACATTTTACGTCACGACGTATATCAAGCATATTATAATATAACTGAATCGTTTTTTTTTTAATTTTTTTAATTTTCATTGCGAAATCCTGGCACGCAACCCGAAAAAGGTTCGCCGCCTCAAATGTAGGGTGTTTCACAAAGACGTGACGATTTTGCATCGGAAAGACACGTAACGTTGACAATTTTCATGATACCTACAGAAACACCCTATATGTATACCTATTGTTGTTTATACTATTAAAACAATGTTTACCCGTCGGTGTTTTTCAGTGTTTTATAACGGTAGATAAGAAGGAAGGCTACGTGTCCCACGTACAAATAAATCAACCGATGTACATAAATTTGTTCGGTATTTGGTTTTTTTTTCGCACGTTTCGTTATTAGCCAAAACGAGAAGGTGTGAGCCAAGTAAACAGAGGGAGTTAGACAGAATCTCCCTGGCAGTTGATGATCGTAAACAGTCTCCCCGCACTAGGATATGCGTCGATACGTGTAATAAAGATGGATCGGTGACGGCGGAGACACTTCACATTTTGTTCAAACCCGCTCACACAAGCCCGTACGGACATGTGACATGAGCGATCAGCTGTTTTCCGTCCGACGTCATCCGTCACGTACGACTCACGAGACCGCGGACCGTCAGTCGACTGGTTGTGTTTCGAACGATTATCGTGAGCATATCGATCAATTAATTTCACGTTTCGTGCGAACACTTGTCATGACAAATCGACAACACGGCGGACAATAATCGTTGTGATTACCCCAACCCGGCAAATTCGAGTGACGTAAAGGTGACTTTTTTTTTATCAGTTGAACGGGCACGAAGACGGGACCCACCGCCCTCCGATCGCGTCCTTTTGCGTACGTGTGGTCGATGTTTTTCCAGAACGATGCTGCAGGTGCCACTCGTCGGTGCGTGTCGTTCTATCATACCGCATCCCCCCGCGTCCCCCGCGTACACGACACTCGCGACCACGTATTACGTTATTATTTGTTTATCGAACCGTCCGTAACGATTGGACAGGGTGGCGCGACATCGTTCGATAAATCAAACAATAATATTATTATTAATGCGCTAAACACACTCGTGTAATACGCGGGTGGGCGTATTGGTATACCCACCACCACCACTACACTACCACTACTACTACTACTACTACCACAACCACTACAACCACTACCACCACTATTACCACTACCACTACGACTACTACTACTACTATACTAATACACTATTACTACTATTACTACTACTACTACTACTACTACTACTACCACCGCTACTACTACTATTGTTCGCCACGTTACGGGCGGTACGTTCGCGCAGTGAAAGGTCAAGTGTAAATTACAAGGGTGGTCGGGAGGCCGTTGAGCGTAAGAGTATAATATGCGCGCTCGGGACCAGGACGACGAGAGGGGTAGAACGTATACGGCGACGGGGGTGCGTTTACGAGCATATTCCCCGCTTCGCCCCGCCCGAGCGAGTACTCTGACCGTCATCGCCGCAGCCCCGTTCTCCTCCTTCCCCCCTGGCCTCCTGACGTTCCGTCATATAATTACACGGTACGCGCCCGTCTCTCGCCCACCTGCCGGAGCCGTTGACAAGAGGAGCCGCGCGCGCGGCCGGGAACGCTTTTGTTTCGGTTCCGCCGCCGCCTTCGCCGCAGCGGCTCTCCGTCGGAAAAATCGTTTCTGTTGGCGATGAAAAAATCCACGCTCGCGTGAAACACTCGCTTTTTCGAAAAAAAAAAATAAAAAAAAAAATAGTAATAATAAAAAAGAAAAAACGAAAAAACCAAGAAAGGGCTTTTAAAAAAAAAAAACTTCTTCGTCGCGCACACACGTACACGCGACTCGCACGCACACGCAGGGCAGCACGCATTGGCAACGCCGTGACGGTGTTATAATAATAATAATATTATTATTATTATTCGTCGATAGGCAATTTTTGCTATTGTTGCGCGCCGACCGTTGCGGCGCGGCCCGCCAGGTAATAACATAATGATATCACCGTCGAGCACAATGAATAATATTATTATGATTAATATTATTATTATTATTATTATTATTATTATCATTACAATTATTATTATTAATTCCTAACGAGGGTATAATGAAATCGAATTTACTCGACGCGCGAAACACAGAAGCGGTTATTATTGTTATTATTATTATTGCGCGGGCAGTAAAATAAAATACACCCGTTTTAATACCGCGTAATTGTTGTGTTTAGTCGGATATTATTTTTTTAAATATTCTTCGCTGGTTCCGGTGTAATATCATGCCCGGCGGGATGGTATTAAAACGTTTACTATGATTATTTATGTCTCTGTATAAAAAATGAAAATAATTTTTTTTTTTTAAACGTGTAACTACAACATTATTATAATGACGTATTTCATAATTTGAAACTTTAATATGTTTGCTGAAAATACTGAGGTGTTCATTGTACTGCATTCGCAACGTTTATTTTTCGCCAGCGCTCTCGTAATCAACAGGAATAATCGTAATCACAGTACTAAGTGTCCGTTTCAAAAAATAATAATGCATATTAATGAAAATTTTTCATTATTATTTTTAAACGTTTGCAAAAAAAAAAAAACTTTTTGAAACGTCTTCACATTTTTTTTCTGATTAAAATGTTGTTTAACAACTGCACACTTGGCGATTGAACTTTATTCTATCACTAGAAATCAGAAGGAACGAAACAGCGCTGAAACCAACTGTTATTATACACAGTTAAAACTTACTGCACCAGTTAAAAGCCAACACTGATATTATATTTTAATAACGAAAATGTCGCTCTCCGCGTAAAATGTACATTAATTGTTCGCGAAAATGATTTAATAACTAACACAACGAATTTGTACGAAACAACGAAAATATGACGACTTACAAGTATCGGAGACATTTCATCATCATAAATGTGTGTAAGCATACCTATTTATATATAAATACATTGTTTTACGTTGGGATACACGATTTTTTTTAGACTCATCTACAACACCTCTTCTTCCAGGACACGTACACGTAGATTCTATATATATATATATATATATATATATATATATATATATATATATATATATATATGACATACATTTTTTACATTTCATTAATTTCGTTCACCGAATGTATCTGTGCTGTTTTCCTGGCTGCAATAAGTCAAATAGTTTTGTAGTCACAAGAGTTTGACTATTTATGACGGGTCTGACGATAAAATGAAAACATACACTTAGGGAAAAACTATGCACGATCGAGAGATATGTATAACGTAGGTATCAATTTATACGATATTTCAAAAGTTGTGTTATTGTTTAACTGTGATAGAGCACGAGTTTAATATTATAATGCCGCGGGACGTATAGCTCATACTTTATGTATATATACTATGCACGTGCTACATTAATAAATTAATTATATATATTTCACCGTTAACGTCTGAAATTATATATTCTACGGTGAAAACTAGAGCGGCATTAAGAAGTAAACAAACTGAACACAAATTTATAATTTAGTTTTTATGTATGTTACAAAAAAAAAATGCAAATTTAAAAATGAAAAACCCACGTAAACCCAATAGTTTAAACTTTGTTCAAAATATAATGTTATCGCTATAAATCTGATAAATTACAGAGCAATTATAATTTTATAGTTCATGAAAAAAATATACGTATATAAGCTTTGAAATATTCTAAACGAATAATAAATAACAGATAGGCTTCATAAATATTGTGTGTTCAATTTTCCAGTCGTCAAAGTTGCGACCCAACATGGACAAAATTACAGATTTTATCAACAGAAATGTTAATAAATGTATTTATAACTTGGTTCGTGTAAATGGTACGTTTAAACCATAATCCAAACTTCCATAGAAGTTTATGAAACAAAATTATAAGACTGTTTTGACGCATGCATCTACACGTTTTTTTTTTAAGAACATAAAGTCCGAATTCACCGCTGACCGAACAACACATAAACACGGTGTATCACATGAATTTAAATTTACTGTATAATAATATAACATAACACAGAACGTATTATAGTCGTGATTCAACGTTGAATTTATACCAAAAGGATATATTTTCATTGACGAGATGCATTATTCTAACAAAATGTTGATTACCAACATAATTAGCGGTGTAATTAGAGATGATTAAAGGATGCACTACACAATACACATAGAGGGCCTGATTACGAACTAAAATTTCGACTATACAGTTCAAATCACGTATGATTGACTTCGGTACCAGATATTCAGATCGTCAGAATTAAAATCGAAAATATAATTAATAAAAACGTCGGATTTTCCAAAATATTTCAAACTCGAGACCCAGTGTTCGAACGCTGTCTAATACCGTGAAAACTCAATGGCACTATCGATGAAACACAGTACAGTATTCTAGTGGGCGTTTCTTATATAATTTTATTGAAACTGTTTTACATAAAAAAAAAAAAAAGTTCGTAACACTATTTCAATATGAAAAATAGTCAACTGAATTTGTAAAATAATATACGCGTGGTTGGAAAACTAATGCATTCTAACGCCTTGCTCTAAACCTAAAATTATTTGTACCCAAAACGTGCATGACTGCGAAACATCACACAATTCAAATGAATTTTAGACATTCGGTTGACAGCCATTTTAAAACTATAATGTTATATTATTTAAAAAAAAAAACAGTAGTCGTGAATTCCTAGAGGCTGGAATATATTTCCAATAGAAAACCATTTCTCGGTGACGAAATATTGTTCAAAGTTTTTTTCGAACACACGTGTGGGGAAAATTAAATGTTATAAAACAAAACCCAATGGAAACCAATACGACAACATTATTTATACGTTTAGCATAAAAATATACAGTTATGTGCGAACTCCGTGCGTCAGTCTCTTCGCCATTTGTAAATATGTCTCTGTAGTCATAATATATTGGATCAGATTACGTGTTATGGATGGAAAATAAAATCGTACTACATTTTGAAAATTCAATTTAATTTTTTTACCCGCAATACAGAGGATAATTTATCACGTTGATGTCATCTGCCCCTGAATAGAATTTAAAATATTATAAAATACACTATTCGTTTTCAAACGTAATTGAGCGCGTTTGCATTCACGTGCAATTCCGTAAGCAAATACCTAATTAGTTTTGTTTCTTTTAATTTAAAAAAAACTGTTTCATTCGTTAAAAGTAAGAGACTTAGTTTTCCGTTATGACGTTATTATTATTATTACTATGATTATTTTTTTTTTTATTTTTTAAATACTTGATTTTTAAGTATATAATAATTTTGTTTACGCTTATTATATAATCCATTCAGGGAACATAAGTAAATATTTTTTATTGGTATAGGTACTTCGAATAAAAACTAATTTGAAATTGTTTCAACTTTTCTACAAAACTACATATAAACAAAAAACAAAATGTAGAATCGCAATAAACTTGATATTTAAATACTAACGATACAAATATACATTTTTTTTTTTTTTATTATATAAAGTACTTTTTAAATAAATATCACGTTGTAACCTGTGGGAAATTTCATAATTATGCAATGTACGTCATTAATTTGATAATTTTATTTTATGAGTTGATATAAATAAATAATACTATTAATATATATATATATATATATATATATATATATATATATATACATATTTAACTACTTCATTTTAATATTTCTCATTAGGTTATTCAAATATTTTTTTCAAGTCAATATCAAATAATTTAATTTAAGTTATTATAACTAAGAAAACAAAACTATCCATCAAAATAAAGGTACGTCTAGTTAGAGCTAAGTAAAAAAAGGTGATATCTTTCAATAGTGTTAAGATGTTTATGAAGACTAAACTATCAAACAAAGTTTAAGCTGAGAATGATTAATGTACTTTAAAACACATTATAATATTACCCTGAATATGTTTCAGGCTATTTTCGTACTTTTACCTAACGAATTTTGCAAGAACAACATCGTTTTAAAAATGATCATTGATTATAATATTTTAGTTTTAGGTTTTTCGATGGAAAGAGAAAGCTTTTAGTTCCATACGCTTCCATAACAATGTGTTTTCTTTTTTAAAACACTGTTTTAGGGTAATAAAAGTGTTCCAAGCTGTCCAAAGTTTTGTATACACTTAGAAGATCTTAGAAGATAGCAACACAGAGTTCAGCTGGTATTTAAATCGATTCATTTATGCAAATGCTCAGTAGTTAGTAATTAGACTGTTAATTAGAAAATCAAATACATTGTGCCACAATACGAATCCGCGGTTAAAATTACTCAAATCTTTGTAATCCAGGCGACAATGCAATAGTCATTGTTTACGTGCCTGTGAAACATTAACAATTACGTTTAGGTTTGGTGCAGATAAAATTCCAATTAGGTAAGATAAATAAACATCCGTGTAAATAATAATAATCATAACGATAATGGTAAATGAGTAGATCGTTTAAGGACACGTCATGCCGTCAAGTGTACGGCGAAATCGCACCGATTATGCCAAAAATTGTTTTTGTGATACCGCGCAGTGTTCGCTGAACAAAAGCGGAGAATATTTTTTTAAGGCAAACTAATTATCATTAATTAAGAAAAACAATACGACACGGTGAATGAAATAAAACAATCGGTTCAATTGGGACAATATTTAATTTCGAATTTCCTACTGCGTCGTGATAATAGAAAAAAATTGGTATTTGTCAACGGTTACTGAGAAAGTGAGGAAGATACCCCCGTCTCGTTTAGCTTATTTCCGTGTAGTTTAACGTGCATAAAATATAATTTATCATCGGTATTGCGAGTGTTTGAAATTCAGAAGATATCTTCAAATTTTAAAATATCCATGAATAGAGGAACTCGATTCTTCCGTGCTTAAATTTGTTAGAGCTTTGATAATAATCATTATTCAATAATAGATGTTAGGGAGAAAAATGTTCACTGAGAAAATAATAAAACGTCAAATAATAATATTTTAAACGTTGAACTATATCATCCACAGATATATAAAACAACTAGATAGCCGACTCAGTGATAAAGTCTCATAAGACCTATGAAGTCTGACAGCCATATGCGAACAGGGCAAATGCGATTAATTAATCCATGAAATATTTAATTACTTCATGACTTTTTTAAAAACAATTTCTGAATTCGCCTGATTAAGAGGACGTTGCAGTCGTTGCACAGATATTTGTTTTTTTCCGTCTTACAAGTGCGTACATCGAAAAATGTACGCTCGGCCGATCACGTTCATCACCATTAGTTGACAAAATTTGAGTAAATTTACCTCTTGTACAATTTAAAGCTAAGATTATTATCAAGGGTATGTCATAGGCTTTTTTATTATATTTTAATTTCAAAGCGAGTTATAAGTTTTGAAGATGTACAAGTAATTTACAATTACTACTCATGTGTTAAGTATTGCCAAAACATGGTTTGACAAATGACAATAACCTCCTGGAACTTAATTTAACAAAAATTTGCTTTATAAACTTTAGTATAAATAAATCGTCAACCATTGGTAATAATTATCTTAAGCCTCATAAAAAAAAAACTGTAATGAATTTAGTATAAATACAGTGATTGCTATTAATAATGACAGTAGATGTAATTCTTAGATGTACTTCTTCAATACTCATTCAAATGACTTTGCTCTTAATATTTGGATCAGGAATCATAGATGGAATAGCCGTCTCCTTCAAGTATAGTTTATAACTACCTCCTGGTTTTAAGCCATAGTCAGACTGTACAATGTGTTCACTACAAATATAACTATTTTTGGTAGGAAAAAACCCTTTCCGATGTATAGCAGTAATCCACAATTGATTCCTTTCTGGATGTTTTAATGGAAATCAATGGGAACAATCTTATTATAGTTTTTACATACCTAACTAATAATAAGTTGACATAAGATATAGCAATGTATAACTTACGAAAAAAAATGAACTTTGCTTCCTTTCAGTCTCCTATTGACACAACCTGACACAGAACAAGAAACCATCATGATGTTGAATTACTTGAATTGCACTTTATAGTTTATAGTTTATAAATTATAATCGAAAAATTGTGTTTCAATCCGAATCCATATAAAAAGATGACTGATATATAAAACAACATTTTTATATTATATCTTTGGTTTCAATCACAGAAAAATTATATTTCATGGAATAATATAAAATGTCATGGATTAATCAATCATATTTTGCCCTGTTCGCATATCGATTCTAGACTTCAATTTTATTCGTTTAGTCGGCTATCTAGTTGTTTTATATATCTGTGATATCATCAAAATATTTCAAGATGATACAAAAGCGCCTAGAACGATGATAAAAAGGCATTCTTCAAGCAATCCTTCTTCCCTTCAAAATGTAAGCCACAATTTTTATTTATCTATAGTATATGATGGTATCTAAAATATTTTTTAGTATTTTCGAATAATTTTTTGTTGTTGAGCAAAACATAAATTTGTTCAATTTTAATGTGGTTAACTACTTACTAATTAAATGGACCAATTATGTGCTCAACATAACAGTGATGAGAAAGTTAGAAATTAAAAATTAAAAAAATTAACGAAAATAGCTTCATTTTTCAAAAATATTATTATCTCTAATATGACAATCGTACATCGCATTTATATGTTTAACAATTTTTCAACGCATTTTGTGTCATTACATGATATATTTAGTATTGTTTTTGTGAGTTAAGTTTTACTCTATCAATTGTTTCATTTATTTTTTCATTTTATTAAAAATTACGTTATGATAAATTTAAAACCAAAAAATATTATACAGATTTATATCATTTTTCATAGGAAATACCGATTGTTGAAAAAATATTTTAAATTATATGTCTATTGCCTACGTCTATGTCTGAGTGATTTCAAACAAATAATCACAAAGTTGAAAAAATATTTTTTGAGGCCTTATATTTAAGACCACACGGATGACGGCACAGTCAAAACAAATGTATAAAATAATAAATGATTATAAATGTTTGGAAGTCAAATCAGATAATTGAGTTGTTTTATGTCTGTCAATCAACTCAAAGTAAAACAATTCCAATAAACTTGATGGCACACCATTGATCGATGAATAGTTAGAACTTTTGTGAATTATTGCTTCATAATAAAACAGAATGGACGTTTAATAAAATTTTTGATCAATAATATAATTAAAAATGTCTGAGAAATTAAACTTTTTTATGTCTGTGTATGAGTACACAGATATTGCACTACACGATAAAACTGTATAAATCCATAAAACGGGACACATTAAATTTTAAAATAATGTTAAAACTACTTAAAAGTGAATATCACATAAAATCGCACAGGTCGGTTAAAATTAAAATCGACTATACACTGTTTGTTGTTTGTGTTTTATTATTAAATACTTTCAAAACAAAATATATCCAACACACGCGTATTTTAACGAATATCGCCAATAGACGTATTATAATAGTACCTTATACGTACTAAACGAATTGAATTGACACCGTGATAATTCTAGTTATCGCAGAAATATTGGCGTATCAATATTGATGATTGAAAATCATTTTCGTCATGTTGATAAAATCAAAGTAGATACATTTCTGAAAGCTAAAACTAAAACAATCAGGAGTTTCTAAACCTTGAAATTAGCACTTTTTGATATCGAAACGCTGCAAATGTTTTACGTAAAGCCTTACGCGATAACCATAAAACATTGAAACACTAATATCCTAATTATTGCAACGAAAGATAAAAACTAGACGTAATGTTAAATAAAAAGATCTCTCGATTATTGACCTTGAATGGATAGAATTTTTTTTTCTTGAAACTTTATAATCAGTGTAAAGAAGAATCTATTACTCTTTCATAGTAATAATTTTGTATTCATATCTCATATTTCGAAAGACTTCAAGTGGACAAAACAATAAAGTCCGATTCACTTATCTTTATATGTACTACTATGCGAACAGAATTTACGAATTTAAAGAAGTAATTATATTATCAGGGAATTTGTTTGTTTGCATTGAACTTAAAATAATAATAATAATAATAATAATCATAGCTCTTAAAAAATTGCTTGTTCTGAAAAATTCCTGTGGGATTTACATTATTTATTATATTTTTTTCTTGGCTATATTTTTGTTCTTTATTTTACGATCCAAGTATTAATATTATTTATTTATATAATTATTTTAAAATTATACATACTGATAAAAAATAATCCGTTTAGAATAACTGCACGATTTTTTAGTGGAATAAATTATCCGATTATAAATAATTTACATACCAATTCTCATTTTTTGCTTCAACGTAATTTAACAATAATGCACACACATTTCACCATTGATACATAAATTCAAAATGTTTGTTTGATTGCTATTTCAAATCTAAAAAGTTTAGTATGATCGTATACGTATATTCCTTTTATTTTTTACGCACTTATGATTTATTTATATTTTATATGGAACATTATTTAATTTATATCAATATTTTTAAATTCAGCAAAAAAGTTTTATTTTTGACATTTCACCATTATATCTAACGAGAAAATAACGTGAAATTCTTGTCCAAGAATGATACATCATTTTTATACGTCTAGACTAAATTGACAGTGGAGCCATAAAAAAAAAAAAGTTTTAACATCTTATTTATTACGATCAACGTCAAACGTATATGAAGTTTTTATTTATTTTATTTTATTATTGTTATTTTTTTATTATTATTATTATTTCTTATGTGTCGAGTGTGAACAACTTTACATAATTTCCTTCCTATACTTTTCATGTATACGGGATATATATCGAGAAAAATATTTTTTTACGGTCATATTTTTTGATAGAAATCGGGCGCCTTGGGTCTTTTTAAGATTTAGATCTGTATTTCATCTTAACATTTCACGATCGATTGAACAATTGTTTTGATGAATTTAAACAGTGCTAAGTTATTCGATCTCGATCTATTATTATTAAGTAGACCTCTGAATCTAAAATAAAATATAACCATCGCAAAAAACACAAAATTTGTCAAACACAAACCATCATGCGTATATAATAAACTTTACTGTAGGAAAAACAAAAGAATATTAACAGAGATATTAATTCATTAACATTACGAACTAGGTATCTGCGTCGACTCTACGCGAAAAGAGAGAATTACAAAAGTCGAAGGAATTCCAGAAGCCAAAAAAAAAATCATTGATTCAATCAGACGAGAAAGAATCTCTGACATTGATCCGGGATCGCAGTGGAATAGTGATTGGAAGAAATGAGGTTCTCCATTCGTTACCTATCAGACAGTCGGTTTATATTTTAATATTCACCGATCGGATGTACATCGCTCTAGGTACAATCATATGGAGGACACGGAATGTAAAGTAAGTATACGTGTTGCCGAATGCAAAAACGTGCACTAGAACCTTTCAAGGAAGACAGAAATGTTAGGAGTAGATGGGTCCCCCGGGAGTGATCCATTTTCAAAAGAGAGGACATGCTAAAAGAATCAGTATAGAGTTTCGACAGAAGCGTTAGGTTGAGTGACTTTTTGAAAGAAGGAAACCAAGAACCTAGAGAGCCTGACAACAAACCTCTTTGTGACTTTCGTTTTCGAGCTCAAGACAACGTAAAGGAAAGCAGAGATCAAAAGGTGAATTTTCAGCCGGGGACATATAATATTGCATATAAATTCTGTAGTAAAATCACACGATGACCCGTGAAAAAAACCCTAAATCAATTTTCCAACAGGTAAACTTAATTGTATTTTATTAGGGTTTGGTGGTTACCTCGAACTCGTTGTTATCCCCTCGGGCTTCTAGTCGTCGACGTTCTATGACGTTTTCATACGTTTATATTTATTTGGCGTATTTTTGTTTATTTTATTGAATCAGTGGGATGTAACTTTAAACTGTTTATTTATCGTTTCATTGTTTATACTGATATGTGTGTGTGTGTGTGTGTGTGTGTGTGTGTGTGTGTGTGTGTGTGTGTGTGTGTGTGTGTGTGTGCATTCCGCATATAAAATACTTCTGATGATATTAATTGAATTTTCATATTTTAAAAAGGCATTAATCGAAGCAATAAAATTACTGCGTTTTCGTTGATATTTTCGTAATAGAAAAAATGTGATATTATTCAATTAAACTTGTCAATTTGAAAATTTATGTGTATAATTCAGTCATTAGATTAAAATACTAACGATCTACACAATTTTGGTGGAACATGAACTCATAATTTAATTTTGAATTTATAACTTTCAAATAACTACGTTACAACTTTCAAGCAATTATTTCAAAGACAAGAATTAATTCAAAAATTTTAAAAGCTTCTTTATTGCAATAAATTGCATTAAAATGTATACCAATTTAATATCTTACGTTAAGTATTTAAGTTTTAATTTGAATGCTAATTGAGACGTATTAAACTAAAAAAAGTCCATGGTTAATTGTCAATTATCACCTAATTTGTATAAAAATTAATTTTCAACAATTTTAAATTATACCCGACTAATATTGTTAAAGTAATATATGGAAAATTTAAGAGTAAAATATTGTAGACATCCGAAATTTCTAATCTAATTGGCTTTTAATCAACTTTTTTGTTTCAGCAAATTTTTTTTTACAGTTCTTATATTTTTTTCTCTCGCTATGGTATAAAAACAGAATTTTTTTTATCACTTGGAAAAAAAACATGATAATTGTTTAGCTATCAAATCATTAAAAACAGATCACACAAACTAGAAACATTAATTACAGGAGTGTGGTATCCATATCTCTATTCACTGATAAGCTAAGTTTAATAGCATATACATGTTTGTTCATACTGTGGGTATACGTGAATTCAAAAACAATAGTAAATTTTATTGTTCGGAAAAATATTCTGCGTGAGACTTTAATTAACGTTAAAATCATTAAAACTTTCAGAAAAATGAATAGTCCACATTTAACATGTGTTTTTTCTTTTATTTTTTTTTTCCATATTGATTTCTAAAAAATTTGAAGAATTTCACAATATTTTGACATACACAAAGCATAGTTTATATTCAGCTTATGGTCAATTGTTATAGTTATATGAAACTTTCAGAGCTTTTTACCACCCCAATAAGTGTTTTTCGAAAACAAATCTGCTAAAAAAAACCGTGCGTATTGTAAACACAATAGCGTATCCTTCGCTCAGTTCGAAATCTAAAATTCATTATGATCAGACGTGTGTATAGCAACAGATGGCCGTAATGACATTATGGGGAGGACACGTATATGGTGAGTGTGTATGTGTATATATATATATTACCGACCTACAAGAATATAAGTACATAAAACGCGAAACGCATACATAGTGTGGCCGGTCGATAAACCTATCTATATGACGGATGTGAGTTTTATACGTTTTATTTATTTTAACTTATTTTGAAAATTGCAAAACTGATGGCGGAAAATCGTTTCGATGCACCTAATATAATTAATATTCAACAAACATCGTGGCCACGATACTTTAAAAATAAATTATCTAATTAATCGGTTAAAAATACCCGCTTTTCTACACCGTGATATTTTTGTAATTAACCGTTTAAAACGAAAATCATAAAATGATGATGAATGATCGATTAAAAAGGGTTATATACTGCTACTTATATTTAAAACATCAGTAAAAAATTGTATAATTAGTTTATGTATTTTATATCAAAATAAAAATAAAAAGTATGTCATGCGGGGCTCATTCTAAAACAGAGTTGAAAAAGCTGTATATACGAGCTTTTGAATGTCAATATTTGAGGAGTTGAAATTGTTTTATGTTTGCGTCGAGTACAAAGGCCGTAATTAGACACTTTGTCATTCAGTTAACAAATTAATAATTACACTCGGTTTTGACGAACGTGTTAAAGAATAAATAAAAAATAAATAGTTGACTTACATTTTTATAAACATATTAATATTGTATTCTACGTATTCTATAGATCTTCACGGCAAGGTTAATAATTTCAAAAATGAGTTAAGAAAAAAGGAGAAGGAAACACTAAAATTTGTAATATGAAAACAATACATTTTTTGCATCACTTCGGAATCTTTAAATAAATTAACTTATATAAAAAAAATGAATTTGAAAAATAATCAAGTAAAATTTTTCACAACGGATACTTCAGGAGAATGAATATTTTTTCCGTAATATAAGTGTCCGCTATAAAAAAAAAAAATTAACGAGAATTCATTCTCAATGGGATATTTAAAAATGCCCATTGTTAAGAGATATTCGCTAATGAGAGGTTTCAATGTTATAATAATAAGTATTAAAATAATTAACTAAAAACGACAACTCTCTTTATAGTATTCCTATTACGTACTACAGTCTATAGACCATTTCACAAACAACTAAAATGTTATTTAAAAAAATTTCGAGGTATTTCATCACAAAGAATATTCGAATACTTCCGAAATGTTCGAAAATATATTTAAAAATAAATACTGTGAAAAAGAAACTTTGACTGTAAACTCAAGTTTTTATGAAATCCAACGCTAGTATACCAGTTTTTAATAGTCTAAAAATTCTTCACATTTAATACACTTATAATTTTTTAGTTATAAGAACTATTAAATCAATCTGAAGTTATAGAAGTGGCACTCGTCCAGTATGTGATATTCAAGTTTAAGATATTATTTTGCGCGTTAATATTGTAAAAAGTAATGTAACTCGTAAATTTTGCGTAATCGCTTCTGTCATAAATGATACGACTAACCTAACCGCGTTTTTATCTCGGCATTGTAAAACCATACACGAGGTTCGCAAATTATTCAAATACTTGCGCACATTTGTTTTATTAGAGTAAGGTCAAAATTAATGTTCCGAAGTGTTCATTGTTTTAATCAAGAGAATTAATTAGATTAAAATAATAGGTCGTAAAGTTCAAGTTCAAACACATTCATCTATAAGGCCTTATACACTAAACGCGTTTTCAATGTTTGTTTGTCATTACTCGAGTAAATCACTCGTGAGAATGCCCCTGAAATAGAAAAATAATAAAACACAAAGTGTTACGAGAGATATAAAGATAATAAATTGGTGTGTGTTAAATCGTTTAAATGCAAAAACGAAGTGAAATGAAATCATGGTCGGGAGACATATTGATTGCATATTTTAGTCATTGAAATCTGACGTTAATCTATCTAAACAAACGAAACCAACGACGCTGGGGTCTGTCAATACAATTGATAAAAGTACTAGACATACTCGTCCACATAGTAAACGAACAATTTACTAACGATTTCTATGTTTATAATATTACAGTAGCTAAACGGAAAATCGGTAAATTAATCGTGATTTATCATGGTAAAATTAAATGTAATAATATTATTAATTTATTTGTAAATCATATTTCCTGTACCGGCGAGCTGATTACCTAAAGTATTTTCAAACCAAGGTATCTACTCATGTTACGCTCTAACAAAAAAAAAAACTTAACCGTTTTATTTGTACACAACTCAATGCATAAGACTTGAAAATCATAAGTTATGTGGTTGAAATAGTTCTATAATTGTTAGCGGCAAAGACTTGTAGTATATGCTTTCATCTTTCAGTCCAACTACCTATGAATTGTTCTAAAGGAATTTTAACAATAACATAAAACTGTGTTGCGTTAGAAAAAGCAGAGAAAAATATTGTACAAATACATCAACGAAAACATTAATTTCAGATATATACATATATGTGTATTGTGTATATATATATATATATATGTGCGTGTATATGCAAACTGCTCGATATCCTTTCAGAAGACAATACATTTTTGTTTTGGATCGTTTTTATTTTATATAAAGCGTGACTACCAGGAGCCAATTGTGAGTCTTATAGACCAGCGTTCCTCGGACTGTGGGTTACGACCGAACCAACTTTCAGTGGGTCATGAGAGGTATATAGGTTTTAAAAATGTTTATTCTAAAAATGCAATTACATCAATTTTGTGTACAAATAAAACATTCATCATTAAATCATTTTTGTTCATTTACAAATATTTTTTGTTCTATAAAACTGTATGACAGTTATGATAAATTTTCTGGCGTAAATTTGGTTTCCTATTCTAAAAAGGACGACAAGCACTGTTACAAGCAGTAAAATTTTAAAATATTTCACCAATTTTACCTTATAACTTATAGATAAATAAAACCATTGAGAAAACGTTTTAGTTATTTTTATTTTCTATTTCGTCGACTAGATATCTCTCTATCGGGTTTCATCCATAGTTACTGTGAATAGATTGGTAATTTGTGTAAATAATACATCTGACGTATCAATTTATCTCTGTGGCTAGAATGTTTGTTCGTCTCCGAAGTCCAGTTACACCCTAATATATACTTAGATGTTAGTTAGGGCCAAGGATGCAATTACATTTCGTGTGCGAGTGTACATTATGCGAGTGTAATTGTATCGTAGTATTCCTTATGTCGACGAAAATAGCACTTGATAAGTTTGATAATATTTTGAAAACGATTGATGTGGGGTGAATGAATAACGCGCGAGAAAATATCAAGTTCGAATAAACGCATAAAATATTTACCGACTACAGACATGGTATGTTTAATCGTTTTCATCATTAGATTTAGTTGTACATACAGTGTGACACACAAAAAAAAACAAAACGTTTTTAACCCGTGAGACAATAAAGAAAGCATAAACACAATTCAAATAAATGACGTATGTACTTTTTTTTGGCCATTACATTTAATACTACACATTATAGAGTGGATGTTAAATATAAATAGACTGTAGGCCATGATTCAACATCGTGGATTCAATCTAAACTTATTGATTTATATCATTTCTTTTTTTTCAATTGAGATTGAGTTCCGGAAAAATAAAAATGACTCAACTTTTCACTCAATTTGTTACAAACGAATCGAAGCATAAATAATTTGATGATTTAGATTTTTATTGATCATCACACTGATACTATATAAATTCCTATTAAATTCATCGTTTATGTCAGTGAGACAGAGAACACAGCCCCTGAATATTGAACACGTGACTGAAATATCAGCATGATACTTAATAATAACTAAACAAAACTGTAAGAATCTCATTGAAGAGTTACCTACAGTTTCATTTTAGCCGAATTCCTTGTTTTGATTTTACGTGACAGCAATAATATGGGATTTAATGGTTTTCAGATTTTAATAATTGTTGTATGACGGTAAGGACAAAGTATTAAAATTAACCACGGCCGCTTTTTCTGGTGAACTGAGTATTAAGGTTTTTTTTTTTTTTTATACTTCATCAGTATTAAATTACATTAAATAATGAAAGCATTTTGTAATTAAACCTAAAATCAAGTAACATAATCTATGTTCAAAAAATTTGTAAATATTGTTTTTCGAAGTGAGGAATAGTGTTTCGTAAAAATCAACGCATATCAAATTATTTTTCTACTGTTTTTTGGAACTCTAAAGTCACGTCACCGGAAGACGGAAGCAAATCCTACATACCTACATGACTGTTGCACAATATGATGAATGATTTCGCGTGGAATGATGGTTTACACGGGCTCATGCGGTGTTGACGCGGCGACGTCTTTGGAAAAAATTCGCTTTGAGGTTTTGTCGTCAGCGTTGTATTTGCGAACTTGCACGAGACTTTTTCACGTAGCTCAAGTGCAAACCACAAAATCGACGGTGTAATTTGGTCGCACTACATGCGTATATGTCGGTATGTTGATCGTCGTCGGTTTTGACGAGACGGTGACATGAACACCGCAATGAGCGGTTTTTTTCCTCTCCTAGAGAAATAAAATCAGCGACCGAGAGCCCGTGAAATCATTGGAAAAACGTCGTGTTCGAAGAATGTTTTGGAAAATATTTCGTCGTTAGCGTCAGTATTGTAACTGTACGCGCAGTGTTATAACAGCGCGTGTATTTCGTTCGCGATTTCGCCGACACTATTGTAGAGGAGCACTTCTATTATTCCGTGACGAGTCTGCACACGTTAATGATGGTCCTAATCGAGACATGCGTGGCAGCTCTAAGCCGCAGGGATGGACAAACTTTTTTAATGTAATGACAAAATGTGCGGTGGGCAAACCGCGTATATTTAATTTATTTTAATGCGAATACGGAACACGTTTTAAAATATTTCACAAAGACCTGGGAATATTATTAAAATTAAAAAAGTAGCTACATGTTTTTAGGCCATCTGCTGGTCACTGACAAAATTAACAATTAAATGTATAAAACACGAGAAGAAAAATTTAATTATAAAATATATAGTACAGATAACAAAGTCAAAAAGTAATTTGTATAAAATTAAATTGTTATGATAAAATATAAATTATTTTAAAATTTTAAATTCTTATACCGCTATATTTTATTCTCATCGAATTAACAATTTGTTTATTTTTACGTATAGGTTTAATAAAATAGGTTAATTTATAATATAATTTGATATATCTTATTCGTTTTTTTCTCTAATATTAAATAAACTATTGTAACTAAATACAAAGTTATAAATACATACATATATATATAGCAATTATAAAGTAACTAATTAATAACTTATACAACTTATCATCCCGATTTGTTACTAATACGAAATTATGATCCACGGGCTACGTCGAATGCACTCTTGGGCCTAATTCGAGCTAAAGGCTGTAATCAGTGCATCCCTAGTGGTCTGATCCAACTGCCTGAATCCTAAGGCAACAGATTTATCATCAATAGCACCAAACGTATGACATCGCGTATACGTTTCTAGTAGTCGACCGATTGAAATCGATTTCAGAGTTCTAAAACTACTAGTGAAAATATTATAATATTTGTTTTGCAGGTAAGTAAACGTTTGCTTGAACTGATCGACGTCGTGGTCGTCATCTACAGACTTATGAATCAAAACGTCAACGAGGCGAGTGGGTGTTAAGTCGAAAAGAAAACGCACACAGAACGATTGACGGTAAAATATCATTTTTGAGGACAAAACAATTTTAAACGTCACTTATATTAAAAAAAAAAAAAAAAAAAAAAAATTAAAAGAGCGTCGAGATTATAAAACCGAGAGAGCAGATATTTTATTTGTAGATCATTTATTTTTTACGCAAATTTCTCGAATAAAATAAGATTGCGCGTGATTCTTCATAATATATTACCACGCATACTTTTTGTGAAGTTTTGATATACACTCGGATATCATATCATAACATGACGTTTGAAAGAATAAAATGGTATAGGTTCGTTTTTTTAACCCGAAGCAAAACGACCTGTATAAGTTATAGAGCCACTGAATAAACAAAATATATAACATGTTGATTTTATTTTTAGAATTTAAGTTTTAATTAAATAGTTTGCCATTAATTTAATACTATAGGCTATAACGCACCAATAAATTATTAAATATTTATAACGAGCTCGCGTATAGTTGATTCACTTTATACCGTAATGATATAACCTACGGTGAACTTAAATCAATTATTGATTAATAATCGTATTGAAATAATATTGAATCAACTCGATATATATAATTATACATTTATAGAGCGTTCTGTAATCCTAAGCACAACCCAATATTTGCGAATAAAGTTGCGAATGGAGGAAAGTAGCGAAACACAAACATAATGCAATATTGGAGAAACAATAAATTATGCAAACATTTTATGCTTTACAGTTATGACGTAGAGCCTGTTGATAACCTGTATATTTATGAAGTTTAATAAGCGTTGGTACATGAACTTAAAAGGAAATTAAAAATATAATTTATGATCATTACGTAATAATAATTTAGTTTTTCCCTTTTATATTATTTTCAAGAAATATCAATAATACGAATTCGACAGGATTTTTTCGATGTACTTTTTCGATGACTTCTTTTTTCGCAATACAATTGTTATTTTAGATTCTGATTTCTGAGTGAAGCAAAAGAGCTCCTGGTATCAAAACAGTATTTATTTATCAATTGATATAGAGGAACTTTCTCGGTTTGTAGATTTATCTAAAAATAATGTTCAGCCCCTTTACAGATAGAAAATTTCATCTCCTCGATACTTTAAAAAGATAATTATTTTCCGAAATTTCACTCATTTTTGGGAACACCTACAGAAATATCGAGTGTAAATAGTAAAATTAGCCATGAATAAGGTTTTCATAAAATCGATTTCAGTTATTTAGTCACAACTCCAAAAGTGATAATGATAAAAAATGTGTAATGTCCTCTAATTATTAATACTACTCTTATGTAGATTCGACCAAAAATTTCAAAAAGTTGATCACTATTGGGCTGAATGTGGTACTTTGAAAGCTTTAAACGTTTTATCTAATGCTTATTTTTTGCATATCGTTAAGATCTGAAAATTTAACACGTCCTTATTTAAATGTATACATATTGAATCGTTTAACTTGATATACCCCACTTTCAATGTATTTATTGAGAAGTGAAGAACACCTGCTACGCAAATTCTATGTCCTACTTTTGAATGCGACTCATTCACAACAATAACTTTGCGCCCGGAAAATCATATTTATCCATTAATAATAACATCCATCCCTATTAAAATAATTTTCGTCGTATTGCTTATTTTTTCCGAAAGTGAATATGTACGTGATCAATGTTCGAAGCTCATTAACTATATATACGCCACGTGCACTACGCCGTACCAACAATACCGTCGTTAACATTTTATTACGACGAAAAAAGACAACGTGATCATGACTAGTAACAACAATTGTTGAATAATCCATTAGTTTTTTCTGCCGTTCCATTGTTTGCTCCTCCTGTGTATTATGCTGCTAAATATATTCAATGTCCATGCGGTGTTACGCGCGGTTCGGTTTTTTTTTTTATTATTATTATTATTATTACAAGAAATATACAATCTATACAGTTAGCATAATAAGTATATGTGAGATTGGAGTAACAAAACATAAGGAGTTGCGTGAGTAAGGAGCCACCCAATAGTAGCACTTTGCTTGGACGTTGCATTTTAGAATTAGATTAAACGGTCTCTACTCCATTTTCTTTTAAGTCTTCGACGGGGATTTCCAGGAAGAGACTGGATATGTAAACCTTTTATTAGCGGATTTTCGTGGTTTGCTAATCTGTTATAAAAACGTTTCTAGAAAACAGAAGCTTCTTCATCTACTGTTTTTACATCTAGGTCTTTGTGGAGGGTCAATGAGAAACATAGGGTGGGGCATTAATAATTTTTCGAAGTGTAATATTTTGGAGCGCTTGGATTTTGTTTGGATTTGATTTTTTAACTGATCCCCATAGTTGTATTCCATACGTCCATATGGGTTTCAAAAGAGATTTGTATACTTGGCACGGTTCGTAAATAAGAAATTTCAATCCTCATGTACAGGATGTTTCAGGGTGCTTCGCCATATGCAATGGCTTTTTTTCTTTACAATATGTATGCATACATATTAATTAATATCATATTATAGCGCTATAACTACAATTTTCACATTTTTTTTTCAAATTTGTATCTCAAATTTTCTACAATAACTCTATCGAAAAATCAAAATAGCCATTTTGCAAATTTGATTTTTAGAAAAATGTTGGTGCTATAAATTTTCATATAGGTTCGTGTGTTGATTTTCTCTGAATTTTTAAAGTTTTCTGAAAATACTGATACTAATACTCATCGATAATTTTAATTTAATATTTTGTGAAAATAATGAATCGATACCACCAATTTATTGAAATTATTGTATAAAATATCGCCATAATTGAACATGCTATTTTAATAAATTCACATTTTTAAAAAGTTTGAATAAATCAAAATAAATAAATAACGTAATTGTAATAAGATATTTTACCATCAACATTATATTAAATGTTAATAAAGTTGTAAGAGCATCATCTGCTGACACGTTTGAATTAAATAAAATTAAAAAAAACGTTTTCCAAAATGGCTATTTTTATTTTTTTTTAACAGCAGAATAAAATAAAAAACTTCCAAATTTGAATCTCAAAAATAGAATATTTATACTGTATAGAACAAAAGTTATTAAATTTGTCGAGTCTTCGTCATACACTCTGTATATACAACACGCACGTCTGAACTAAAATATTGTTTATAATAATAATAATAATATGTTCCACACGTGTTTTTAACAGTCTAGGAAATCATTCGTCAGAGGTGTATAAAAAAACGATCAAAATATGTACTGTCTAACACGTGCATGGACGATTAACACAGTCGAAATGATGGAAGAGAAAGCTCAGGGGGTCTATTCTTGAAATCATTCGTATCGGATCCGTATACGAAAACCGTAGTTTCCACATGGATTTCCACATGAATACATGATCCAAAAAATACGTATTCTTAAAATTTTTCCGTGTACGGATGGGTTCGGTTATGTGGAAAAGTTCCGAACGATTCATCCGAATCGGAAACGTATTTCCGTATACAAATAAACACATTATCATGTTACTATCCTATTGTTGTCGTTAATTAAACCACATTAATTAATATATGATTACTATAACTGCGTATTAACTATAAAAATAATTGATTTTTTTTTTCATTAATTATTATGCACAGCAAATTAAAATATAGGAAAGTAACAAAATAATTGATAAAACAAATCAATAACCGTGGTTTTTGACAATATTTTAGCTGATGTTAATAAATAATACATTTTTTATCCGAATAATATTGTACATACTTACCTATCTTGTAATGTTTATAAAGTTTAAAGTTTCAACAATAAACATTCAGACAGATATTTAATATATTAACACAAGTTAAATCGGATAATTAATTGTATCATAGTTAAAAATATTGTTGCTAAACCAAAAATTACCGAGGGAAAGTACGTAGGTAATAAAAGACTTGCGATAAATATACCGTCATTAATTAAAATCACCGAACTCTACACAAAGAGTTGTCGAGTGTAGAGTTAAAAATAAAATATATACTAAGACTACGTTAAAATAAACAATGATATTGTATATTTTAGTAGTGTTACCAACCTAATTCATACGATATAATAAACCATTCAGACAAATTTCCGTGTATGTGGAAAGTTTTTCGTATACGGATAGTTTTATTTCAAAAATACTATTTTTCGTCCGTACACGGAAATCTATCGTGTGGATTGTTCGTATACGGATTCGATCCGGATGATTTCAAGAATAGACCCCCTGGTCCGTAAAACACAATTCGGAGGCGGCCCTAATCAATAAAAAATGTCATACGTTTATCACGAAAATGTTAAAACTAAATTTTATTTATTTATTTATTTATTTATTTTTGGTGGGGGGGCACGTGTCATATTAGAAACGAGAAAAAAAGTTCAATTTCTTTTACAGCCCACTTCAATCGCCTCTTAATCCAGAACGCCTATGAACGTACGTAATTGAAAATAACTCCGACGACGACGATCGGCCGAACGAACGATATACGAGACGCTCTTGCGGCAGTCGGAGGATTTTAAAAACACTTCGGCTGACCCGTTATTTTCCGTGTCATGTTGGACACGACGAAAAATCAATAAAATTAACCACCACTTAATTCGGTCCGCGGGAGACGTTGGCGGAATACTAAGATGCCGTATGTCATAATTCACGAAACACATTGTATATAGACTGCGCGAGGCGTGAAACGCCGCCCGGTTGTTTTTTTTTTTAACGAAAACCGAACGCTCGAAGCCGAGTGCCGCCGCCTCCCGTACAAAAGTTATTGACTGTGTAATTCCGCGCCGAAATGCCACCGAGAACCGGTGTAGTACGTACAACGTAATTTACATACGTTTCAGACTGTCACATTTCCCACAGAACGGAGCTTTGTAACGGAATGCGAATAGTAATTTAATGTTTTTTATTGACAAAACTCTTAAAGTCAATTACTAAGGGCCGCGACGAGCGCCGCCGTGATACGAGAAATAAAATTAGCATACCGGCCGGCGGCTCAAGGTCGCGGCGGGTCTCTCTGGTAGTGGTCGTTTTCCCGAGAACGGTAAACTGGTGTGTGGTCAATTTTATACGAGTTTGGTGTTGGTCCTACTTAATCTACCGGGAAAATCTGAATAGCGCGTTATTACGGGCACCATTAATTTTACTTGACCTAGTTTTTGTGCGTGTTTTTTTTTTTTTCATAAGTATTATAAACGCATACGAAAAGACGTAGTGTTTTTTTTTTTTTTTTTTATGAACACCCATAGTAGATTTTCCAAATGTTAATAGGTCTGTTTTCTTTTCGGCTAAGGGTAAAGACGAGCGTTGAAAAAAAAATGGGAAAACGCCGCAGGAGGCCATGGGAAAAACATCACTATTCTCGCGATTTCTATTTGTTTGCTGTTGTTTTTTTTTTTATGATTATTATTATTCTTTAAAATCCATCCGAGTTTCGCCTTCCAACTACGTTCAGATTAAACATTATTTCTCGCTCTCATTCGACTGTCGACCAATGTGGTACTTGTAGTATATTTTATACACATTTACAAACACAAAAACAACATACTAATGGCCCAGAACGTCGTAGTTTTTCCCCGGAAGTGAAAACTCTTTTATACGATTATTTTTTTTTTCGCAGCGAATCCAGCGTACAATATTAATATATTATAATGGTGACTTTTTTGTCAATCCCTAAGTGGTACAAAAGGTCACTGGGCATTTCGAAACTTTCGAATGAAAATAATTATGTGCGCGCACAAATATAATACCATTGGAACTCGGTTTTATTTTATAGCCATTTTAATATCCGGCGGTACGTCGTAATACATAAGTAATAGCGTACTGTAAAGATGATTTTTCCAATAGATATGTAACATTTTTAATCGCTGTTTGAAAATAACAACAATTTATTACTGTGCACTCGTTAATTTTATCAACGGAGACGTTTTATTTTATTATTTAAAAATAGAAAAATTAAAAATAGTTTTTTTAAATTATTATTATTTTTTATAGTCGTTATGAAAATGATAAAATAAACACAACTAATGATAATAATAACGATGACTATCGTATTATAAATTTTACGATGGAAAAAAACCGTTAAAAAACACTACATTATTATTATTATCATTATTATTATTATTTATTAATTTTTTTTAAAATTAAAACGTTTTACGCAAAAGTATACACATACTTCACTTGAGCAACTCTTGAAAAATAAAATATACCTATGTAACATATGACATTTTGATGCTTTTATATCAGCGGGCGGTGGATAAGACTTTAATTAAGTACAAACATGGTGTAAAATAATTATTCGAAAAATCATTAACGATCAATCTCACATTTTAGGTCAAAGTTAGAGAACATTCACCAAGTACGAGTACGTGGAGATATTGTAAACAAACTCATTTGATTCAGTATCGTAAACGGATTTATTTTTATTTTTATTTTCTATTCAGTCGTAATTCTTATTTTCGCATGTAAAAAAAAATCTCATTTTTATACTTTCATTAATAATTTTTAGAAACGCGATGTTTAAAAATATGCTACTTCCACTAGAAATTAAAATTCATATTTATTAATGGTGTGCACATAATATATGAACTCGGCTTTTAATTACACTTAAAAAATGTATCTTTTATTTGTATGATAATATATATGCACTGCAGTTTTTATTTATTATTTTTTTATTTTTCATTTACACGCAGTTAAAATCGATATTTTATATTTATCGTGATACAAGACATTTATGCAAGAATAAAATAATGATAAGATAAGATATATTGTTTCTAGGAAAAATAAATTAGAAATACCAATTTCAAAAATAAATAGTAATGGTAGTAAACTTTTGTATTTCTACGGAAGAATAAATACGTGACCGCGGTCTGTTTTAACATATTCGTGCTAAATGGTAAGGATATCAAACATAATAAAAGTGCTTTTATTGATAGATAGCAAATATCACCATTTAAAATCCTAAATAAACCAAAGAAATTATTGACTTGAACATTTTTTTTTATTTTTTTATAATGTATACGACTTTCCAGTTATTAATCTTTGTCAATAATTCCCAATTCAAAAACACTGCTAAATCTACCAAAATTTGTTTTAAGTTATTTAATTAAAATTCAAATAATTACTATTTTAAAAACTTGACATATTTATTTTGAAATAAGCAAAAACATGATATACATTTTGACTTCTTATGACCTCAACAAAGTTTTTAAAAATGTTTTTTTTAATATTCATTTTGAGAATAATCAATTCAAATTAGAACTAAGAAATTCGTGAATGGTCATTTAAATATTACATTAAATTCTGTAAAAAAAAATTGAATTTCTCTTCCGAAAAAATATTGAAATCGTTTCAAATTTCAACTATAGGGAACTATAACGATTTTAATTGCCATTAAATTACAAAGAATTTATAACATTTTAATAATAATCGGTCAAAAACTGTTTACCAACATATGGAATTTCAGTAAAAACGTTATTATAAAATAGACACTTTAAATTTTCTTGAAAATAATATATATTTTTAATCTAAACAACGTCTATTATATCCCGATTGACAACTTATTTTGAGCTTTTTCACTTGCGAATACAATAGTGAAATTGGAATTGTTTGCCAAAGTGATGATGTCTTATTGCTTCCAGGTATAAAACAAGACTGATTTGCAGTGAATCACAAAGTGAAATTACGAGCGAATGAAAAGAGATGAGCGCTGATTTAGACACTTGGGCTCTATACGTATAATGACTGAATACATTTTAAGAGTTTTCCGTTGTCACGATTAAGATTGCAGGTTTTCCATAACTATTCAAAGAGAAATACAATGACAAAAATCATTAACAAATTCTCACGCAAATATTTATAAAGGATAATAGCAGTCAACTCGTATTTTTATTGATCGATTTCTCAAACTTTTTTCCATCAATGATATCAAATAAAACAAGACAAAATGAAAAACAAAGAAATATCCCAGAAAATGTTATTGTTCAACGCGAGTAACACGGTTCGTTTTGATTTTCCATTAATGACACAATGAAGTTGAAATTAAATGTAAAAATGACTGCAATAACATTTGTTCATTAAATACACTCTTTCAGTGAAATCGCACCGATATTCTTGGTTAAATAATAATTGCAATATTGTTCAATAATTGCATAACGTCGTAACGGGAACTGAATCGAAATCAAAAGGCATATATTTACACATAAAGGAAACGTTTACAATGCAAATCCTACTATAAAATATAAGGTCCGTAGTGTACACGGTCCGTTTTACTTAATACGATTTATCGTACTCATTAAACCTACGATAATTCGTAACGCGTGAACTGAAGATCAAAAATCGTTTGTATAATTCACTCTTTAATTCATTTTAAACCATTCTCGAAAAATACACTATGTTACTCCAAAAATTATTTTGGTTTAGCTATTAGTTATAATAACGTTAATAATATTAAATATACTTTTACACTTATGACATGAACTATATCATATTATATTGATCAAAATAATAGCTTTGTTGAATATTCTGGTGTAAATTTATTTACTGAAATTATCTTCTTGGAAACGTATTTATTTTTTTATCATTATTATTTTGAATTTTTTTGTCACATTTCATAATTAAATCACGATGTATAAACAATAATTTCTGTAAAGTAGAACATCTTTTCGATATTTTGACGATATTTTTATTCTTTAACGTTAACAACCAATGGATTCAACCGTCTCATAAACAACTTAATTTTTACTGAAGTTAAGATTTGTTCACTACATTTTCGGGTTATCATATTTGATTCACGCTGACTAGACCGCAAAGCATCATATTTCCTCATATTTTGTAACTATTGTTTCAAATTCATTTAATCTCACCTTACTTCATTCAACCTTGGAAAAAGAAAATTATGTATGGATTAAAAATTGAATTGAAAAATGAATTATAAAATTCAATATTATATTTCAGTTACATTTTGTCGAATAAATTTATATTCATAGATTAATTTAATAATTCCTTTTTTTTTCGTATAAACCAATTTTTTTAAATATTAAACTTTTAACGATGGTATTATAGTATTTTATATGTATTCTAACTGTTTACAGAATTAATTTTTTCTAGTTTTCTTTTAATTTTTTACAAACTATTGAATACATTTTCATTTATTTTCCCGCATGAATAAAATAGAATACACAATAATAATTCAAATGAAATCATTCCCTACATAATCATTATAACATTTTTACCATCTTCAAAATGTTTTTTCCGAGAAACAAACACACATAATTTTAAAATGTATACTCGTAGTTTCTTTTATTACTAGTCAGAATCAATAGAATAAATATATTTAGCCACGTCTTACTGTTCATTTTAGAAAATAAATATTTATTATCTATGATAATTCTGAAGTCTGTTTTATTTCAACAATACAGTGATATTAATACAATTAATGATAATATATATATATATATACTTTCTTTGTTTAATCAAATATCTTGCCAAGTAATTTATTTCTAACAACAGTGCGTTTTCTTACAACACTTCATTATTAAATACAAGTTAGTCACAACACAAACTCGAGTTTTCTCATAATCTCGTATTTCTTTTGTATCTTATATTTCACGATGACATTTATTAAATCTTCTTTGAATATTAATTATTATTTTAAATTTATTTTAGAATCAATTGATAATTATTGTTATACTTTTGATATTAAAAAGAAAACGTATTTTTTATTTCTTTACAAAATGCTCTCTGTAAAACTATTTATTATAATAGGGAATTTAATAAAATTAATCTTTCACAAGTAGGTACAATTTTCTATAAATTTTATTTTAACAACATACCTATTTATCATCAATTAACTTGGTAATAAATGATTGGAATTTTCTCATCTATTATGTGAGTTATTATTTTTTTTAATTTACTTTTGTCAACTAAAAACTCGAATTAAGTCTCTTTATGATCGATTTTAATCATATTTGACATTGAGGTGAAATCGAAATAAAAAATTATTTATAAACAATTTTTAGTCTCATATTAGTATAGGTACGAAAGTATCCGGATGCTCGTCAATACACGTCTAAATATCCGAGATTATATTTACGGATTAATAACATTAATTTTCCAAATAATTATTCGATCAAATTAACATACGTAGTTTGTTTTGTATTTCAAGCTTATAAATACGTTAAATGCTTTTATTTGGATATGCTATACCTTATAGATAATGATGTTTATAAGAAAAATAATAAATCTGGATTATTAGGATTTTCGTATACCCGAACTTTTGTTTAAATCCTGTTTCTTTGATCGGAAAAAATGCATTAAAAATATTCGTGTTAACATTGAAAAAACAAATAACGATGGAAATATACCGTATACATACAACTATGTCAGCACAAGTTCAATAATATATTTATTTTAGGAAAACATAAATTATCGAAAAAATAATGCGATACCTTGGTAAATAATGTTGGGCACGATGCCTTTCCGCGTGTCGTATAAACTGTGAACGACGTCCAACGTCACGTCTTCCGACAGATCATCGTAATCGCCGTAAACTAATTGAAATCCTTTGGTAGTCTCGAATTCAAAATCGATGTCAGGCTGTGTGCCCTCGCTCTGCGTTTTGTGATCGTGTCTGATTTTGCGAGCTCCGTATTGCCGACTGCCCAGGCATAGGACTGTCAGCAATATTACACCGTAACATGTCAATGTCGGAGTGATTGTCATAATATTTCTTATAACGGTGCTATTTCACAATCAGTTATTTGGTATTTTCCATATCGTTTTTATTCCGGGGGTAGACGCTGGTAACATGATTGATTGTCTTCGTCATCTTCGGTGTCCATGTTCTGGAAAAAATCACGAATTAAATCAATGAACAAAATAATTTCCAAACTTTTGTCGTCTACTGAATGAATGATTATGAAGTATTACAGAAACGAAATAATAAAAGTAAAAATTTGACGATTGAATGGAATTAAAAAACAAAAGTTTTATTTTTCAGAGTCGAGTTGATTTTACATCATCTAAACGTTGCGCAGACATTTATTTTGAAACAAAAAAAAACAATAACTGCATGACGTATGTCTCTCATAGAAGCATATTACACCTACTATCTATGAAATATTTTACAAAAATTGTACGTATGAAGTTTTAACTTAAATTATTAATTAAGTGTAAAATAGTTTTAAAAAAATGTCAAATGTCATAAACCAGTTATTGAATATTCTCACAATTAAATCTCTATGTGTTTCAAAAATACACTTTGAAATAAATAAATTTCGGATAATCGTGGTGTTCGAATGTCGACGAAATATTTTTCATTTAATTCGGAAAAATGTTACATAAACATTTTATTGAAATAGAAAAATAAATATTTATAGACTTGATTTAGTTTATTCGGCATCGTTATTCGATGAAAGTCATTATGTTTGTATTTATGTTTAAATACTGAAATATAGCTAAACAGATAATACAACGTGTCCTTTCGGCTCTATCACATTACAGTCAACCAATATTTTTGTACGATTGTACAAATGCAACGTGTAGTTGATTCCTACTCGTTATAACTTTATGGTTCTCGCATGCATTAAAATTGCATACACAACGCGCCGTGCTATCTATTGTTAATGGTCCAAAGTGGCGTTACGAACCACGAAAAAGTAATGGAAAAATATTATGGTTATTTTTATCATATAAGTGATGTGCATTGCATGGAGCATTCACATTATGGTTATTTTTCGGGTACGTGGACAGAATAAAATCAAGGTTACAACAACAGTAATAATAATAATAACAATAATAAACCCAAAGATCGTTTCTGTTATCATATCCATTTTCAACCAATTTAACTGGCATTAATCCGTTGAAATTTAATTGAAAAATTTTGCGTTTCATTTTCATACGGTGTTTGTTGACAAATAATTATCATTTGTTATTTTAAATTTAAAACAAAAATACTTTCGATGGATATACATAAATTACAGCACACTTTAGTAAAATCTCGACCGTTTCTAAACAAAATTGTACTTCAAACTTTCAATAAACTTCAAACCGTTAAGTATTTCAAAAAGTTTTCAGCAAATAATTATACTTTGTAAATCGTATAAAACAATTCAATATCATAAAATCGAGTAAATAGAATTATATTTTTTTCAAAGGTCAATGAAAGAAAACTAGGTTTTTTTACCGGGTCGTCATTAAAAACTGTGATACGTTTTGAACATTTTATAAAATTTTTTTTTTCAATGCAATACAAATGACAATAAAAAAAATACATGCAAACGTGATTCATGACAGTGAACAGATTAATTTCAACTGAAAACAACAATTTAAACAATGTGGGAAATTAAAAATAAATATGACTACTGAACACTGAAAAGTCTGTATGTTTAACATTATTTTCTGACATCATTATGCAATAAACTCAGTTTCCGAGAATATTTCAATGAATACACGAGAACGTGTAGATAACGAGATTCGTCGTAAGGGGTGTGATGAGAATAGACAAACTAAGATATGATGAATACACTCAAAACCCTTTGAAACATGCACAATACGTCGGAAATAATGCGGTGAAAAGAAACAAACTAATGGGAGGGTTAATGGAAAAACCAAAGAAAAATATAAACACAAATTATAAGGTAAACGAGTAATGTTCTCGCCCGATTGTGTTCCGTATTAAAATTGAAAAGATCGAATCCGTAATGAGGTAAAATTACTAAGCATTGGAATGCTAATGGACTACAATATTATTCCGTCGGTTCAATGACAATGTTATTTCACCGGTCGAAATCAAACAGAATGATTATCAATCTTTGATAAAACAACAGTATGCGCATTAGCCGTATTTGCGTTCCGTCCTTAAATCATAAATATCGTCCGTTGAAGGCACATGATCGTAATCATCAGTTTATCTCATTATCAAGAATATTTACCAAAAAAAAAAAAAAAAAAATATATATATACAGGAAAAAAAACCATAGCTTTTATAGTCGAAATGTTTATCGCTGATACCACAAGTCATCATCGTTTGTAGAATATATGATGGCACTATTTTATGTATTAATGTCACCGAACTATCAGTTTACAAAAAAAAAAAAAAAAACGTTAACTCTAAACAACCGCATTGTGAATTTAATGGGTTCAAGTTGTTTTATCATTAACAATAAATCGTACATATTTTTCAATGTAGTTTTAAATCGGTGACATAATTATTTATATATGACTCAATTTATTTACATTATCAAAAAATATGAATATTTTATGTGACTTTACTAAAAAAAATATTTTTACCCAAGAAAAATTATAAGTATCATAAACGTTTATGTTTATGTATGTTAAAAAGTCGTAATAACATTATAATATGAACTTATATAAAAATATGTTTACTAATAATTAAAATACGTATAAAATAATAATTTTACGATTTTTTTACTCCATTTTATCGTAAATATCAATTAAATTAGTACACAAAAACAACATTCCAGTTATTCCGAAAGAAACACATTCAGAACGAATAAAATATTATTTTTAAGTGAAAAAAAACAATGAAACAATTTTGGTGAAAAAAATATGTAAGAACAATTTGCAAAATGTATATGATTTCTACTTTACTACTTACAAGTTCGAAGATAAACTTAGGTGTAAAATATTTGGTATTCAACTATATACAATGATAATAGTAAATAAATAGGTCCTTTTGTTATTTAAATCATACGTTTTACGTTAAAAATTAATTGATTGTAAAGCTCCCGTTTTACAGTGAAATAATTATACAGCACTAACGCATTATACAGCCGTTACTTAACTCTTTGATTTATTTTGTGTTATATCAAAAAATGAATAAAAAATTTAATTTTTAACTCATAATTTTATGCTCAATTTTTATCTGTTAAATATTCCATCGGATATATATGTATATATTTTTAATTCATTCAATATTAACAATAAATACAACATAGATTCGACACAATAGTATTTAAAATGACAATATCCACACATGTACTCGTGTTATGAATACTATTATTACTACCGACTACGTATAAATATTGATCGTTATCAATATAACGACTAAAATCAACAATAACCATAATACACATAATACAATTTACTGGTGTCGGAGGTTGCTAATTTATGTCACCGTATCGGGATATGTGTGCATTTATGTATGTGAAATACGCGCGCAGTTGTATTTGATAACTTTGTCAAATCCACGAAATATTTTCGATGCAGACTGTCAGTAATCGTCAACGCGAACGTTCGCAAGAATAATACACATTTCACGTAAATGTATTTCCCGTAATACTTACTCGGGACGGTCGAAACTCTGTAATCCTAGGACGCCAATACGCGAAAAATGCGTCAAAAAGTTGTACTTTAAAGTTTTTAAAATAATAACGTTGAGTGTACACGATATAAATAATAATCCAACTTTCAAGAACACGGCGCTGATATGGTCTTTCGTAGATTATGCATAATGATATTGATTGAAATAAATAATGAGACCTAGTTAGAAAAATAAAAAATTTGTTTACTTCCTTAGGTATGGCCATGATTTGAACTGTATATTTTTATCGATCCCTGTTTAACACGACCATCAAACCAACAGCGGGCCATTTACTATTTTCACCTAAACAAAATATAGTTGTTACTTTTTTCGTTCGCCCGGGAGTTAAATCGACACACATAAATAAAATTTCTTTTTATGTAATACAATTGGAGTATTTGATGTGCATGTATATATATAAGCACCCAACTAAGTAAGGTAATGATAGTTTCTTTGAAAAATTTTAAATTACGTAATACATCAAACACATTTCTTTGTTGAAACACAGAATGGCTTGAAAAATATATTCATTTAACCTAGGAACAACAAAGTAATTTGTATTTATTGTAAAAAAAACATTAGTTGTTATAGGAATAAAAAATCTGTTTATAAAAAAAAAAAATTTCTTCAATACAGTTAATTTTTTTTTTAAACAATAATACGTGTTTGTTTTTTTCTGTATAATTTATTTTGTTATAAATTAAATTAAATAACGTTTCATTGTTTTTTAAATTTTGATTCAGCCAAATTCAACCACTTGTATATGTATACTAATCACCCTATTCATGATATTTTAGATTCTGAACGAAGTGAAGAATGTATTGATTTTACAATGATGTGTGTTTTTTTTTTTTTTTTTTTTTTTTTTTTGTTTTTTTTTTTTTTTTTGTTTTTGTGTCTGTGTACACCATAACTACTCGAAATAATGCTTCAATTTTGAACTTCAGGGTATGTTTTCGGTGGCAAAACGAATATCGGAGGTACCTTAGAGAGGTCACAAGTAAAAATTCCCAAAAGTTTTCAAATGCCACGGGAAAAACAAACAAAAAATGAGGAAAAACCGGTACTTTTTGTGCAAAACCCGTTTTCGACGAAATCGATTTTTTCATTTAGCCGTTACTCAAAAACAAAAAATTGTAGATACTTGAAATTTTCACCAAATGTTTATATTGAAATCATCTATACGTGGTAAAATTTTTGAACACTTTTGACTTTTATTGAGCTAATTATAGACAATTGAAATTTTCAATTTTTTTAAGTATTTTTTTTTAAAATAACGATAAAATTTTTTTTTTTTGCCAGAAAATCTTGAAAATTTAATACAAGGTTTCTTATAAGTTGTTCCATAACTGATAAAAAAAAATCCAAAATCGTAAGTCACAATTTTTTTTTATAAGTGCTCAAAGTTCCAATTTATACGAAATATGTAAAAATTGCGAAAATTTGCAAATAATTTTGTTGTTGAAAAATCGTAAAATTTTTTTCTTTTATAACTAAGTTTTGAAAATTTGGTACAAGGTTTTTCATTAGTTTTTCTTCAATTATCTGCAAAAAAAACTCTACCGGATTCAGACAAAAAAATTTTATGAGTGTTTGAAATTTAAATTTTTACAAAAACACGTTAAACAACGGTTTAGCCTCAAACGATTTTTGCTAATTGTTTTTTTTTTCAAAAAGTATAAGTTGTAGAAACTTGAAAATTTTATCAGTTGTTTATATTGGCATTTTCTTTATATAATTTTATTTTCAAAAGATTTCACTCATTTTTAATCAATTTATAGGCATTTGAAATATTCGATTTTTTTTATTTTTTTTTTTATAAATGTTGATAAAAAAAATGTAGCTCGGACGAAATACTTGAAAATTTAATAGAAGGGTCCACATAAGTTGTTCTAACTCCCATTCAAAAATTATAAAAATACATAGGCACAAAATTTTTTTATAAGCGTTTATAAGTGCTAATATTGACAAAATTCGTCAAAATCATGTATATTTGCTATGTATTTTGCAGTTGAAAATTCATAAAATTTTAAGTATTCAAAACTAAGAATTGTAAATTCGGTACAAAGTTTGACATACGTTTTCCTTCAATTATCTGTAAAAAAATTTGCACTGGAATAAAATCAAAAATTTTTATGAGTGTTTGAAATTACAATTTTTTCACATAATCGCGTAAAATAACAATTTAGGCATCATTGATTTTTGATATTTGTTCTTATTCAAAAAGTATAGGTCGTAGAAACTTAAAACTTTTACAAAATGTTTAAATAGGCATTTTCTTTACATAGTTATATTTTCAAAATATTTCGTTTATTTTTTAGCTATTTATAGGCATTTGAATAATTCGATTTTTCTTAGATTTTTTTTTATAAAAGTCGATAACAATTTTTTGGCCCTACCAAATCGCTTGAAAATTTAATAGAAGGTTTTGAATAAGTTGATCTAAGAGTGATTCAAAAATTATTCAAATACATAGGCACAATTTTTTTTTATAAGCAGTTGAAGTTCAAAAATCGACAAAATTTGTCAAAATCACGAATATTTGCAAATTATTTTGTAGTTGAAAATGTATAAAAATTGTTGTATTCAAAGATAAGAAATGAAAATATTATGTAATATCACAGCTGATAAAGATAATTAAATAGATTAAGTTTATTATAATATAATCAGTAGCTGACAGCTGTTCTATACAAAATATTGGTAGATTGTAAACACAAGGTGTATAACGTACCTTTACATGGTTGAATAGAACGTTACTAACTTCCAATTTCCAGTTATTTTAATGTGTGTATCAGTTCCATAAACATGCGGATTTTATATATTATTATTAATTATTAATATTTAAATAGACGTAGCCACGGAGCATTCAGCATATATGGACGGCGGGGTCGGGTGGTACCGTCACGATAGTGCATTTAGGCAAATAATATGGTATTTACCTACGCCCTATCTATGCACATCCTGGTTTGTCCAATGCTCACGAGCAGAAGTCACATGAATAGACAAATGTAAATTTAACCCAATCTAGGATATTAAAATAAAATATATATTACAATTTAAGGCAGACATCTTCATCTTCGTTCAGAATCGTTTTTTTTTTTATAATATAAAATAATTCCAAAATCTATCCAATAATGCCTAATCTAGCAATGCATCTCGTGTATCCCACCCAACTACTGTATCCTGTACTTAACTTACAATGATTTATCATTGCATTCAAATGTAAAGTACCATACAACTAAACTATCGTAAACCAGGTGATCCCATGATAGAAAGTGCTATACATTCCTCACCATTATCTTGTCCGAGGAGCGAAGCGACGAAGGACGAACTTCCACCACCATTATCTTATCGGCTTTTTTAAACTTTATTTTACTCGACTACATTACTTCAACTTAATATAAAACAATCGTACAACTAAATTTCTACTAACATATTCAATAGTAACTAGTTGTTTTTAAAAAAATTTCATACACAATCTCTTTATTACAAAATACTCGTTATTATAACTCTACTTGACACTGAAAAATACAAAACCGTGAAAATTTTTTCGAAACCCTCGAAAAAACAATTGTACACTCTAAAACTTCCTTGTAAAGTAAGTAGATATAACCCATAAAAAACGAAAAAAGTTCATAATATAGAGAAATTCGTTTTTATATAATCACATTTTTTTTTTTTTTTTTTACTTCAAACGTTATTTTAAATTGCCATCGACATGTATCACTAAATAAGCCTCTAATAGAAAAATTAATCAATATTTTATAAACATCAGTATAACTATTTATATAGATATTATCTTTTTACAAAAAACATATACAAACAGACAACCTAAACCCACCAAAAATCAAATTTCATACAAATTATCAGTTATGTTCATTATCTGTTGTTTCTATCATTTTTAGTTTATTATTATTAGTCTGTGTAGGTTAATCTAGCATTTAATTTTGAGAGCCAATCTACGTATAATACTATTAAAATGAAAAAAATGTGTAAAAACACATAAGTGATTTAAAAGAAGTAAATTTGCCCCAAACTTTCACAAATAAATAGCATACTTAATAATTAATATTCACAAAACTAAAATTTAAAAAGTCTGTTATTAGATTATATCAGTTATTTAAAAATACTAAATTTGTCTCGAGAATACATGTTAAATCATAATTAATAACGATAAAAATTATGGTCTTGAAAATATTTTATTAAATAGAAGTTTTGCAAATTGGAATTTAATTGTATAGACCTACTTGGAAAATTACAAATTAACATAAGAAATGGTGTGACACAAATTTGACTGATGTCATAAAAAAAAAATCTAATATTGAGTAGGTATGAGAATTTATATATTATCTTTACTTTTAAACAAGTGAAATCATGGTTTTATAATGAAATACTTTTTGGAAATCATAGCGAACAACCGAGTTATGATGTAAATATTGATTATTTCAATGAAAAAAATGTACATGTTTTAATAGTTACATTAATTAAAAAGCTATAAATAAATTAACGCATCCAATATTATTGTTTTAAAATTGTTTATGATTGTACACAATTATTAATTTAAGAAGTATTAATAATTTAAGTACATACATCGTGTAAGAATGGTAATTATTTATAACATTTCCAACATAGTTTAGAAAACGTAAAGTTTTCTCAGGTAAAAATAAGGAATTCGGTAATATAGCTCGTAACACACATAAAAGTTTCTGCAAGTACGAATAACACTGTAAATTCTTAATTTTCAATTTGGATTTGTCGACGAACCTTTAGCAAAATGGAAATTGTATAATTATTTAAAACTCGAAAGATTTTCAAATTATCACAACATGCAACTTTAAAATGTCTTTAAATTAAACATTTTTTAAATTATCGGCATCAACTATTCACATTTGAAAAATAGTTCGATTTTCGTTGATAATTTAGTCACATCTAAGTTGAATATGAAATCAAATTGAATATAATTATAATTGTAGTCTAAAGCTAATAGTATTATTAATATAATACCTACTATTTATAATATTTTATTTGTTATTTAATGTCTTATAATTCTCTTATCATCTTAAATAATATTTTTTTCACATATTACTTTATTTTACTAAAAAAAAAAAAATTAAAAAAAGGTTTTCATTACGTGAAACATTGTATAGTATTATTAGCATTGTAGGCTTCAAAAAATTCCATTGAATTTTATTAAAATTCAATGACCAATGCGATGTTTGAAAAAAAAGAAAAATCGTATGAAATAAAAGTAGTTCTAAATAACTAACAGTGGCTTAATATTTATTCACGTGAAATCGTTCTCGAAGTCCCAAAAGAGTAAATAAAATCAAGTGAAGTATCTATAAGAAGATATTTTAAGGTGTATGAAAAAACGTTTGAACTATAATTGATGAAGAACTTTAAGTCCATTCAAGTGTTTTTAATAAAAAAAAAAAAAAAAAAAAAAAAAAAAGCTTGTAATATTAAATGAAAATATTAATATTTTTATTAATCAATAAATTGATTATTAAATAATTGAATTGCTTAATATAAATAATATAACTTACATTTGTGTATACTTCTTAACAGTATTTAACGAATGTCAAACGATAAATAAACCTCATTTAAATTAAAATTTTAAAATGAAATACTTTTTAAGACAGTAAGTTGTAATAATTTCATTAATTTCAACATTTAGTTTATGTTTGTTTAAAATATTCACCTGTCATGACTATCGTAGTAAAAAAAAAAAATAGCTGAAATCTATATTTTTTGCTTATACAATATAATACTTTTTCTTTTTTCGACCTCATACGAGTTTTCTCTGGGGAGTTTTTTAATTTTGTAAAATTTAAGAAATAAATTTTAATTTTATGGTAGACAATTAAATTTATTCTTGAGTTAGTTTTTTTTTTTTTTTTACTAAAATCATACAAGTTACACAGCATGATAATATTTTACATCGTGAATCAAAAAAACACCAAACCTACAAAACCAACATTATCTTAATACTCCGAATACAGCATGAATACATATTAAGTATTCAATTTAACTTATTAAAAACACAATATACAAACGTACCATTTATTTATTCATATAGTATCATCTTTTTATAAATTGTTATTTTTGAAACACTTGTATAATTTGAAGATTCATTTTCTGGTCCTACATTGTTTAATTTTCCCGAGTTTTCCCTTTTAGTAAATACTAAGCACAGTATAATTATTATTGCCTGTGTAAAAAAAGTAGTTACTGTTCGACTGGATATTATAATTTCCTGATGTCGGTCATTTTGACTAACACTGTGTGTAAAAATCAACTATGGACGTATATTCATATAATCTTACATATTGAATCCTATAACTTTTGTATCCTTAGCATTGTTTTTTCTTAGCGATTATCGTTTGAACGATCCCTCTTAATTATCTGCAACATTTTTTCACGGCGTCTGACAATCTAGTATATCTCCGAAGGTTATTCAAATGAATATTTAACAGAGCACAGGATCCAAACACAATTAGTGTCAGTCAAATGAGCAATATTTCAAAACAACTGGCACTGAAAAAACTGATATTAGTTTTTATTACATGAAAATTCTATTTCACTTCTCCGATATTACTACTATAATTTTTTAAATTTTTTTTTTAATCACACGATTCTCTATTTAATCCATTTTATTTCACATAATAAATGGTTTTAATCATTTTTCACCTCCATGATTTTGTAGTTAAATTTATATTGTAGGTACTTCAAAGGTACTCTGAGATTTTCGTGAATCGTTACGGCCTACGGTAAAATTAGGTAGGCAGAGATAGTTTTCAATTGAACTCATTCATAAAAATTAAATGTCGTTTTGGTAATTTATTATTTTTGTATTCATATTGAAAGAAAACGAGCTGCCCAGTTTTTTGTTCGAATATAAATTACTGAGCAATCTTTACGCTACACGCAATGGTAAAACACAGTGAACTATTTCGGTTTAGTTCCAAAATCCAGTAACATTCGATTACAAAAGATTCTTACTTCCGCATAAGATTGCCATTTTCAACCATTCAGTTTATGAATTATAACAAAATATTTCATACGTAATAATGTAAAATTAATTTATAATTACTCTCCTCAATTGTTAAACAATTATGATTAACATATAAAATAATTAATATGACTATTAATGTATTTTGGAACAAACATTTATTTGATGTATACTTCTAACATAAAAATAGATAGTTAAAATAATTCAATAACTTTCTCAGTTCACCATATTGACTAATCCCATCTTACCACGTGCTTATTACGGTTGTAAATGAATTATAAGAACAATCATCTCACTGAATGGTGTTCATATTAAACAGTTATTAGTCGCGAGTCGTCTATTGTAGAAACAAAACATGGAACTATACAATAACCACAATGTCTGTTTTGTATGTCTCTACGAAAACCCTATTATTGTAAAGTGAGACCTTTTACATTATTAATAATTTTACTTAACCTAATTTTATCTAGAAATATGAAGCGTTGTGGTGTAACTTATAAGTTATTTCTGTGATTGAAAAAGTATCTAAAAAAAATAGATGACATATATTCTTATCGATTGTGTGTTTCATGAATTTTTCAAAATGTGTTCATCGTAATCAATATATTAGTATAATGACTTTAACGAGTTGAAAATTTGAATTGACAATGTTTCGGTAAAATGTGTTGAACATAGAACTAAATGTCAACACATTTCTTAATACGTTGATGTAACGATCTAATCGTTATAGTACCTACAATTTTACACTTTTAGCAACACTTATAATATGTGTATTTCAAATCTTCATATCGTACACCTGTTTACTCGGTTTGTTTTTCCAAGAATTAAAATAAAAATATCAGCGCCTTAAACAGTTAATAATAAAATAAAACTGTTTGTATGTGTGAAATGTATAAAATATATTCAGGTAAATGACTCCATTTATCATTTTAGGGAAGCCGAGACTTCGAGCATGATCAATTTCGAAAGTGTAAACTTTCAAAGGCGTGATCCAAATGTTCAACTGAAAAGTCTCTTTTATTGTTTTGTTTTATTTACGATTTAATATAGAACGCGTATTAATATTATATTGCGTGATTCTGCAGTATAAACTACAAGGCCTAAATACCTATTTCTTTCGAACCCTTTTGCCATGCACGTTGATTTAAACTATTATCATTGACATCCATTAAATACAAAGGAAAAGTTATGCTTCCTGTAGAAATAAATGTTGGTGAAATAATTTACGAAATTCCCCTTCGAATCAAATACTTTGGAACTTTACATCAAGCTGTTGTTTACCGAAGTGAACCCTTTTGAGAAATGTAGATAAAGCTCTTTACATTTTAAACCGATTCTCATAACGTTTCCTCTATTTTTCAACAATAATTTTATTGTTCTACTCCACTTGGATCATTTCATATGGTTGTAAATTTATTACCAAAATCCAACAACAAAATCTGACGATTTCAATATCCAAATTGTACCGATTTTTTCAGAATATTTTCCCAACATGTACTGTTCATACAATGAACAATGAGATATTTTTATAACCTCAATATATCAGTTGTACAAATTTCCATCGGATTTAATATTACAAATAAACATTTAAAATATTGATTTACTAAAGTCAAGCTTAAATTTATTTATTCGTTACGTTCGATGCTTATTTTATTTGAAATCCTATCATAGTAATTTTATTTCTCTTCTTAATTCTATTGTTTTACTAATTTTCAAAGCAAAAGAAACACATTTTTAATACTTTCAATTCGAAATAATGTCTCATTATAAAAAAAACATATTATCATAAGTTATAACCATCTTTCACAGAAGATAATAAACTTTAATTAATTAATAAATAACTTTATTTAATTAATTAATAACTCAGAAGATAATTTTTTAAATTATTAATATTTTTTCAAATTACTATAAAATAACTATAAATATTAAAAAATGTAAATTTCCTTATTTCCTTAGAGATTACTTTGTGTTTTTCTATTATTCTTCATAGCCTTATTTAATTTTTCAAATTTTTAACAAATTTCAATAATACAATTAGATTGCAATACAGTGTTATTTTTAATTGCGATTCCATATAAACCACGTAGATATATATTTTAGTATAAAACCATTCATAATTTCAAAAATAAAATTGTTTCATTAGTAAAAATAATTATATTACTATTCGTACTACACTTTAATAGATATTAATGAATAATAAACCAAACAAATTTCTAAACTCATTTTAATTTGAAATTTTAACAATTTTATGTGTTATGCTCGTACCTTATAAATCATTCATATTAGTGTAAGGTTAATAATTTTAACAGTTATTTTAAATTTATAACCGATTCGAAATTTTTGATTATTCGTACATTCACAGTATTTGTTTTCAATAGAATAACACACGTTACGTTACATGTAAGGACTCATTTTTGGTCAGAAAACAGGAATAATGTGGTCGACCGTAAAATGTTAACAAAACTATTTCGCCTGACCCCATATTTTTAATACCAAGAGATATAACTATATAAGACGCTGACTTTATGAAACGATCAATTACAACATTAACTTATCGTCATGATATTTTTTCATAATAAAAACAAAATATCAATAATTAGTGAAATTTTAATACATTGTGAATCCTTCACCAGAAACGATTACGATTTCTATTCCACATTTCTATCAAATCACAAGGTTAAACAATAGAAAAAAGACCAAAACGTTATCGGAATATGTGAAACTCGTCAAAAAATTAATAGTGCCGCTTTTTTTCTACGGATCAAATAAACTACAAAACTAAGTAATCTCATTAATCACTACCAATACTCGATTACGTTCTTCTAAACACCTGTGGAACTGTGCTGCTGTTTTCCACTTTTTTCTCTAGTCCTAACTCCCGAGTCGTCCCATCGAACTACACACTAAAATCGTCATATTTTCTCTACAGTTCAAAAACCCAAATCAAACCCTGAAAGAAGTACATCTATTACCGCGATCTATCGGGACGAGTCTCAAGAATTTGGATTTCACGTAGATCGATCTAGTCCCGTAAAACGTATTCGTAAGCGTGTAAACGTAGTCCGACCGAAACGCGTGTGTGCGTGTGCGACGGGTGTTTTTCGACGATCTTACCTTGCTCGAAATATTGATTCGACGACCACCGCGGTGTATGCGTTCAGCGTGGCAAAGGGAAAAAGTTCATGAAAACATTTTGTACGTTTACGACCTGTGCTCCGTGTGCGCCGTGCGTGTGTCACGGTAGACGGTCGGCGGTGAACTAAATGTCCCGAACGTTACCGACTTGGACGACGTCACCGCAAAAGAAGGGGGCACACGGGGGATCGGCGACGGTGCACGTTCCCGCCCCCATTTCCGTACCTCACGAAAAACACACGAAAATTAACCCTTCCGAATAATAATAAAAGGAAAACGCAACGACTGCGCGCATACGTACGCTACCTACTTGTTAAGCTTGCCCGACTTCATTTAGCACTTTGTTGTATATACCTGTGTGCATGCACATCGCCTGATCGATATCTCGGTCTCCGAGACTAGGGAAAACCAGCGGAGAGAGGGCCGAGTGCCGAAGGACGGCCCATGTGAATAAAAAACGAAACCGAAATGAATAATTTTCGTGTCCGTCGTAACATATAAATACCTATATAATATAAGGTATTGCGAACTTTTCGAGTACCTACTAGCCTCGCCGATATTTTGTGCCATCCGTGTCGTTTCGTCCGTTCGATAAATACGCAGGAAAACATCATCGTGTCGGCACGGCGCACAGAATGGACGCATGATTTAGTGACTAAGGATTTTTTTCGGGTCTCATTCTCGGGATTAGATCATTGAGACTCGATAAATCGGCCGTATGAATTTCGCAAAAAAAAAAAATATAATAAATATAAGCAATAATCATAATAACATTAATCGTGACGTAAGTTATTCCAGCACAGACTCGCCAGTTATTTAAATGTATACGGAGTGAGTCAGATCTATTTGAAAAATGCAATAATAACTGTTTTTCTATTTATTGTTTTTAAATTACATTTTTTGTTTTTTTTTTTTTTAACAAATACTTGAGACATGTGCAACAACAAAATTGTATTTTAAACGTTTTTATTTTTATTTTTAAAACTCAAATTCAAAAGCCTAATTTTTCTGTTTCTTTTGAAAAAAAATTCAAAACAGCCATTTTGTGAAAGTTAACAATAATACTGTGTTTCACATTATTTTATCCCATATTATTGTATACCACAATTAATGAAATAATAGAATATACACGTAAATGATTTTATGGGAAGATTAATCAAAACCACTGACTAATCTTGATAAAAAGTACAGTAATTTTAAATATGGAATTCGCACTTTCAAAAAGTTAAAAAAATCATAACAAAATAATGATCAAACTTTAACAAGATATTGTAATACCACAATTTTTCTTATAATCCCGTTTTCAAACTGATTTATTTGATTTTTTCTTAAGCAGCAAAAGAAAAATTTTAATTTTAAAATCTGAATTCTAGAAATCAAAAACATATTTTAATACGATTTCGTTGTAGTGCAATATTACGGTATTCATTAAAAAAAAAAAAAAACGAATTAAAAATAACTAATGGAAAAAAGTCATTGCATTTGTCAAATGGATCTGACTCACTCCGTATACGTCGAGTAAAGATATTATATTATATCGTACCCACGTCGTTTCCGGTCCGATCCGTTCGATGTTCGCCAGTTTCAAACTGTAAATCGTTCGCGCGGCACGACCGTCACGCGTGCGTTTATTGAATTTCAAACTTTACGCCGCGTACGCAAAACGTGTGCGTATTATTCATTCCGGACCCTCGCGGCTACGAACAGAACTAACAGACGGCCGTGGCCCGTTCCGAACCCGGTTGGAACGCGTGTGATCCGGACGAATCCGGATCGCGTAAATCCGTTTGCGCATCAGACGGTCGCGGGATTCGCACGAAAGAATAACCCCGCGGTCGTCTTCTCGGCAATAATCGATTATCGAACCGACTTGTCCAAAGTAAACATTCTCGATCGAACGCAGCTTTCGCGTGGGCCGCGCGGGCACGCGAAGTTTATACCGGCCGTTTGTGACGTGACACGGACCCGTCGCCCACGTGCGCGCCTTTATTTCACTTTTGCGTTCGATCCGGTGCGATCGACGTCCGTCCGCGTTCCCTAAAGTCACGTGCGCGACGAAGGTGTACGATATTCGTATTGTGGTGCGCTCTCGATCGCCGCGTGCACTCAACCGCGTCTTCGTGTCGCATTGATTCCGTTTTATTGGCGGTTCACCGACGACAAACGGTACCCGACATTACGCCGCAATGTTACGTATTATTTTATGACGCACAATCATTGCGTTCGACGTGTTATCCGACGTGAAACGTAAATTTCAAATTTCACCGAACGGCACATCACCGTCAACGAGAAATAGACGTTGATTTGACCGAAAAAAGTATATTCCACCGAATTCGCATTTTCGTATAACGCGGCGCGTACGTCTCTAACGCGTGCAGTGTTCCCCGCATTATATAATACGTACGAATAACGCGAAATACTTTCCGTAAAGGTTTTGCGTGTGCACTCGATGCCCTTTCGTCATGAGGTATTTAGTCGGTCATATTACATACGTATTTTATGTGCACATGTATAATGTGCGTAACTAATAACCTGAACGTATTATATGTACATACAATTCATATATATATTATATACATACGCGTGTATTGTACTTGTTATGTTTGTGTACGTAGTGTTATATATACCATTCCGTAATGATATGGGTGATGAGTCCCTCGTCGAACCGATTGTACGTCGGAGGAACATCAAAGCTATCGATATTGTTTGCGCGATAAATTAATTTCCTGTAAAGCGACCAGAAAAATGATTGAGCCATCACAATGTTGAACATCGGACAAAAGCGTGGCATTAAAAAAAGTAATAATAATAATAATAATAACAACAATAAAAAAAAAAGGTCTAAAGAATATCGACTGGAACCTTGACGTGTGCGTGCGATGCCGATATTCTCCATGTAAACGATTCGAAATTACGCACGACAAAACCATCGACTGCTATCCATAGGTAGGTATTGCGATTTTAGCATTCATAACAATATCAATGTTTGTTTCGAAAGAATATAGACGATTTTCATCTGACATTATTTATTTTACCGCCTAAAAGTTTGCTGTCGGTCGTGTTCTGAGTCTTAACATAAACACTTCCATGGTGAAATCACTGAAACATAATATGTGTAGGTATAAAAAATATATCCGATGAATGATTTCGTGATTTGGTACGTGTGCTGTGATTTAAATTTAAGAAATTAATTTTAAAAATATGGTGTATGTAAATATTTATTTTTGAATGAATTACAAAATATTTTATTTGCTCAAAAACTATTGTCATTGAAAACGTTTCTCCTATTGTGATTTCCCTAAAAAAAAAATTTTAAAAAGTATGTCAACAGTGCTATTTTATAGCCTTAACTGTTTAATAATTTGATAGAGATATAAACAAAATTTATCGAATAAAATATTTAGCTATTATTTCAAAATGTATATTTTGAAAAACAAAAATTATTAATAAAATCTATGCTTTTTGTTCATCTATGTTTTTTATGCACACACAATGTCAAATGATAAAGTTTAGAACACTATAAAAAAATTAATATTTCGTAAAGAGTATTTAATGTAGACTAGCCGAATCAGCCATTAAAAGTAAACGATTATTATTTAACACCAACAAATAAATATTTAATTTAAAATAATATAAATTTATTTTCCACGTCGATGAATATAATTTAAAATGGTCGCTGGTTCACAATTAACTTTAATTATATTTAGAAGAAGAATAGGTACATATATACATATGTATATCAAATTATTTTTATTTCAAATTATTCGTATAACTTTGAAAATAACTGACATTATTTTAAGGTATTACAAATGTCTTGTAAATTTAAAACAACAACAATTTTGTTTACTCGAAGTTACACCCATACCCCGAACCACGCTGTAGGTCGTATTTTAATTATGAATTTTCTATCGTTTAAACGGTATAAAAAGAAAATATAATTTATTATGTCCGATCGTGTTCGGCGTCTTACCCAATCATTATTTTTATCGCGTGATTAAAACAAACAGTAATATCTTTCGATCAGAAAATCATTAGCCGTCAAAATCAATGCTTTCGTGCACTTAAGTAATTATTCTATTGATCAGGTATCCAACATCTAAAATCGAAATTCTCAAAATAAAATATGATAATAATATTATGTGTGTGTGTGTGTGTGTGTGTGTGTGTGTGTGTGTGTGTGTGTGTGTGTGTGTGTGTGTGTGTGTGTACAGAACATTATACGTATGTATGTAGTCAGGCCAAAGTGATTCGCTCTTTCAAACAATCTTTATGTAGTCCATAAATCTCGACGAAGGGACTATTGTGTAGACGTGTGGGTAACGTAAAAACTTTTATGTTACCTACGTATGTTACTTTAATTTTACCACTGTATTCTACGTATTCTAAATGCTTAACTATTTACGGAAAAATAATGTACCGTGAAGATACGATATTTGAGCATGTGTACAACCGTGACGCACTTGAGATTTTTACAAAGATACTCAATTAAAACGCCATTTGTCATTTCTTAAAATTGCTTTTCGGTCTGGTCCACAGATATATAAAACAACTAGATAGCCGACTCAGTGATAAAGTCTCATAAGACCTATGAAGTCTGACAGCCATATGCGAACAGGGCAAATGCGATTGATTAATCCATGAAATATTTAATTACTCCGTGATTTTTTTAAAAACAATGTCTAAATTCGCCCGATTAAGAGGACGTTGCAGACGTTGCACAGATATTTGTTTTTTTCCGTCTTACAAGTGCGTACATCGAAAAATTTACGCTCGGCCGATCACGTTCATCACCGTTAGTTGAAAAATTTGAGTAAATTTACCTCTTGTACAATTTAAAGCTAAGATTATTATCAAGTGTATGTCATAGGCTTTTTTATTATATTTTAATTTTAAAGCGAGTTATAAGTTTTTAAGATGTACAAGTAATTTACAATTACTACTCGTGTTTTAAGTATTGCCAAAACATGGTTTGACAAATGACAATAACCTCCTGGAACTTAATTTAACAAAATTTGCTTTATAAACTATAGTATAAATAAATCGTCACCCATTGGTAATAATTATCTTAAGCCTCATCAAAAAAAACTGTAATGAATTTAGTATAAATACAGTGATAGCTATTAAATAAATAAAAAAATAAAAAATAAATTAATAATGACAGTAGATGTAATTCTTAGATGTACTTCTTCAATACTCATTCGAATGACTTTGCTCTTAATATTTGGATCAGGAATCATAGATGGAATAGCCGTCTCCTTCGAGTATAGTTTATAACTACCTCCTGGTTTTAAGTCATAGTCAGACTGTACAAAGTGTTCACTACAAATACAACTATTTTTGGTAGGAACAAACCCTTTCCGACGTATAGCAGTAATCCACAGTTGATTCCTTTCTGGATTTTTTTAATGGAAATCAATGGGAACAATCTTATTATAGTTTTTACATACCTAACTAATAATAAGTTGACATAAGATATAGCAATGTATAACTTACGAAAAAAAATGAACTTTGCTTCCTTTCAGTCTCCTATTGACACAACCAGACACAGAACAAGAAACCACCATGATGTTGAATTACTTGAATTGCACTTTATAGTTTATAGTTTACAAATTATAATCGAAAAATTGTGTTTCAATCCGAATCCATATAAAAAGATGACGGTTATAAAACAACATTTTTATATTATATCTTTGCTTTCAATCACAGAAAAATTATATTTCATGGAATAATATAAAATGTCATGGATTAATCAATCATATTTTGCCCTGTTCGCATATGGATTCTAGTCTTCAATTTTATTCGTTGAGTCGGCTATCTTGTTGTTTTATATATCTGTGGTCTGGTCTTAAATAACATCATGATTAAATAATAATGTCCATCGCAGCTCTGCTTCTCGACATAACTTAATAACATTAAGACTATTTTGAGTTCTAATTTTTTGATATATTTAAGTTTATTTTATTTCCTGCTTTTTAAGGCCGTGTTTCTTGTTTTTAATATTTCAATAAATTTTTATCAACTTTTTACGCTGGTCTTAAAAATATGAACTATACAAGTTTGGGCAATTTTTCGAAGGGTAGAAAATTAATATAAATAAAAAATATACATATTTATATCTTATTCTTCGAGACTAGTTATTAGGTTGTTGTTTATACTTTTTATACAATCGCTTTATACTATGTGTAGATTTTCGAGACTCGTTATACGTTTTTTTGTATTTTATATTTTTTCAATTTAAATGCATTTCCTGTGAATTTTTAAAATTTTTACCTGCATTCTTAACTATATTTTATGGAATTTTACATACATTTTTAATGTTTTTAGTGTATTCATTTTATATCCCTATTCATCATGAATAGAGCTAAACTCCCTTACCAGAGATTGTTATTATAAATAAATTATATAGCATTAAAATGTAAATAAAACAATATGCATTTATACATATTTTGAAGTATAACTGTTCTTTTTTTTTTAATAAACCGATTATAATCAAACTTTTAATGGATTCAACATCAATCGAACAGTTTATTAAATATACGTGTACCTATATATATAATAAGCTATATCAAACAACTTTTATAAATTAAAAAAAACTTATTTTCATCATAAATCATTAATATTATACAGGGCACAAACTCATTGAATAATATAAATTATAAATATATGTACTAAAAAGGTGAATATTTAAAATAATAATACAATATAAGTATAAATGTATTACTTTACTCGTCAATTGAAACGAATGACTTGAACAAGTGAATGTCCAGACTCCAGTAATATTAATACCTTTTCTAATCTTATGTGAAGAACCTGTTTACTTTATTTTGAATGATCAGCTCGATTCGGGTATGCCAGGGGATAAGTACTCTTAATAATTTTTTAGAAATTTTACGGTATCTCTATTTTTTAAGAGAATCTTATGGGGTGGTAGTACCTACAGTAAATCTTTCTTTTTTTTCAAAATTTATGAGAAACCTGATAATAGATTTGATATTTTTTTTTCTGTAATAAATATTGTGATTTTAAAAATTAATTTGATAATAGGCATCAGCCAGGTATACAATTTGGTCATAATCATATAGTTATATTAGCTTACTGATTACAGCATATTTTCCATAGTGTATGGAATTATTTAAATAAATAATAAATAAATGCATCAAGTATGTTTTTTCTTTATTAATACACATTTGATAAAGAAATAATGTCATTGATATAATTATCATCAAAGTTGTAAGTATAAATTGCTTTAATTTTTATTTTTTGAATTGATTATTTATGATACGTAATATCTATATATTATGTTTTTAAATTAATTTTACATCATAAATAATGTATTTATATCTTTCTATATGAAAGGAGGTGTAAGCAGGGATATAGTGGAAATTATGCGTGGATGTGCGGCATATACCCACTTTCAAAATATTAAAGTGAAAAAAAAATGAGCCCACGAGTATATACACCATCATCGGTATATCATATCCAATTCACAAAAATTATTCAATGCCAATTGTGAATTTTTTTGAGACAAATAGGTATATGTGAGAGGGATAAAATGGTATTTTATTCTATAGATAATTATGATTTGTGTCCAAGTACGAGACGCAAAGTAATACAAATTACAAAGAATTAAAAATGTGAAAACTAAAACTATTGAAATTATTAATAATAATTTTCAATGCACCGTCTTGTACTGCGATTACGGCCTTGACTTTTTGTACTTAGATAACAGTTTATTTTTGGATTAGCCGGCGGCCGCTTGTTTAAATGTATATAACAAACGTGGGAGGATGATGACAAAGCCCCCCCCCCTTAAGCCTCCTCATATTTAACATAGGTACTTACGGTTTTAACTTTTAAGCATACCCACTTATTATTTTGCGACTATATGGGTGTATGAGGGGTATGGGGGCATATAACCCAAGTTACAACAAGGTATAAAAAGTTACGGAGATGCAAATTTTTAATAAGTGAACAGAATCTCCTTACTTTTATTTTCCGATTCGAGCACACCTCTGTACCAGATCATGTATTATGTATTTACATATTCTATAGTCGAAATTGTCGTGATGAACAAATGACCGCTGACTGTTATTTTCATACAAACTATTCGAGTCCGACGGAGAGTCTAGGCGATGATAATCATATGTAATAATGAGATATTTATAATACATATGACCACTGTAGAGTCTAACATCTAATTTAATACATATTAAATATAGTACATACAAAAATATATCCGTGGCTAGAGGCAAGTTTCGTAGATCACGGTCTACGTGTCACCGTATAGGATAGACCATAATTAATATAATGAAATATGAATTGATCTCATCAGGTAACCCTCTGTAATCACTAATCAGTCCATACACTAAATACTACCAAAATAAATAATATTAATTCCCTGTAAACAAATTGCATCACTTTCGCAGATGCTAAGAACGAAATTAAACTTCACTTAAACACCAAATGGCACTCTCACTGGCAAAAACTCAGCACCAAACTTAATAAAATAAAAAACAATATAAACCCATGGAAAAATCCCGAACTCAACAGAAAATATGAAACCATAATAAACCGCCTCCGAATTGGACACAACTAACACGCAGTTTCTTGATGAGCAAAGACGATCCTCCACTATGCGACTCTGCAATGTACTTTTAACGGTCAATCACATCATTACAGAATGTCAAAAATACAACCAGTATCGAAAACAATACCATATCTCAGAACAAATTTGTCAAGCTCTAGGACCAAATCCTCAGGACGTAAAGAACTTAATTGTACAATTTAATTTCATGTAATCATGCAAATACCAAAATACTAACAATGTAACCAAAAAAAAAAAATTCCCTGTGATTATGACAATATTCCGATCTGTCATTGCAGTGTCTAAACTACAAACAAACTGAATAATTTAATTTGACTTACCAAAAATTAAATTAAGTCGTAATGCCGAAGCATAAAAAACTATGAAAATAAAATGCGACCAGCAAAGGGAGATACCTACTAATACCTTTTTTTTTTTTTTTCCGTAGCTAAAACTAGGACCGGGTGGGGACTGAAATCTACTAATACCTACGCTTGCCACTAAGCAACACCACTGGTACACAATAATTATTTAAACAATTACCGTAACTTCGTATTAGAACTACACCTAATTATTTTACATCTCTGAATATTTTTTTTGTATGTGTTTACCGCTAACAGGGTTTAATTGTTTTAAATATTTTTTCCTCGATCTTCTTCGTTATCTTCTTTTATTCATAAATATTAAGAGTGCCGACACAATATAAATGTTCCTCTTGCATTGAAAAATGTATTTCTGTTTGCAAATATCATCATTTAGTATGTAATATAATATTAATCATTATTCAATAACATTGAAATACATGTCATCTCTCTCTCTCTATATATATATATATATATTTTTTTTTTAACAATAAATCGTAATAAACTTTTCAGTACAACTACGCCAGACTGCGAAAAAATTCCTATACCTCATATGTCATAAATCTTACTTAAAATATTTTTATTTTTCACGGGAGAGATTTAATTTAATATTTATCACTGTTTTGTTTTTCCTTTGGCTTAATCAAAAATCAAACACAAAATATTTACGAATAAACTAAATAAATTAAATTTCTCTTATCGATCAAAAACATTTTTTATTTTCTCGTGCATAAAATAGAATTAACATTCATTCGTAATTTTACCTCGCGGAACTAACAATTACAGTGTTTTAATTTTTGAGATTAATAACATGCTGAACTTAAATGTCCATAAATACCGAAAACCGAAATGGTATTTAATTTGAACCACGCATCAAAATGTAAGCATCCAAGGAAATTTGGTAATTATTAAAAACACAAATGCCAATTTTACATAATATTTAGTCACCTAAAAGACGAAGAGTAAATTTATCAAGACATTGAACTATCTGATTTTCTTTTTTTTTTTTTTTGAAGCGAAGATAATGTACTTAATTAATGTATTATATAAATAACAGCCTCTAATCTAAATTTAAGTTTAAATTATTATGATTTCAAAGGTTGCCCAACATTTTTATGTTCTGTATGATAAATTTAATTATTATTGTTGTCTAGTGTTTGTCTTCTTTGAATAAACGAGAAAATAAATAAATAAAATAATAAACTTTTAGTTTTAAATCAACACCAGTTATTCAAGTTAATTTAGATAATTTGTTTTTATACAGTAATAATTATTCGACAAGGTTTATGAAAAGGAAACGTTAAATATGAAATAACTCATTATTTATTTTTCATTATATAGAATCATTTACTTTTTATTAATTTTAACTTGATACGTACCCACCGAAACTCGATTAAATAAAACTTGGTAATTATCCGATACCAAATTATGTTATACTGAAATTCTCATTTGCACAAAAGCAAATAATTTTTTTTTTTTAAAGTAATAATTTATGTTTACGGACAAACTGTCCACTAAGACTACTGTGATCTAAGTCTACTGGTAATCAATAAAAGCATAAATCTAACCACAAATCTATAGCCAAGTATAAAATATAGTTTATACCAGCAGTTTTTAACCTTTTGTGATTCACAATTCACTTGCAAATGAACTCAAAATTGAAGTGATTATAATTTTTTTTTCGGTGATGTACTTGTCAACAGTCAAAATAGCAATACTGGTATTACAAAGTTTTGAAATATTATTTACTGTATTTTTTTTTTTTTATGAACTCGTTCGCGTGATGTAAATTAACATGGTTGATATTTATCATTATAATAAATATTGATGCATTTTCAGTGTACCTGACTAACCAATAATCGTGACCCAATTTTAACATTTATGCAACCCAAAATTAGGTCACAACGTGTAAGTTGAAAACCAATGATTATCATACATGTTAAATACCAAACATTCATAATCACACGAAATCAACATTCATAATCACGAAAGTTTCAAACAAAATGAAAAAAAACTTAAAAGCTACACTTAAAAATTTAAATATTTGAACGTAATATATTAAAGTAAAAAATTAACATTAAATACTCTAAATTTTTTCGAATGAAAAAAGTAAATTAATACATAATAAAAAATATTGCTTGTTTCAAAATATTAAACCGTGATTACAAAGACTTCACAACTGTAACAGTATAAAACAGCATTAATAAACGACGCTACTGCGAAAATTAATAAATGGATATAAAGGAATATTTGTTTAAAAAAAATTCTACTATTATACATGGCAATTTCTATCCGGGCTTAAGAAATTGAACCATTAGTTATACACCATGAAGGTTTTATTTTCATTTATTTAAGCAACAAAATTACAAAAGTATTAAAGTTAAATTACCCACATAGAAACGATTGTTGCGATAAATTCTGTTCTCGTAGTTTTAACTTTTTCCCCGCCGTCATAAAAGCAGAATAGACTTGTACACAGTTCTTTATAATTTATAAAAGTCCCACATGCGAGAAATGAAAATATTTCAATTGAACTCCGATAAATATCATAAGAAAATTAGTCAACTTAAAACGTTTTTAAAGTTATTTTTCGTCGCAACCCTGGACCACAGACAACAGTACTGCTCGCATTACATTTTAGGACTGCGTCCGAAGAAGAAAACATCAATAAAAGTTCATCTGGATTACAAAAAGGCAATCGTTATATTGACGTTCCACGTGAATGGACACGTTTCCAGACAAATTTATTTCATGAGTACTTTGTGCAGATAAAAACTCTTCAAATCTTTTAAATTCTATCCACATGATTTACTTGTTTCGAAGTCTCGCACGAATAATATAGATAATCGCAATTTCGAATTGTCACAATATAGAAGTCACGAGTGTTATGACGAATCTAAATCGTGACTCGGAGAGTACGAAACAAAATCTCGAAACGTTGTACAATAATTAATTTACATCGCACTCTCGACCGTCAACATACGGATGCTAGGTGTACGTTTTTGCACGGGATTTTGTAGCGTTTCGTGAAAGCGTCAGACCAGATAATACAAACACAACACGCCCTTCCATTCGAATTCGTAACATGATAATACTTCAAGCTTACACGCGATTGTGGACCGACATAAACCGCACGTCGAAACGTTGAATTGTGTTATTAATTTATGATCATTTACATTTTCCTGCGTGAAATGATAAATCAGTCTTCTGATAAGCCAATGAGTCGTAATGTCTTTCGGCGGCGGTCTGGTTTTACGTGCCCCGTAAATGATTTTAGACGATTCGCGAATACCTTGACGGATCTATGCGATTTCGGAAGCGTCACCATTTACACGACTGTACGACAGAAATTTCGAACAAGTATAAAAAAAAACACAGTGGGTGATTTCGTAAAAAATCTCGATTTCGTTATGTCGATCGAATAAAACGCGAATGAACGAGAGCGCACGCGTCGAAAAAAATATCAAGTTTTACAAACATTGTGTTATTTTCGTAAACGAAAAATCACAATCGACCATCGTCTCTGATTTTGGAACACGCGTATTTTTAAAATTTCACAGTTTTAAACACCCGAATAGTTACGGTGAGACGGTCTCGAAAAACCCCTTCGATTCAAGGACCACGGATGTTCCGGATTTTGTGGGCATGAATCCCCGATTCACACCGACGGACCGACTATAAGCGCTACGGAAATCGCTTCGCTCGTTTGCAGGTAACGGGGCCGCAAATGTGACGGCCAGCGCCCGGGCTTGCCGGAGGCCCGTTCCAGAATGTTTGACGCCCTCTCGATGGCGGACGGCGGATCTTTTACTACCTCCAGCGAAACTGCACCGGCCCCGCGAATCCGATCCAGCCTAAAGGCTCGAAGGAGGCCGACGCCAGAGAGGCCTCTGACGCCGTGGGCTCTCAACCTCCTTCCCGCGATTCCGTTCATAAAATTTATGACATTTACGCTGGTGTCACACGGACGTACAAAATACGTCGATACGCGCGCACTGTTTTACGTGCGTTGTAGAAGTACATTATCGCTCACAGGAGTAGACGCACGAGCAACGTGCGCTAAAAATTACGCGCGTTCGGACGGACGTCAATTTTTTATCGACGTATTTTTTCTAGTACGCACGTCGAAAATTATCAACGCGCGTTTTGAATTATAATAATTCCAATATGAGTAGACACACGTGCGCACAATGTACGGACGTATTGAACGTAAAACTACAACTTGAAATTACTTGTCAAAACTGAAATTAACACGTTGGGTATTTATTCAATTTATTTTCGAAATGTCGAGTATAGACGACAAACTGTTAACGAGTGAGGTCCAAAAATATGAAATTTTGTGGAATACAGCTGTTGAAGACTACAAAGATAAAATAAAAAAGAATAGGGCATGGATCAAATAGTAGCGTCAGGTTAATTTAATAAATTAATAAATTAAATAATAAATTAATCGTTTTTTAATAAATTAATCGTTAACAGTAAAAATTGATCGAATAACACTACCGTTTACCACTTGTATGATATGATAAATGTACAAATACCAAGTACAAGTACCAGCCTTAATATTAACAATGCCATTATAATTATTTTCAACGGACGTCATATTATCAAAGCTCGTGTGCCCGCTTTATAGTGCGCGCGTTAAAAAATACGTCCGTCATAACGCGCGCATTTTGTACGTCCGTGTGACACCGGCTTTCATGTCAACGGTCGGACGTATTGCGCCTCTCGCTGCGTGTTCGAGGGCTACCGAAAATGGAAGCTCCGGCTTTACCCAGAGACAGGCTGGCCGTGCCGACGAGTTCCTTCCCCCGCAGGCGTGCCCGCCTTCGCGGGTTCAAGAGCGATCAGTTTAAGGCAGATGCTAGACTGCCCCTTCCCAGCGTCCGACCGCCTACCCGCACACTCGCGCATCGGTGGGACGCCTATGCGACCGGCCGGACTCCGGAGGCACCCGAGGACCGTCGGAATCGTAGGGCTATTCAAGCCGATCTTAGCAGTCCCGGGCAAGCCCGGAGCGTGGACGTCGAGCGCCACGTGGAGGCGACGGCCTTAACGGACGCGATCCCGGGAATCCGCGAGGGAAACACGGAATGCGCGGCCGCAAACTCATCATCATCATCATCATCATCATCATCAGCTTCTAAAGGCAGCGCCTTGTCGGTGTAACCATTCTTGTCTGTCCCATGCCGTTCTCTTCAATTGTTGGTAGGAGGAGCAGCCCATGAGATGATTCAGGTCTTCAAAGTATGATTTTCTCGGACGTCCTCGTGATCGTTTGCCTGCTATTTTTCCTTCAAAAATGTTGGTGATGAAGTCATCGTGTCTCAGCATATGTCCCACTGGTTTAACTTTTCTCTTCGTTATTGATGTCCACATGCTTCTTGTTTCACCTATTTCTTCTAATATTGTCTCATTTCTTTTCCGCTCTATCCGTCTTGTTCTCGTCATTCTTCGCCATAACCACGTTCCCATTGCTTCAAGTCTATCTCTTTCATTCTTCCCAATCGTCCATGTCTCACATCCATACAACAGTAAACTCCAGATACACGTTTTAATAAATTTCTTTCTTGTTCTAATACTCAGGTTTTTATTAGTTAGGAGGGTCTTTTTCTTCTCAAAAGCGTGTTTGGCCAAGGCGATCCTTCTTCTTATTTCCTTTTTAGATTTATTTTCTCGAGTGATCAAGCTTCCCAGATAACAGAATTCTCGTACTTGTTCTATTCTATAGTTTTTTAGTTTGATGTTGGCTGTCGTGCTTTGATCATACTTTTTACTTACTACCATTGCTTTAGTTTTCTTGGCGTTAATCTTAAGTTTGAATTCGTTCAGGGTTGAGTCCAGGTAGTTAAGCATCTGGTTCTTAACTACCTGGACTCAACCCGCAACCTCAAATCCCACTATATGGAAGAGAGTTTCGCTCGATTCGATTCAAGGACCAATAGGATATTATTATATTTGGTACAATACAATGAGGAAATATTTTTCATAGTATCGGAAATTCAATTAATCAAACTTTACAAAATATACCGCCGTGTGTACCGTGGCTATTAGATTTTTTTTCTAATCTGTTTTTTCAGAGAAAAATGTATGTAAAATGTATAACTACATTTTTATCATTTTTAGATTTTTCTAAAACATGGCAATCACTACAAATAATTTAAAATGCTGAAAGATAACATATATTATGCTTTTTCTTAAACTTTTTGATGAGTGGATTTTTCTTTTTTGGTCAATATTTTAAAAGTCCGAACATTTGAAGTTTAAAGTAGTAGAGAGGTGAAGCAGAAGTACTAAGTAAAAATGTGTTGCTGGAGTTAATGCTTCGATTTAACTGTTTACCCTCGTTTTAAATACTTGTCTCTTAAACAATGACTCGGAAAAAATGACTCGGTTTTTGAAAATTTCAATATTCAAAATTAAAAATAATTTTCGAAAACATCGAATAATAATAATATATTACGGCGATCGCCACATGAAAAAGTTCTAAAAAAACTTCAGGTGAAAAATCCCTCGGGTGAAAAAAAATTATTATTTCAACACAAACGTTAAATTTAACGTCATCTGAAATATCGCACGTAAGAGTTTTTTTTTTTTTTTTTAGAAAATTCGATCGGAAAAACAGCAGTTATCGACCCGGCGCAGGAACACACGTGGCGAGACCGCGTCACGTACACGCATTCGTGCCATGTGTTTTGCCTAATTTCGACCCGTGTTCGAACACGAAAACGAATAGTGAAAAACAAAAAAATAGAGTTTAATATTATTATAATGTAATATTATTATTATTCCGGGCCGTTATCGATTTCCCGACACGCCGCTGTCACGCGCGCAACTCTGAATAGCATTTAGCACGATTTTCCCAGTCACAATAGTAATGAAATAGAGTGGTACTCCGTGCGCGCCCCGTATGCACAGTAGCGTACAGTAATAGTATCGTACAGGCCGAGCAACAATGACGTCATCGTCGTCGGAACGAACGTAAATTCACCACGACCGTTTTTTCATGTCGGCGGTGGCGCGGCGGTGTGCGCGGCGAATACCGGCCGGTCACGACGACGTTCGAGTATTTATTTTATTCGCCATTCGTCCCGATCGCGTTCGGCCTTTTCGGTTTCCACTTCCGTGCACCGATACACTTGCCTCGCGGTCTAACCGGGAGTTTCTGCCGCGAACGGCTTTCACGGCGATCGTATTCGCACGTCGCCGTTCGATCCGCACTCGTCCGGCCGCCGAGACGTCCAACGACGCCGCCGGATTCACCGAAATCATCTTATCATGACGTCCGTGAAAGTCGTTCTTTTTCGCGCTGTTACAAATAATAATAATCCGTTGAGCCGTTTTACGTAGAAAAAAATTTGTAATCAGCCCGTGGACGCGTCATGAATCGTCTTCTGCAGTTCTGCATTCCGAGAGCAAACTGCAGTCGCTTTTGTACTAAACGTTATCACGCGTAGCGTTTAAAGCTAATTCGTGTGTGTGTGTGTGTGTGTGTGTGTGTGTGTGTGTGTGTGTGTGTGTGTGTGTGTGTGTATGTAGAAAAACATTTCGTCGTAATTAGCTACATACGTGTATTTAAATCGTTGATTCTTAATCGTGACTATTCGTTTGACGTGATTTCTTCGAAAACTCCCAAAAATAACTTTTTAACACTTTTTCTTAATCATTTAAAACGAATAGTGTTATTTATTAAGTTTATTCTGAATCCGACAACACTGAACGTACGAAATCATGTTTTTAAACGATTTTATGGTGTTATATTAAATTAAGATATTACTATGGTGGCATTGGTATAAGACCAATACTTATTTTGAATTTCTCTGAGAAAAGTTTTACTATCGAAACCTAAATGAATTATTATTTTTTTGCAATTATTGCTCTCTACACATTAGCCCAGGGTGCTTTTAAAAACAACTACTGTGATGAATAATTTTTTTGAGTTGATAGTAATTGAATGTATCCCTGTATATATATATTTGTTTTTTTACGAAGAATAATAAAAGCTTTTGAAATACAAAATCAATTTTTAATGGGCAGATAAGCCCTAACATATTCCCACCAAGTTTAGAGTTGCGGATTTAACGGTCAGCCATGTCGGATAAATGCGACCAGACCTAAACTAACGAAACATAAAATAACTCCACTGGTACTTTTCATGCTTCGGATGAAATATCGGGGGTGGCAGGTGGGTATATTAAATTATATATAAATGATAAATAATTCTGTAACAAAACGATTCTGAGTTAAACTTCAGTGTAGTATAAACTTATTAGGTACATTTAGCCAACATTTTTAATTTTTACTTTATACTTTTGGAGATATGCCAGAAAAAAATGATCCCATAAAAATCTAGCTTACGGCACCATTTTTCACGGTAGTTTTTCCCAAATATTTAAAAATTACTGAGGAAAAAAGATCATTTTTTTAAATATCTACACAGATGAAGTGATTTCTGATCCATCTAGGAGCAAAAGTCTGAACGTAATTTTTAGATAATTTTTACAACCCTAAAAAGTGGTTATAGAAAAAAATAATTAGAAAATAAATATTATTACAAACTGACAAAATCTAAAACAATTTTAATAGTAGTAAGTACCTCATTACAGACACCAAATTAATTGATCTTGGCGTAATTCAATGATAACTGATACTATCCGGTCATAGATAAAAATTTGTTAATTTAAATTATCATTGGTAGTCCAAGTTAAAATAAAAACAGTATAATGATACATTTTAATCTATTTTTCTTAAAATTTCATGCAATTTTAAACCCATTTATATTTTTGTTTAGTAGTACTTATATTGAACATCAAGAATATTTTTGCAAAAAAAAATGTTTCATAAAAAATAAATAATAATTTTTTTTATGAATTTCATGTATTTAAAGTATTTTCCGTTATCTGATTTGACCCATAATTAATCGATATAGTTTAACACGATGTATTTACGCTTCAAATCACTTTTTCAACAAGAAACAATAAAACTGTTTTCATTTTAAAATCTTTTTTCCGTACTTTAATATAAAGTAAATATACATTTAAGATGCATTTTATTTCAAAATTAAAAACTTCAAAATGCAACAGTTTTGAATATTTAGATTCCAAGTAGTCTTTATGACTTCGATACATTAAACTTATATGAGAACTCTTAAACTTTTCTAATTCATAAATATCGTGGCCTACACATCGACGCCAGAACAAGGAAAAATAGGGGTGATAGTTCCCGTGGGTATAATAGCGTGCAGGGGGCTACGCACACAACGAAACAAAACGTGTGGTCCGCGGTTCTTTACTGAAACTTGTATGAAAAGTTATCACTTATTAGAAACACATAAGACGTTTAATGCAGGTATAAGATATGTCTGAAAGATAAAATTATTTATCGTTTCGGTGCATGAACAAATTACTATAAATATTATTAATAATGATACTGTGCATACTGTACAGTTAAAAACATTATTTTGTTAAAAATATAACTTTGACCTACATAAATACACGTATACATTATATCTATAGTGGAACTACGAAACGATAATGATTGTTTTACAAATCTTGTGAATAGTGAATACTAAACTAATTATTATTAAAAAAAAAAAAAAATCATCAATTATCATTTTTTAATATAATAAAAAAGCGAGGCTTTGTCCACAGGGGTGTATCCGTGAAATATTTTTCAGAGGTGGTACGTTGAATAATAATTAAAAGAGCTATTTTAGAATGTAAGACCGTATAATCTTTTAAATTATGAGTTACGACCTTTAAAAATATACAATTTCAGTAGATAAGTAAAGCCTCTGGTCCTGCGTTTTAATCATTTAACACCACGATAAATCAGGTTGAATATTTCGAGTACCTAGTAATTATTCGAAAAATATGAGTTTCGTCTGCAGTAAAATCTTCAAATCAATTTTCACTATCACTTTTCGGAAAAATAAAAACGAAATTGAAAATAATTGAATTTTTATGGAGTATCCATACGTCGACACGTGGGTATTTAATATAAAAATTCACACGCAATTTAATAAAACCCATATGACCAAGTATAAAGCGCGTTTCGGTAAACCATCATGTTTTTTTATTCTTCGTCGCATATTATCTAACAAAGAAATTAACAAGTGTTGACAAATACATCCGAATAAAATATAAATGTGCAATTATCTACATACATGTCTTTACAAAAAATAAATTTTATCTCGTTGAACATAAAAATCATTGGTAGAAAATAAACTGGTTGGCACTTAAACACCAAATCTGATAATTATGTTAGTATACCGACTATGTGTAGGTTTAGTAGTATTTTAAGTTATATCATGCAACACCAACTACTTTGTCATAAGAAAAATACTTTTAGCTATTTTCGTTATGTAACAAATTAATTTTTAATTTAAGTCCCTTCGTATATAGGGTTCAAAGAAATAAAATATCATAGTATATTCCATTGTTATTAAATACACTATACGTAATATAATTGCATTAATTTTTTTCTGCTCACTGCATTCAAATTCAGCATCAATAATTGTTGTCTATAGCATTTCTACAAGTATAACCATACAGTTTTAGATTTCGATACGAATAATAAATGCAATACTTCTATTAAAACATATTCTGTAAAGAGTGTAATTTTTTTTAAAGTTCATTTGGAAGAATTTTTTTTAACTTTTCAAATTTCTTTAAAGCTTTCGAAAAATAAATAGTTTTTCAAATAGTGATAAATGTAAAACTAAAAAGTAAAAACAAAGCATTGAGCACTTTGCATACATTCTTTTTTAATAAAATCCTGACTGTTTATTCATCGTTTTGCTCAAAATTGTTTTTCGAAAGTGATAATTGGCGCATTAGAATTTAAATTAAAAATACAAGACTACTGTTGTACCATATGGTAACAATCGTTTACCAAGGTGAACAAAATGAGACAAGTTTTCTGTTTATTACTGCTATTAATTTTGTTTTTCTCAAACAGGTTTCCTCGTGACTTTTGGTTGTTTTAAATAAGTCTTAAGGGGGGTATATTTTCTTCGCGTACCATTCACCTTTTTAATTTGACCACTGCAGTGATCGTTTCTTCAGTAACGTTTTGTTTTACGTACCATCAAGTATTCGATCACTAAAATAAAAATATTCTACAAAAATTTATCTTGATAAATATTTCTGATTTTATTACCTAGTAACGTCTTTCAAAAAATATAAATATTTTTATAATTTAATTTTTAATTATTTTTTTTTTTTTTTTTTTGATAATAAGACTATTGATTAATGGTACGTTAAAACATATCTTTCTCACCCATTTGGTCCATCCGCCGGTCAAGACTTAAGTCAGCACTTGTATGATCAAATGCAAATATTTAGTGAGTACTTTGTTAACACCAAAAATACATACAGATTATTTAACTACATATATCTTTAGAATCAACTTTTGATGCTATTTAAGTATAATTTTGTATTTTAATACATAGTATTATTTTTCGTATTGACTTTTTCTTTTTAATTAAAATATATGTGGCCTTCCGTATTATTTTGTACGTTTTATCGTTTACTTTATTTAATCAACCTGTCGTTGTACTTACTACGTGTTGTATAATAGTATATATATGACAAAAATGAAGATTTAATATAATTAATAATTATAGATTTAAACAACACAGCGATATTATTCTTAGTAGGTAATGTTTAATTTTATTCATTAAACAAAGCATTTAAAAACCAGACTTAATTTCTAAAAATACCCTTAGGTAAAGTGTACTATGGTTTCTTCGTTATTTCCTGTGCATCTTTATTTTTTTTTCAATTTGCAAGTTTTGAAAACTTTTTGATGTTTTAACGGTAAAAAAACATTATGCCAATACCAAGCAAGCATGCGTATAAATTTATGAATATTGCAAAAATTTCCGCATAAAAATCAAGTCCACGACTATTGATTTTACACAAATTAAATTTATAACGATTGTTGCGTGTGAAGCTCCAGTTCAGATGTCTGGATTAAGGCGTGTGTAGTCGCGAAGAGAAGTGCCATTAATCATACACTTTTAATTTCATTATTTCGCAATATTTTGAATAATTCAATAAATATGCTAAGCTCAAGTACGATGATATAACAATTTAAACCGGATTAAACATCGATTTAGGTAAAAACACACCGGCTACCAAGTATACACGAAATTATTTTACATCTAGTCCGAAATTGATTTAATTTATTACACAAGTCCTAAAACGATTGAAATGATACTCGATCGAAACAAATCGCAACAGCCAATACCGGTGACGTAACGAACGTAAAGGTACAAAAACTCTAAAACGCGCGTAAAATCCGCCTCCCTGCCTACAGATCTCAGCACTTTATGTTATATGGCAGAAACGGTGTATTTCCCTCATGTGCGTGCTTATTTTTCTCAACAGCCGTAAATCAGATTCCACATGGACTATTAACGCAATATTTGTTTGCGCGCCGCGTTTGACCCGATGGTGTCTAACGCCTCCGCGTGAAACGTTTGTCATATCGTTTCCTTTCGTATTGGGTAATCTGAACAGTTTTTTATTTTAAGACCATTATATATCATAATGATTGATTATAACTAGTTATGAATAGTGTTCATATATGATGATTCCTATTAATGATTATTTAGAGTTTAGAGCATTTATTTAACGTTCTCAACGATTTGTCCTTCACCTTTTATTGAACTCCTATCACCATGGGGCTTGTTATTACATTTTCACACTATTGAATCACGGAGTTATAATATACCGCGCCATGTCAACCAAATAAGATTGATCTGATGCTGCGGTGATTATTGATCAGCGTTATCGAGACAAAATCCCACGTCTATTTCATTAGACGATCGAAGACAAGACGGCTATCGTTCAATCGCGGCAATCACCGAGTATATTTATTTTATTCTCGATCGTGTGGTTCAATTGGAATCGCTCGATCATTCGAGTATGTTACACCGCCAATAATAATTCTACTCGCTACTACTTTATACACCGATTTTTTCTTATGATTGGGAATAATTATTGCGAATTGAAATGTACTCTATCAAACCCGTGAGTTTTATTACGATATTCATGACGGAAATCTAAACGAATTCGTGTAAAACATAACGGAGTCGTGTACGATTGTTAAATGTATTCGTCGATAAAAATATGACTTTATTAGAATCACATTTACAACACTCTCGTTTTAGTCGATGAGGGTAGACTTGATTACTTCGTCATGCACGCATAATTTGTCTATTGGCAAGATAGTCGTCTCGGGCTCCACATCTGAAAACCAAACAAACAAAATAAAACGTCGCCGATGGTGAATAAGTGTTATCATAAAAAGTAACGGACCATAACTATCGAGCGATTTTCGCTGTTGAACGAATGATGGTGTCTCTATTGGCTTGAGTATTTGAATAAAATGCTTGTCCATCAATAAATCAGCTTCCGCCATCACTGTGGAATCAATATGAATCATTATTAAGAAAAGTCAGCGTAGAGAAAATATACAAGACACCTTTGTCGTATAGAGCATTGTAAATTGGTAATTATTATACACTTACGTATATTATTAACTTAATAAAGAAGCAAAATAATAATAATATATTAATACTACGTAATGCATTTCGACGCTATACTTTCACAATTTTTATTTTTCAATTCGTGAATAAAATTATTCCTTGAACAGAATACAGATGTTTTAATTAATTTAAGATAAAAAAATAATCATTTATTTAATAACTGAAAATAATTTTAATAATACAATTATGATCATTTATTAGATTAACTACTTTGTTCATTTTCTCAAAAATTTAGTTGTCAACTAAATAAAAATGTATGACTTTAGTTTAATATAGCAAACATGTTTTTTCTGCAATTTATTCATATGCCTCAGGTATATTATGCATTATAGATGATAATAACAATTTCGGACGCATTATTAAATATAAAAATTACTGTTATTTTCCAAGTTGTTAGCTTGATTATTTGCTGACAAACTTTGTGGTCCATTCATTTTGCAGAGTGATCTCCTTCGGAAATAACATATAAATTTAGTTTTAAGATTATTTTATACATTAGAAAAAAGTTATTTCTTACATTGATTTTATCTCATGAATTGTCTTAACTTCTTTTAGAATGTGCTGTTGTAACATTCTCTCTTGTTGGTTTTCTGTGGGTACGATGTTTAAACCTTTTAACTCGGGACGATGTAAGTTGAAAAATGAATTTCTTTTCTGCTTAAAAGTCATAAATCACGGATCATGTATTAATAAAATTTAGAAACCCATGTACAAAGTGCAATATATAACAAAAACACAGACAACGTTGTTTACTATTTAGTACATTTATCTTAATATCAATATAAATATTTTATCATTAGTAGTCTGTTATTCTTTTTCAATTTTAATCTGCATAAATTAGTTCAGTTATCAAAATTAATCAAATGATAATAAATACTCTGATGATTCATATAATATTACGTACGTTACATGGCATAATTTGCATTATGTTAAGGAAGTACAAGAATAATATTTATTTAATTTACACACACACTTAGATATGTAAAATGGTAAAATATACTAAAATAATGATACAAAATCAATATTTGGCACCATTATCAATTTATTAATATGTATACAACATTCAAACTACGTTAAATTTTAAATGATTATAATTTAATGTTATTATTATAATATGTATATTATATATTATAAACATGTACACATCATGAGTATTGCGAAATTTCACATAATTTATTTATTTATAACTGGCTTACGTCCAATGACCATTGACGACACAAATACAAGAACACATGGCGGTTTATTAGTATCTCTCGACGGTACTTAAGCAGATTTTTTACTTGTGTGGTGCTATGTTAACTTGGAAAATCTCTTTACCAATGGCCTGATTTCCAGATACTGAGTGACGGGATAAATATCGTATTACCTAGTGATATTAATTTCGTTTGTATTCGGTGATGTCAACGTATTTCAATGATAGATATTCTCTAAAGATTTCGGCCAAATCAATATCATTAATTACCCAAGTATACTCTGGTTATCTTAAAGCAGAATCATTTGATTTGTGTTGAAGAATTTTACGAGTGATTTTCCAAAGTAGATTATCTTTTTTAGAGAAAGATCATGTGTGTCTAATAAAATCAACAGCACTTTGGAACACTTTGGAAAGTTCTCTGTTTAGACGTTTAGAGTGAACTGAAGTTTGTTAAAATACTTTATATCTTATGAATATTAAATTCATTGCCAAATGGTCCTCACTCCTGTTTTTTTTTTTTTTTTTTATGGTAAAAAAAGGAGATTTTGGCATTTGAGTTGCTAAGCTGCTTTGTTTAACTGTGATTTAATGTTTAACTACGATTACAGCCTATGGAGTCATTCTTGTTATTAGTTGACTTAGAATTATAGGTATTTTGAATATCGTTGATATTTTTTTTTTTTTATATTATAAGGATTATTTTTTGTCGATGATTAGGAACATTTTTTACGTTATCCAAAACGTAATTAACGATAATAAGCGGTAGATAAACAGCGACCGACATTTCTATATGATTTCAATTAATCGACAATTGTACTAATATATATTATATACAATTATAATTACTGTTTTTTTTTTTACTCAATTAGACCATTGGGTTGCCCGATAATCATTTGTTGAAGATGTCAGCACAGTATTTTCACTATATAGTTTTCTCGATTTAACATAAATGGTATGTATGATGAGAAAACCAGACAAGACTAAATAAAATATCGGGAAGTAATTGTATGGATGTGTTACAAATAATAACGAGGGCGCAACTTATATAATTAATAACTTAATTCCATAACATATTTTTCAATTTTTGACTAAACGTAGACTAATTAACGATCATAGAATTAAAAATACCTATGCATTATACCATATAACATACCATAATTCATACTATCTACTATTATCATAAATCAAACTTGATAATTGCTTACATTATATACAGGGTTGCAAAGTGTTTTAAACATGTGTTTAAAACGTTTTAAACAAGTAATTTTGTTATAAACGTTTTATACATAAACTATTAAAACGTTTTATTTAAGATTAAAGGAAAAGTAGGTACGTAGTAGGATCAAAAAGTTCCCGGAATTCATAAATAGAAAAAAACTTTTTTTTTTATCAAATATCTGGTTATTGGAATCAAAAGTAGACGTGATTTCCTATCTTATGGTTGAATTTTCAAAACTGCATTAGTCTCTCGTTTGCCGTAATCGTGTCCATACGAAACGGGGTATACGCGTTTTTTCGAAATGTCACTATTCGCACAATGGGCCAACATTAAATTTTGTTTTAAACTTGGCAAAACTGCTGCAGAAACGCTCGGATTTTTGCAAACAGTTTACAACAATGAAGGGTTAAAGAAAACAGTCGTTTTTGAACGGTTTAATCGTTTCAAAAATGGTCGAGAGTCACTTGAAGACGAAGAGCGGAGTGGCCGACCATGAAGGTCGTGTCGATTGTGTTCTTCAGCATCGAAGGGTTGTTTCACAGGGAATTCGTACCAAATCAAAAAAAAAAAATGAAACTCTGGTTTTTATATTGAAGTTTTAAAACGTTCGAGAAACTCAATTCGTCGAAAAAGGCCGGAAATATGGTTGGTTTTTGCATCACGATAAGGCGCCGTGTCACTCATCCTTAGCAGTTCGGCAATTTTTAGCCAATAAAAAAATTACCATGATTCCACAACCCCCGTTTTCTTGATATATTGCATCGCGTGACTTCTGGATCTTTCCAAAATTAAAACTAAGACTCAGATGTGAATGATTCGGTTCCATAGAAGTCATTGAAGTCAATGCGATAGCGAACCTTGGGGCCTTATCAATGGAGGGATACCAAAGACGTTTTCGGCAGATGCCGAATTCGTCAGAGTAAGTGTGTTTGTGCCGAAAGACGATATTTCGAAGGGGATCAAGTCAGTTTAAGTTTAAATTGTATGCGTAAAAAAACAAAACGAAATTCCGGGAACTTTTTGATCCTACTACGTATTTTATCCTGGTAAATATTTTTGTAAATTTTGAGATAATTTGTATGAATTGATAAGAATTAATTGTTCGTAAAATAACTTTGTGAAATTTATGTTATTACATTTTTTTATTTTTCTTCGATTAAAAGCTAAAACTATTTTTCATTTAAAATTTTAAACTCATTATGTTACAAATTTAAAATACTAAAACTTTCTATTTCAACTAATGATTACTTGTACTATTGACTATAAATGTACCTATATATATATATATATATATATATATATATACATTTATAGTCAATAGTATATATATATATATATATATATATATATACTCGTAATGTTTGGTAACATGTATTCAACTTCGTTATTTGTTTTAGTATTTAAGTTTTAACCAATAAGGATTTTTGAATTTTGTTATGATTAACTTATACTTGCCCTAAGCCCTAAGGTCAAAAAATGATTGCCTATTTAAAAAATCTGCTTATGATTTAAACTATGTAATAAATAAAACATTTAAAACAAAAAAACATAGTTTAAAACGCTTTGTACATTTAAAACGGTTTTTTTAACTGTTTTTTTTTTTTTTTTTTTGGAACCCTGATACATAGTTAAATTTAAGCAGAACTCGTGCGTTCGTTTTTTAAAGGTAAAAATATCATGAAATTATACTAACAGTTGTAATTGGAAATCCGGTATAGTTTTATGTTTCTAAGATTTTTGAATCACTTTTTCAACATGAACAACTTATTGTATTAAATAATGGAGTTTATCTAACTCTAATCAAATTATAAATAAAGCAGAAAAAAATTAGGAAATGTGTATGATGTATAAATAATAATCAGTATTAAATTTAAAATTATTATTTAATCTTAGCTTAATACTGTTTTCCCAACATAATGTTTTTTTAAAATAACTTTACTTTAATTGGACCCTTTTTAGATCTCATATTCCGAATTGAAATAGTTGATAGACCATTCATTATTAACTTTTGGTTAATGTTTAATTCTTGTCCATCATAGAGTGGTACGATTTTCGGAAATGTTTCAGTTGTGAATTCATTCTGTGAACAATAACTATATGTCAAATACACAAAACAAATCAATTTAAATAAACTTACTTTGCATTTATACAATAATTATTAAAATAAATACTAAGGAGTAAAACTAAACAATATTCAATTTTTTCCTATCATTTTAAATCAAATATTGTTACATAAAAGCGGTATTACTTTATCATGATAATACAAATCATTTCCGACAGTCAAGTTACTTTTTCCTTTTTTAACTTCCAGAATCGGTTCCATAATCAATAATAACTATACTTAAGAATTTAGCTAGAATTATAGGAATGTTTATTTTAAATTGAAATTAATTTCATAACTATTGATGTAATAAACAATATTATATATTAGATATGTTGTGTTGCTACTATGTACATAAAAATAAAAGATAAATAGTTTATTTTTATTTATATATAATACTAGGTGACTCAGCAAACGTTGTTTAGCACATACAGAATTTTCATCAATTATACCTGTGTAAAGAATTTTCAGTTAAATACCTTCTTCATTACTAGCTTTTCGCTGAACATAATATTATTTAATGAACGAGCAAAAATGTAATGCCCGTGCCAATAGAAAAATAATAATAATCACCAATTTTTATCTTTCATACGTATGACTTTAAGTTTTCATTGCTTATGATAATTAAGTAAGCATTAATCATTTAAATTAAATTAGCAATGCATTTGAATAGCTTTGTTTATTGCTTCGCCCGTACAAATAATGCGTAGAACTCATAACTTAATTATATCTATCATTTGATGATGATACATATATATGTGTTAATTTATATACCTAGTAGTTTTATAGAATTATTATATGTAGTTGCACCTAAAGCTACTTTGCCTTTCGTATTTTTTCTATCAGTCTCAAAATCATTTGTTTTTCTACAAAAACTCGTGTTTGTGGTGGAGAATTGGTAAACATCGCGATTTTCTGTAAGTTAATGCATGTATCCGTTACTAGTTGGCTTAAGGATTCGCCTTTCTGAATAACTAGTCTCTATTAGATAAAAATTGTTTGAAGAACCCGATTGAGAAATTATAGTTTGTATTATGAAGTCTACCAGTTGACTGTCCTGTAGCTGTTGTTATTGCTTTGGTGAAATTATATTTTACATTGTTACACGCAGCTTTTAATGTATACTATTTATCATTACTGGAGGTTAATGGTCTTAAGTAATCGAATTTTAATCTATCTATCTAGGGGTCTATTGGATAATGTTATTGTTTGTAATTTACGTTGACCTATTGATTCGTCATTCATTTACTTATTTATTGAGCAGTAGTGGCAAGATTTTATGTGTTGCTTGATATAGATTTTATTGATTTTAATATTCGCTATGCTTGAGTGATGCTTCGTCTGTTTTTCCTCATATTATGCTTGATCGTATATAATTATGAATTTGTAAAGCAATGCTGAGAATAATGGGAATACTTCGTTTTATTTTCGTTGAAAAAGCGCACTAATGTTATTAAATAGGGAAGTCTTGTGAATGTCATTAATCTGTGTATTGTGGTGAAAGATAGCTCATATTGGTATTCAAGTTTTACTTAAATTTGAAAAAATCCTATGTTAAATCATATTGGTGTGCAAAATTTGAATCCTCCTAATGTTCGCAATACGAGTAGGTCATTTGTTCTAACCGTTCTAGTTATCGGGTCTATTTTGGCTCTTTCATTAATTTCTTCATATAAAACTATTAGTCTATATATTATGTCCCTCGTTTTTTCGCCTAAAAGGTGGGGATGCAGCGAATTTTGAAATATACGATCGAATAATGATTACTTTGGGTAATTCGTTGAAGTGTGTCTTAATTCATCTCTTTGCTGAAGAAATGTTCTAAGCAGTACGTTGTATTACTATTAGGGTCTTAATGGTGTTATTTCATTTTTATTTCACATGGTTCTATGTTTATTTGTTTTATCAATGAGGTCGTAAATTAATTAACTAATTATTTTATTAAGAACTGACATTTGTGTTCATTTAGACTGAGTGATAAGTTTATTGAAGTTCCTTCATTATCTGTGATTAATTATTTGATAGCTGCATTGTTTTTGTTATTAATTTTAGATAATTGATAATTGTTTTCATTTAAGTAAGTGTTTGTAGTAATAGGTGTGTTGTTATCGATAATTTATTGACTTATCGTTTTATCGTTTTTTAATTTATTGTTTTTTATGTGAATTGTTATAATTTCTAAAGCGGTTTTTAATAGTGTTATGATATTGATTGAGATGTGTTCAATTGAGATACGGAAAGAGGGATTTTTAGATGTATACGTTTTTATTATCACCACATATAATACAATATGATTTTCATTATTTTTATCATTTTTATATAATATCATGCCTGTTTTGTTCATATTGCCGTAAATACACATATGTCAAGAATGTAGTAATTAGCGGCTGACACTAATATTCATTGTCTGACCAACAGTAATTTTGAAGTTCTATTAATTTTAGCAGTTTATAAAATAAGTATCAGCTATAGATGTTATTCTGTCATTTTCACCATCATTTTATGCTTTGGATATAGCAATTTCCATCCCCTGGGACATTTTCACCCGGTTTGAGTGTGCTTAATATTATTTTAACGTGTTCATTGTTTGTGCTATTTGTATTTTGGGTCATTTTATTATTTGTTGAAATAATAGTTCTGAGTTTTGTTAATCATATTTAAATGTTCTAATGATTTTCAAGAATTTGTTGTATTGAAATTAATGTTATTACTCGTACATATAAATAATTTTATAATGGTATTTTGAAAGTCAAAATCAATGAATTGTCTTAGAATAGTTCAACGCAGACACATATCCAAGGAGAATAATTAGGGGTTCAATCCCCCTTCCCTCGAATTTCAATAGATAGTTTGGTTTTGAATATTATAAGATAAATTTTGCTCATTGTTTTACATAGAATTAAAAATGAAAATATAGTTTTCTAGGTATGCATTGTTCAATAATTGATTTGATCATTGAGAACTAAAAACGAGTTGACTACCGCGACAGTTTACTTAAATATATTTGTTTATAGATCAGAAATTGCATGTAGATAGTACTTAAGGGTTTAGTTTTCTCTTTTCTCGAAATTTTTTCCAAGAATTAGGAAAAACTGTTGAATAATTTTATGAAAATGGTGAAATTTACCGCAAACGAGAATTTAATAAGCCGAATTTATCTGTTTAATCATAACTCCAAAATTAATGTTGCTGGAAACTTTAAATCTTTACTTTATAATTATTAAAAATATTTTCATACTAGGCAAGTGTTTCAATAAATTCAATCATTTTCGGGCTAAAAATAGAACTATAAAAATAACTGGTTTTTTAATTTTATCTCTAAAGTTTTGAATATTTGATAAAAAATTCTGGAAATTTAGTACTCGTTTACTTTAATAACGATACTAACAACATTTTAAAAACTGTGACTCGAGATTTCTTTATAAGCGTTAAAGTAAATTATTATAAGATTTTTACAGAAGAAAGTATAGACTAGCTGTTTTTACGTACATTTTCAACTTTAAATATGTAAAAAAAATTTGGACCATCCAATCATTATGAATTTTCGGATACAAATAGAACAACATGTTTTGAATCTTTTAAGAAAAAAAATGTTTTCCTTACGCAATAAAACAACTTATTTACATATATATGGTGTATTTTTACACTGAAGCTTTACTCAGAATAGTTTAACTAAAAAAATGATCTATCGTTTCTTTAAAAAGCAATACACTCGTCTCCATTATCTTGTCCGAGGAGCGTATAATTAAGGCCCATCTCCACACGAGTTTTCCTCAGTGAGGCCCGGTAATATTTCGATATTAATTTAAATGAAAAAAAATTAAAAATAATACCCATGGTGCGAAGTATGTACGGCTTTTTATTAATGTGGATCCATGGATCGTTAATGATTCATTACTTGGACTTGTTAAATTATTTTTTTCATTTTTGTTTCAAAGTACAAGAGTGTGTCTCAAGCAACATATGTTAGCGACCGTATCAACTGTTATTAGTACGTCTATGTTATTTACCTTAGCTTAAACATACAATGGTACAGCTATGTTGTTTAATCTGTGGTTATTAAATATTATTTTTGACGAATAAAGGGAACAGCAACCGTTAATATTGCTGTTTGACCTTTTTATTAGTTGTTTGATTGTTATGAATTACCGTTGTGCTAGATGACCGGTTTTATAGCATAATTGACATTTAATGTTATCCCTATTAAAATAACAATTTTTTGAACGTTTTAATTTACCCACGTTGTATAAGTGACAGTTTGGTTTGAGTGGTTGAATCTAAATTATTATTATGTTTAATTGATTCAGTATTTTCGAGGTTCATTCGTGATTTATATAGTAATTTTTTTTTAAATATTGGTCGTGTGTTATGATTCTCGGGGTGGGTAGTGAAACGTTGTAGTGATGAGACTTTATAAAAATAAACTATTATATATATATATGTATATATGGTATATATATATATAACCATAAAACTCTTAGCCATTCATTTTTTAGCTAAATAATTATATGATATTTGCATATTATTTCTAAATTATCAATACATGATTTTATCTACATGAAATTACGGTTATTATTCTCATCAAGTATTTATTACTTAAATTAAATAAGCAATAATAAAATAAATAATTATTTGTTGTTGTATCGTCATGTTGACAAAATACACTGTATCTAATTTTTGTATAAATATTTTTTTTAAAAAACCTTTCAAGTGCTAATTAGATGAAATTTTTTATCTAAAAATAGAAAGCTGAACATATTTTAGTTCAAAATACGACCTGAAAAAGTATTAAATAACATTTTATAACATAGGTAAAAAGGAAAAAAGATATCAGAGTAAAAGTAATTAGTACATTCTGCCCTTATAATTTAATATATCAAAAATACGTTAAATTTTCCTCTGGTCGTTTGGTGACAAATATTGACACCTCCGAAAAATATTCTGAAACTTGAGGCCAAAGTTAAAATATATCATTTCTCTTTGTTTAAGTTCTGAAAAAGCGTATTCCGTCTAAGTCTAATCTTAAGACTAAAATCATTACTTGGTAAAAAATTTAGAACATTTAAAATCATACCGGTGGAGTAAACATTTATTGTAACTTATGGCGTAGCCCACATTCAAAAAGGTTATATTAATGGAATTTACAAACTAGCGTTCATTTGAAGTGATAAAATTAGATAGTTATAGGCACAATAGATAATAAATTCAGGAAAAGCATTTGGTCCTTGAAAGTTGATTTATTTTAATATTTAAAAAGACAAATATAGAGGTAGAAAAAGGGCATGGGTTTCATACTCTTTACTCTTGGGTTTTATTGAAACTATAAGAAAATCATTATTTATAAAATATCTTTCTGATAAAAATTCAATCTAAAACGTTAAGTTATTAGTTTTTAAATATTTATCAAGGGCTGTCCTTGTTTATCGTAGTTGACCGTTTTTCAAACGGCCAATCTAGTCCAGATTTTAAAATTTCAATATAGAAAATAAAAACTGATCCCATCTCTCCCGTACTGAAATTATATTATTGTAATATAAATATAAAAGGTTTCATGCTATTTTGCAACGATTTTCTAATTTTCATAATATTTAATACAATTTATTAGGTAGGTAATAGGTATTACGTATTGACTTTTAATGTTTCAATTAATTGTCAACAGATAGGTAAAGAGGATAATTTAAAATTTATAACACTTGACACTTTTTTTCAACTTAAATCTAATTAGTGTTTGTCATTACTTTTTCACAAACGTTTAAGTACTTTTGTCCACCCTATGAATCGGTATGCGAAAAAAATTATTAAAACAACAGCTGATTAAAATTTCCAATCATCATTGAAAAAAAGTCGGTGAAAAAAAGCAGCGCTATACTTACGTTTATTTATACTTGCACGGTAATAATAAACGCATGATGTACCTATTTCATTATTGTTATTGTTATTTTAACTGGTTAAGAAACATTTGAATCGTTCGAATCTAACGTCGAATTACAATTTGACTGAATGATGGAATAATCAATTTTAAAAAGCTCTGTGAGGCCTATGCGGCTATGGTCGCAACTATTTGCAGATTGATTGGTAAAATAAAAATGATAAATTGAAGCAAACGAAGCGAAATTAACTTTAAATGCTGAAGGGATTAAAACAAATTTTGGACGAATAATTTTTTAATACCGTCTCATCACATTCACTGTGTAACGAATACTGAAAATTTAATAACTAAAACGGCACCTGTTGGATAATATACGTACTAAATATCGTCTAAAATATCAAATTCAAATTTTATCATCGGAACGACGAATTGTTATATTTTACTATGGGATAGGTATTATAGCAACACTGTTTACACATTTCAGCTCGCGCTTTTGAACGCATTTATAAATAATAATCATAATATCAATATTAAATATCAACGCTGGCAAGATTGCCAAACACTTGCCGAGTAAAATCGTGATCAAAGATATTAACTTAAATTCAGATTTTACGGTTTAATTAGAATATGTGTTATATGTTATCATAATATAGTTCAATGGGTGTAAGATATCGGTAACATTAATCAGTAGTTACAGTGTTATCTATAACTCGTGTTTGCTCATAGCAAAGGACTTCCTCACAGTCGGTTCATCGTAGCTGATATCTATATGATATCTATATGAGTTGTACAGCAGCTGTGTGTTGTGTGTTGCTCTCAGTACAATCACTACAATCTTATCAGTTGTCGTCGAAATTTTAAATATTTTCAGGTTATAACGTACGAACACTTGGATCTCTTCAAATCCTTACAGCTTCCAAGACTTTTCCGATATATTGAAAAATACCCGCGAAATCGTTATACTGGTAGTTATCCGATTTTTAACGTTAGACTTTATAGTAGCTAATATCCATTATTGATTACTCCAATTATTAATGTTGGTCGAGAAGAAAATCATTTATTTAAATTCCTAAATATCTATAAGTAAGTTTACAATGATGTATTATCAGTTTTGATTATAAAACGCTGTATCTCTTGATAGTTAATTGCACACATTTCTATTAGTTTAATTTAATCTTGAAGAAATTATGCTTTTGTATTTTAATTTAACGCCGTAGGTATACTGCTTTTACCATTCATATTTGAAACTGATTTATATCCGATTATGCCCCATATTATAAAACAGATATTTTAAAAGCTTTTGAATGTAAACATTGGTTTTAAAATTATATTTTTTCTTTGTCCGTGTGTTTATAGTATGTTTTTACTTATTCTCCAATAATAAGCAAGTTCAATGTGTTAAATATTATAAATAATATACTTAACATCCGAGTCTGAAATATATACAAATATTTATACTCATATGGTGAAATATGATGTTTACTTATAGAACATTTAGATGTATACTGTATTAATGCATTAGCATTTTACATGAAATCATTATGATCCATTGTACCCCCTTGTCAACAATTATTTCGAACAAATTTATTTTGACTCTGAAGACCGTGATTCATTTTCTGAATCATTGAAATATTTATACTATGCAGTATTAATATTGAATGTATGTAACCTGGGCACAACATTAGAGTATGCCACCATACGCTTGGTGCCAAATAAAAAAAAAATGTATTACAAAAATAAGAAAATAAAAACAAATAGCTTTATTAATTGTTGTAATTGATTAATTTGTATATGCTATAATCAGCTATTTATTATAATTTTTTAATGTAATTGGTAAATAGTAGGTGTGCAAGAGGAAAATGTGCTCATAACTTTTTGAAGTGTACAGGAAAATTGTTGCATACCTACCTTGAACAAAATATCTGAACCTGCCTATAATTACATGAGAATGTGGGATATATTATTTACCTACTCATAAATATTGTTATGTAAGAATTCTAACATAAATTAAAATACTACCGTTTGTGATTTTTGAATATGAATTAATCATAGTTTATTTTTTTCATTGAAAATGCTACTTTAGATTTGAAATGTATACCACTATGTTTATATAAATAACTTATGAAGAAATAATTTTAAAAATAGACATGCCTTATATAATAATTAACATTAATTTGTTTGCTTCTCTTAGTATGCACTTATGCTAATATTAAATTCAATCACTAATATGTAGGTATTAAAATGTTTGATGAAACATAATATTACATTATATTTTTTATTAAAATCATTTAGGTTGATAAGAATGTATGTAAAAGATAATTAGAAAATACTATATATATGTATATTTATATATAAATGAAACAAATAAAAATGTGTATTATATATATAGGTATATAATACACATTTTTATTTGCTTGGATATTTCTCAGTATAAATGAGTATTTTAGTGAAAAAAAATGTTATTTCTGAAAAACATCCCTATTTGACAAGTTTTTTTCAAAGGACCATCGAGTTTGTTACATACATATTCTACTTATATCAATAATAGTCTATATTTTTAAACATATTAATGTGTGTGTGTGTGTGTGTGTGTGTGTGTGTGTGTGTGTGTGTGTGTGTGTGTGTGTGTGTGTGTGTGTGTTTGTGTTTGTGTTTGTGTGTGTATTATTAGTGATGGAAGTAAAATAGAAATTTATTTTTTGATGTTTTTGCTTATGTTCACGTGTTCATATTTCATTTGTTCAACACTGCATTCAAATTTGACATTATAATCTACAATCCCTTACTGAATAGCAAACTTTTGATATACATCTATAAAATAGTAAATACAATAACAGTAATATATAATAATAAAAAAAACTGGCGTTAGTAAGATTAGCACAGCAGGATTGGCATCCGTGATTGTTTGATTTTTTTTGAAAATTAATAAATTAATAAATAAATGTATGAAATCTGTACTTATTGTTAAAATTCCCTCAGGAAGATATTTTCTTTTAAATATTAATAACATAATATAATATCAGTTTTAAGATGTTTTGTGACAATTGTTTGTTGTTATTTTTTGATAATAACATCCAAATAGGAAGAACCCCTGGTTTTTCTCATCTGCACTGCTGCTGTGCCATTCTGTTTGATGTCAGCTTTTCTTTTTTATACATCCATAGGGTATTCATTGGCTCAAAAGTAAAGGATCTTTTTATGGCTACTTTCTTAGAACTATGGTTCTATTTTGATGATATATATCTGATTTATATTTTTCCTAACTACTATTAAAAAGACAATAATTTAATTTAAAATGTATATATAAGTCAATGTATACTTTTTGACTTAGTTTGAAAAAATATATATATATATATAGCTTAGCTTCATTGCCTTAAAATGTGAATCCATAAATCTAATTAAAAGTTTAAATAAATTATTGTTTAGTATAAATATTATCTACGCATATGCCTTTTTCAATATTTGTTTTATTTTTATTTGTAATTTAAGTTGTATTAATAGAGTGAATTTCAAGTTTTGTATGAACACTACATATTCTATCATTTATTTATATGTTTTATCATTGATTATAGAATAGTCTATTCTATAGTCAATGGTTTTATCATAATTTTTAGATAATAGATCTAAATACATCAACTTGCATTTACTGAAGACTCTGATTAAGTTAAAAAGTACTTATAATATACTTAAAGAATTTTATTTTTGATTGTATTGCATGGCTTCTTTGGAATAATTTAAGGAATTATACAAATTTGAATTTAATTTAAAAAATCACAAAGTACCAATTAGAGTTCCAGAAATGCATGGTAATCTCCCCACACACAATGTTTAATAAATGTTTGCTATATTTTTTTTTTGTAATAACATAACATATTTTTAATATCTACATAATTGGATTCCAAAATAAAAAAAAGTTATTTAAAATTTTAAAGTAAAACGCCTTTAGGTGGCTGAAAGGTATAGAATGTTGACAAGAAGCTGTTCCAACAATATGTGTTTTTACAAAAATATTTTGATATTTTCTTAGTAATTGTATTATAAGATAATTTTACAAACTTATATACCAGGTTATATATTGTATGTCAAACAACTGTAGCAACTTAAACTTATATTAGATTTTAAACTCTAAAGATTATCTTAGTTTATTGTAAATTTGTTCCATATTTTTTAATTTAATGTTTAATGTTTGAATTTTGTTTCCAACTATATTTCTATGCCACATGAAATTTTAAAAAAAATTCTACACACCGAGTATGATGAACATTACATTACAATGTGTATAATATTATCATAATTCCCTATTATGATTGAATTGAAAAGTAGTTTTAAAAATTTATTTAGTAAACAAGTTACAATTTAAATGTATGGAAAATGATTTAATTTTATAAAAGACATGATTAATTTTTTTTTTTTTTTTGTGATAAAGTTTCAAAATTTCTTCACGTCAAATAACATAATATGTGAACCAGGTGAAATAGCCATTAGAAAATATTATGATTGGCTGAGCTGCTGAGTAAAATATTGGTCTTGTGTATTAGTGTATAATATTAATTAATTCTCTAATACCTATATGATTACAATTATGTCCTACAATTAATTCTAAAATATAGGTACCAATTAGTTTAATTTTTGACATTATGCATGAGTGAAATTAAATTGATATTCATCTTTAACATTTGTATCAGAATTTACGCACATATGTTTACACTTGCTTTTATTTAAGTGAACTGTAATGGGTACCTACTGGTCCATATATCTTTTGCACAAACCATAGGGTATTTATTTTTTTTGCCCACAGACCAATTGTATACATTGTAGCCATTTATCATTTAAAGTAATATTATTTTAAATTGATATGAATTATACTCACAGATTTTAATCAAATAAAATCAAGGTATGTTTTCATCACTATTTTTATAAAAATGTGATTTTTTCATTTTAGAGTGATGATCACTATAAATTTTGATAAAGCCAATATCTTACTGTACTTATCTAAGTTCTGATTGCATTAAACTATAAACATGATTATATTTATGGAATCTATAGTAAATAATTTGAATCAGATAAAATGATTTTTATTTTTTTTATCAAATAGTGAAACTATATGAGACAGCGGAATTGATATAGTTACTGTCCTACTTCCTACTACATTTAATTACAATTTTGTTTTTAGTGCAACCCGTCCATGCCCAAAATAATTGCCAGTTATGTAATACACAATAAAAAAAAATAATGAAAATTTTTTTTATTTTATTCTCGCTCATAGCAGTGTATTTATTATGTTTTTTAATTTCATTTTCATAACTATGATTTAAGATTTTGAATGTTTTGATGCCCAAATAAATATAAAGTGCATGTCTAACACGCCATGTTTTCAGTCAAAATTTACCGAATCATAACAATTGACTACCATTTAATATTTAAATGTTTAAAGTGAAATAATTCATTCGACATTTTCTTCGAAGGTTATATTATTTAATATTTACTTATTAATTTATATCTGGCTGAATGGCTCAACTATTTACCAGTTACAAGAGCGTACCCAAAAGAAACCGGATGTTGTACGGGACAGAGTAGTAGTAGTATCGCATTTTTACCGATAAGGGTGTATAGAAGTACTTCTTAACACTCAGTATACCAACGGCTGTCACTGTGGAAGGTTTAGTAACATTGGTGTAATTTTTTTTCTAAAGTAATTTTGCGTACTCGTCGTTTTTGTAATGGCTGATTTGCGGTGAACAGCGCACGGCTGTCAATTTTTGCTTCTAGCTCGGGAAAATGGGCACAGAAACCCTTGAAATTTTGAAAACGGCTTTTAAAGGTGATGCTTTAGAGAAAACTTAAGTATTTGAATGGTTTTGCCGTTTTAAAAGTGGCGAAATATCGATAGACAATTGAGCTCGCTCTAGACGTCCTTTGACAGCGTGAACCAACGAAAATGTAAAAAAAAATCACAAAGTTATCCTAGAAGATCGACAGCAAACCACCAAAGGAGTAGCGGAGAGGTCTGGTGTTCAATACAGAGAATTTTAAGTGAAGAATTGGGGATGAGACGAGTGTGACAAAATTTGACAACGCTCCTGCTCACACGGCCCTTTCTACACGGCAGTTTTTGACCAAAAATGGTGTGCCCACTGTGTCCCATCCACCTGAATTCACCCGACCTGGCCCTTGGTGACTTATTTTACTTCCCCTAAATGAAATGGGATATGAAAGGAAAGCGTTTCGCGGACATTGATGAAGTTAAAAAAAAACTACGGAGGCGCTAGCAGGCATCACAAAAGATGAGTTTAAAAAGTGCTTCGAAAATTGGAACAAAAGATTAGACAAGTGCATTAACTCCAACGAAGACTACTTTGAAGAAAATTAAATGTTTTTTATAAAAATAGTTCGGTTTCTTTTGGATACGCTCTCGTACTTATTAATGTCATAGGTAACAAATGACTATTTCGTATGTATAATATAATTTATATCCTTTCTTAAATATTAAATTTTTTAACATCTTAAAAGACGAATTCGTAGGTACGATATGTACATAATTTTTTACTTACTGTTAACGATTCTTGCTGGTTACCATGTGTATTGGTATGTTTTTAAACTAACTCATGAATCGTGATCGATTATTAGAAACATGTACTTAATACAATTTTGCTACAGACGTTTAGAATGTCATAGACAGGATATCTAATGGGTCATTCAAACTTATGAAAACGGGCATAAAATATTCTTTTCCTAATTTCACCGAAAAAATATTGATCCTTTTTCATTCTTATATTTCTTATTTTATAAGTGTATACACTAAAAATGTGTTTTATAGTATTTGTTACTAATTAATTATCTACTTTAATAATAAAAATATTGCTGATTTTCTAGATTGAAAAAAGTGAGAGGTTAATTAACTGTTTAAAAAATAATGATGAATAATTATGTAACAATATTAAACTTTTGTTCTAAAATTATAATCTACTACGGCTCTACCTATTTTTATTAGTAGATACCATTTATACAATCTTTAATTAGCATGCCATGAAAAGCTTCGATTACTACTCATATTTGAATAAAATCAGGTCAGTGAACTATAAAAACAAAAATATTGCGGGAAGTAATCAACTACCTGATATTTTATATGGTAAATATTTTTGGTTTTTTATTTTCATATTAGAAACTTTGTTTAAAAATTAGTTTAAATTTTTGGTTTTAAGGGTCTATTTTGTATCATTGTTCATTAAGTGTAATCTAAATAAATTGTTTTATACGTATTAACTACTAAACGGAAATATTTTATGTTAGCAATGTACTCAAGGTACCTATATTTATTAAGTTAATGTCTGTATTTCTACGGAGTTCAGAACTAGTTAATTGTAACTTCATACTTCATAATTGTATTCAATAACTGGTTAGACGGCATGGCATTTTTGTACATATTCTTCATACGTAATATGTTTTTTAAATGTGCAACATAAGAAAGAAAAAAAAGTCGTATATCTAGAATTTTTTAATGTGAAATCGAACTTCTTGAAACTATAGTTTCTGATTTGGAATTTTTCGTTCGAAAAGTGTGTAGATTTCCTCTCACATGTGTCTCATTTAAGTGGCATTGTCTTCGTAAATAATAGATATGTATTACCTAATTGTTTATAATGAAATTAGTACATAGTAACATCATACTATTTAAAATAATAAAATAAAATACAATTGTAAATAATTATTAAAACACATACTTTGATTTAAAAATTCTTCGTGGACATTAATATCCATTATGGTTTATATGTGTTTATCTACTATTATAAACCAAAAATATATATTTTGATATTGAAAATATTTCATTTTTTTTTTAAATGTGTGTGTGTGTGTGTGTGTGTGTGTGTGTGTGTGTGTGTGTGTGTGTGTGTGTGTGTGTGTATACATTTTTATGTTTTGTGATTTTGTGAATTTGAAGCTTGTAAAAAAAATCTTTACTCTTGGATTACATTTCTTTTTTATGGATTTTTTTATATACATGTATTTTTATATTTTTTCTGGATTTATAAATTTTTTTAAATTACATTCAACTTTTAGACATACCTTTAGGCTTGACTGTAATATACTAATACATTATATTATGTAAATAGTTAAATGCATAATAGCATAATTATATTAAATATCATATTTGTGTTACTAAATTTAAATATTAAAACATTGCTGTTATAATTTTTACAAATTATTGATACAAATTTTAATAATACATTCTATATGTATTATATTCTATGTGAAAAGCGGATGCATGATTATTCAGCGGTTAAATTTGATCAGAGTTTAATTTTTAAAAGAAAAAAAATCTCATAAGTTAGTGATATTTGTCAAAATAATTACATTTGTTATAAACTAAATATTTATAAATTATTTAAATATACCTAATACACTTTTTTTAATACTCGAAATAAAAAATAGATATAATTTTTATCATTATTAAAATTAAAATTAAAGATTTAAAAATTATTTTTTTTACAATTATTAAACATTTCTTTTTATTGCTTCAATTTAGTCTTGCTAGTGTATTTAATATACCTAAACCCTTCCTCGTAATGAATATTTTAAAACATTTTACGAAATTTCTCTCGATGAGATTCTTAATTCAAAATTTAATTTTACTCATTTCTAAATGAATTATAAATACTCATGTCTCATACAATTGTATCAAAATATGTTTAACTTCATTTGTACAATTGTATTATATATTTTACCTAATAAAATTTTAAGTTAATTATTAGTAGTATATACTTAATAATCAAATTATAATTGTTTTCTGTAATTTGTAATTTGATCTTGCCGTTAAACAATAAGACTATGCACAGTATAATATTAGCTATTGCCTATTGGCTCGATTACGTTTTACGAGTATAGAAAAAAATGTAGTGCTAATGCATATAGCATAAAATATCTTTATCACAATATTATTTATATTCATATTTGCGTTTTATATGTCTAACTGTATCATAGTTTTATAAGAAAATGTAATTTTTTACCCATGGCGTTTTTTACTGTGTCGATTTTTTCGGATGCCGCATTTTACGTACTCCTGACTGTGTGATCGTTAATAGTAACCGACTGCCGATGTGTCGACTCGTTTAGTTCAGTTATACTGCGTGTTCGGGCAGCACGTGGTATCGTTCTATCATGTTATGGAAAATAACAGCATAAAATAATATTAGTTAATTTATATTTCATTCATTAATATTAGTATTAAAAACAACAGTTTTAAATGTTTTATTCATTTTTATTACTAATATAAAATAACATACTATCTTCATTGTACACATCATGTAAGTAAATTTTAAATATTTTAAACACGTATGTTATAACACAATACAATTTCGATGCGTCCTATTGATATAAAGATTTTATTTTTTTCACGAACAATGTTTATTTAATATGTCAATAATATCAACCATATTTTACTTTTAACTAAATAATCTTAGCATATTTTACATTCATTTTAGAATTACGTAATATTGAGTACTTTTAAATATTTTAAATTGTAAAGAAAATTTAAAAGTGATAATTTTATGAAAATATTAAATATATGTATAAATATATCATTCAGAATTTTACATATATTTCTATAAACAATTTTTTATTTTAAATTTAATAATTAGGTAAATTATTTAAAATAAAATTAATAAGTGCGAGTATGACTGTGAATAAATATATTTAATTTTAGTACCTAAGCATAACCATATATGGCATGATTCGTAATCTAAATGATATCTAAACCATACATTTCAATTTTTTATAGTATCTGTGCTGTTATAATTATTGTTTATATACATTAAATTTTCAGTATATTTATAAAAATTAATGTTTAAAGTATATTATGTACATATTTTATTTACGATAATATTCGTCCAACTTGATGAATTAATACTATTCTTAACAACTGCAGAACCTCAAAACTATTTTTGTGAATCCAACGCTGCAGGGGATATATTTGTATTATTCGATTATTATCCGGGCACTAAATCGATGAAAATGAAACAGACAATACGCAAGCTGTTAAACTGAAAATAGGATCCAAACCGTAAATTTAAAAATGTTTTTGATTCTTTTTTCCCTTGGCCATTCTCAATACATTTTCTACTCTAAATAGGACAAACCCTTTGTAAAGATTGAACTAAATTGTTCATTTATTTATTTATTTTATTTTATTTATTTATTTTTTTTTTTTGTGAGTTTAAAACTATTCAACCGAATACGAGTCCTCAAAAAGGTTTACAAATGTCCAATTCTAAAGATTTAAAAATACGTAATTGTGAAATTCACGATTAAATTATTTTTCATAAAATATGTTTGGTTTCTTTGAAGTTGCCAAATATTTGTAAGTTATTTTTTTACGATATCATATAATATATAATATATTATAATAACCTTAATATATTTACCTAATCTGAAAATAATTTATTTTTAGAAATTGGTCTGCATAAAACATTTTGTTTCAACTATCAATACAAAATCTAAAATGTATTTATATTAAAAATATTTGATTTGCCTTTTTTTTCAAAAATACAGTTATATTTTCGCAATATATAAAGATATTTAATGTGATTTTGAGTAATTTAATTTTGATTTTATTTTTTCAATTTCCTACATTTATTATTATTATTTATTTATTGTTATGTATTATAAACATACTAAAAATATAAAACAAATGTTTAAGTTATTATAGAATAAAAACTGCATTAATACATTATTGTCGTGTATGAAAAAAACGCCATAACAATTTTAATACAAAATAATAGTACCGTTTATCAAAATCGATAAAAATACGTTAAGTTAACCTACCATGACTATATTTACTCATACAATTCGTTGAATAATATTTAAACTTGGTTCATTATTTGACTAAAGGTATTTTGATAAACCCGAAAAACTATGATTTTTCATCATGCAAATTAAACATTTTTGATATTTTTCTATTGTACTTTTATTTACGTTATTTACGATGTATTTTGTACCTATATAAGCCGTTTTTATACTTTTGTCATTAAAAGATTTCTTTGAAGAACTCAAACATTATATTTTTTAAACTTATTTGTATATTTAGAGAGTGAATACTCTTTTCATTTTTCAAAGATTATGACTGCCAATTGTGAAGCTCTCGTTAGTCTCATTCAGTAGTATACTTCCCACTAGACACAAAAGGCATATGATCTCCATTATTGACATAGCCTTAAATTTTGCCCCTGAGTTTTTTTTTTTTTATTATCTTCCGTACAAAATATGTATTATTCAAAAAAATGTATTGTGGTTCATACAAACAGAAATAATAATATAATAACACGTATATTGTGTCTGTATTTAAAAAAAACTCAGATTATCCGTAGTTTTTTAGATCAATATTGATGTACCTAGTAAATACTTCGTAAAAGTTGATTTTTTTTTTTTAGTTTATTGTAGATATATATGTCATGTGATGATGTCTGTGTGTACATAATATGTATGTAACACAAGTTTTATAATAAAACAATTTCGCAAATATACAAATTATAATATAAACATTATACACATTATAAACACTATTGTGTTATATAAATGTTAATTATTAGAAAAATTATCGATCCGAATACTAGGTGATATATTCTTCATCTCGCTTAATATGCCTCGAAAATTCTAAATCAGTAATATCTCTATTATTATAAATGAATTTATAATTGTCCATTCAACATTGTATTTTTCACATTTATTTAAAATTCTTGGATCACATTAAACCCTTTTAATATCTATTTTTAATTGTATTTTTACTAATTGCCACGTTAAAAAGAGAAAATATTTGAAGCATATAAAACAGTTCTTAAATAAATCTTGTTTCTGAAACATGTATAGTTTGATAGGAATCATTATTTTCAGTATTATTAATAATCGATATTTTCTATTATACACTGTTAAAATGATGAACTCATTGTATAACATAATTTAACCTCCTATTTGTTCGCTAAAGTTTTATATCATGTTTATATATTTTATCGAACTTTTATTCTTTCATCATGATTCACCCGTCCATTTAAAAAAATAATAAATCTTTATGACAAATTACAAATTTTGTCATTTTGTGTTCTGTTTATTACGCGAAAATAAAGAAAAAATAAATAACTTTTTTTAGGTAAAGCTAAAACATCTATATATTTAATTTTAATTAAAACTAGACTAAATCACTGTGATTTTCAATATATTCATAGAAATTCGTTGGTATAAATAAGTAACGTACTTCAGACGTAATTATTGATTAATTAAATATTTTCAGTAAAATAGAATTTACCTGTTATAATCCACTTATTTCGTATAAATTGTTTGAAAACAAATTATAAGTTATTTTCCTACAGACTTAATCTTGCTTTACATGGAAACCCCCATTTTCAAATTAATGTTCTTGATTTTCTTCTATTTTTAAAAGATTAGGATAGCCGTAAAGACGATTTATACAGCGTTTATAATGGAATTAAATAACTTTATTGCGGTATGTGTATTAATGAAACGAATCGTTACAAACATTAGAGAGAGGCAATAATGTACGAAGATAATATATGAAGGACACAACAATAGAATATAATACTATATATTTTATTTAGGATTTGGCGATCCCCAGAGCTCAATACTACCGAACTAGATAAGATTTAATTAAATTTTGTGAAGTTCAGTTTGATTATTAATGTTTGAATTTTTGATTTGTAACAGGCGAACCAGCCCCGAGCTCTAATTAAGTAATATTTTTCTCGAATATTTGTTGAGTACCTAGGTGTGTCGTTTATCTATTGTAAGCCAACTACCAATGTTTTTAGTTTTTGTGTTAAATTTTTTTTTTATTTTTACGCTAAGTGAAAGTTGTGTGGACGGATTTATATAAATTAATTCTAATAGATCGTTTTTATCTCCATATTGACGTTTCATTGAGGTGTAACTGATTTTCTAAAGCTATATTTGATTTTCATGAATGAAAATAATCACCGTATCATTGGCTGCTGCTTTTTATGGTAGGTGTGGTTGATTGTTTAATCTGAAGTAATAATATTTTTAGAAGTAAGGAGATCAAATGATTTCTTGAGGGACCTCGGCCCACATTGTAATGAGCTTTTAAGTATAAGAAGATTATCTACACAATACTTTTACGTCAGTGCTAAGAATCCAGTAATCCATGTTGATAGATTAAAAATGTACTACCCACATAATACTCAGATTTTTATTATGTAATCCTAACTATCGTTTTTTTTTTTTTTAGCAAATAATTGTTATAAAATTTACACTGATTTCTTGATTGTATTCATAGGCGGATCTACGGGGTGTGCCGGGTGTGCCAAGGCACACCCTAATGTAACAAAAAAATAATAATAATAATAAATTTATGATATAAATACACATTGATTGAATTTCAGTTTATCGTAAGTAAAACTGCTAGAGTTCAGTCTCTGAAATATGTAATGATTACGTGTATTTTTTACCAATCGCCATTTTACATCATTAACGAAGCCTGGATGTTTATATTAGTAAAATCATTACATCGTACTTGTTCATCGTTATATTCAATATATTATGTTCGGTATCATTATTCTCCATACAAAAACTTCGGTCTAATCGGTCTAATAGTGGTGGTAAAAACTATTTTTAGCGAAAAAATATCGCTTTTTCTCGGAAACCGAGAATATATTTTTAATATATTTTTTATATTGTCTTACGGAAAAAATTATTTGCTAAAGAAATTCCAGAAACAATTCAGTTAAATTTTGTTTATAGCTAAAAAAATTACTACAAAAAAAGGCTGAGCACACTCAAATGTTGAAGTCTGGGTCCGCCGATGATTATATTATTTGATATTTCTATTCACAAAATTTGTATTTTAAGAATATATTTGATATTGAATTGTATGAAACTGTAAAATTAAAAATTAATTTAATATTTATAGTTTTTTAAACTGTAACATATTATGTTATCTACTTTAATGTAATAATATAATTCATTTTAAATCTAGTTTAGAAAGGAATTGTTAGAAGTCGAGCAGCATTAATTACTACATTTATAATGCATTTTCTATGATGAATCTATAATACAATTTTGAGAGGAATATGAATCTGTATTTATTTATTTATTATTATTTTTTTTTTTTTTTTGAAACACGATTTTGTATGGAATTTAGTGTGGTGTTGTCAAATGCATTATAAATCACAAAAAAAATATTTATAACTCTAGTTCATATCAAAAAAATGTTATATTATTTTTTTTATTGGTAAAAGTAGCCAATTAAATATGCTAGAATAATATTACGAGTTTCATAATCATTAAAATGCTGTATAACTTTTCATGTACGTTTCAATTCGGATGGTAGCTTTATTTTTTGTATGTTTCTCACGATCGAATTGATCTTGGCCCTTGATTCAACTTGCATCTTCATCCGTATTGAAATGACTTCATGTATTAGTGGGCGAGGACTATGAAATTAGCCGTTGAACGTTTTGGGAAAAAAACACCAACCAACAAGTATATTTACAGTGATCGTGATTAAGTAGTTTATTTATCAAAATTATCGCATCATTATGATATCATTTTTAATGCTTAAGGTATCCTTATCATTAGAAATCATATGGAACCACATACATTCGGATTGTGGATAAATACTAAATTATAATACTCTATTGCAGTTTACACTCTATGCAATTATAGACCACACTCTAGCGATATGATGATGATGATAAGTAATTTGATGACTTTAATCTCAAAATAAAAATACGGAATCGTATTTATAATATCGAACAATATACGAACGAGATCTTTGCAGTTTACAATCTTCGCAAAGACCACACTCTAGCGATATGATGATAAGTAATTTGATGACTTTAGTCTCAAAATAAAAATACGGGATCGTATTTATAATATCGAACAATGTACGAACGAGATCCTGTTCTTCCCAAAATTTTAATCTATCAAAAATATTATTCAAATATGTTTATTAAGTGTAAAATGTGATTTTCTACTTGATGTAGTGAACAAATATGTATAGTTATAAATCTAACCGTAATTATGTAAATTAAATGGCATTACATATTTCATTCTAACAACGAATGTTTTATACAGACAGCATATCCAAATCAAGTCACCAAATGTCTTTGAACTAGTGCTGATTAGTCGTTTGAATAAATATTTAGTATTTTTAATTCTAGGCAAATCGATTCAATCCATTCTTCCTAAATAAAAAAAACTATATTTAGTTGACATAACATTTAATGCTCATTAGATCTGTTCCATATTTTAATATATTTCTTTGAAAGCAGTTCTTCATTTGCGTTAAACTAAACGCATGTTTTACATTATGTAACTAGTGTTCTACTTTCCGTGTATTAATCTAGCTACATAATCTTTATTGATGTATATGTTTAGTTTAGTATTATTAGTCTCATTTACAATATAATACTGAATCATGTAAACCATTTATTTCTTTTGTTAAATTTATTACTTATTATGTATTATAAAAGTATAAATGTATTTACATTTATTGTTTTATAATATTATGTATAAATAATATACGAGTAAATCGTAGATAACGAATAAGTCATGGCATTGATTATACATTATAGAATACTATTTATTCACTAATATATCTAAGTAGTTTACGCCTGGACAGGCAATAATACTACATTTATTTTATAAATTTCATCTACGTTTTCATTTACAACATTAAAAAACAATATAATTATTGTGTAGACACAAATACTCAGTGAAATTATAAAAACAATTTTAAATAAACGTATGAATCGAGCCAATCGAGGTTTTTCGCGAAAACTTGAAAATTATGTCCTGTTAATACATTAATATCATAATATGATTGAATAAAAATAATATTATGTTTTGCTTTCCAAGTATAAAATCAAATATTTTATCACTTCTTAAACAAAAATGTAATTCAATTGTATTTGTATTTCGTTATATTTTCGTGTTTATTTAATAGTATTATTTTAATTTAAACACACATTCATTAACTTAATGAGTCGTATTACTCTTAATTTAATTACTTTCTAAATAAATGATGTTTAACATTAAATTATTGTCTATATACATTCTAATATTTCGCCATCAATTATAAAATATGAGTTCAACCGTATGGTAATGCATCATTCTCGATGCGAAAAATATTAAAGCTTTATAAGTAAATATAGTTGAAATTTCCCCACTTATTTATCTTGGAATATCAATTTAAAAAACTATATAAATATATACATATATTTTAGCTGTAACCAATTATTTTTCATACTATGTTCTTGCTATAGGCGTGCAACAGAAAGATGATAATAGTCCTCCAAGCTTTTTTGAGGCTGAGCTTATTTCATGATTATTAGGTGTTGCTTGATTAATCGTTGTTATTTTTATTTTTACGTTAATGGGATAGCATTAGTATTACTAAATAAACATTGAGTTACACAGATTAACGACGATAGCAATTTATCTACGATTCATACACGACATCAAAAATTTATATCTAATACAATTGTGCTAATGGCCTCTGATAATCTTACATGAATGTTGATTATTTTGTATGGTAATGTAATATTATTAAATAATTCAGTAGTATTATCATATGTATCGTAGTGTATAGTGTTATCGAAATAACATGGACTTAACAAAGTAATATAATATATTATGTAGGTAGGTATTAGGCTAGAGCCACACTATGCATTTTTCGGCAACTGATAAAAACGCATCCGGTTTTCCGCACAACCGCAACGTGTTGGGGTATCGTCTGGTCATGTCTGGAAAACCGGTCTAAAGTAACCGCGATAATGTGTTTTCCGTTGAAACCTATGTAATTTGGGTGTTGCGGTTTAATTACCGATTGGTTAGCCAAAAAGCAACCCATGTGGCCCTAGCCTTATAGGAAATTACAAGTTTTGTTAAACTTAGTTCATCGTTTGCTTTCTTTCTAAAATAGAGTATCGTTTTAATATTCATTCAGTTGTATGATTTCGTTCGTTTTAATTAGATGTTTTCACATAATTTATTATTTTTATTATTATTAAAATAATTAGGTGCTTTTATTTATAATCATCACTTTTTTTTATAACTGATTATCATTTTATGAAAAAAAAAAATGAAACCCTGGGTAATTCAAAATGACTCGATTTGGCTTAATTTAAAAAATAATAAATCAACCCCAATTTTATGACATAGTTTCCAAAATGTTGAATGTGAAACTAGGTGAATAAATGAATTTACTTTGTTTTAATTTGGTAATATGATAAAAGTCAAATTTACGTCGAAAAGAGTACCACCTAATAAAACAAAACTTCCTACTTGCGGATAAAATATTAAAAATCATGTGATTTCCGGACGCAACCAAAAAAGAACGTGAATTACGGACACAAATATAATACACTAACTGCTGACAATTTTGTTTATTAGTTATACGAAATTGAATTTTTACTGCGGTGCGAAATTTTAAACAATAAAAAAAACTTGAGAAGAAGACATTCATCAACAATGTAACAACCAAACGTTGCAATTTTCATGTGTGATAAAGTTTCTAGGTTAAATTTATTTACTATTAAATTTGATGATAATATATATAATACATTCATACATATTATATATATATATATATATATATATATATATATATATATATATATATATATATATATATATATATATATATATATATATAATATGATGATAGTTATGTTACAACAAAAATGAGAAGATTACTAATGCTTTTTTACTAGACACAAATATTTCTAAACCCACCAGCCACAAAATAATGAGAAAAAGTATGTTTGTCCAAAATTTGTATGTTGCCTTTTATAAAGTCATAACTACTTGAACTTTATAAAATTAATGTTCACTATTAATATGCTCATAACGAAATCCGTGTCCTGGAACTGTATTAAGTTAAAATTAATTAATTTTTTTTTGTCCACAGCTAGTAGGCAGTCATGTAAAACCATATTTTAAGTTTCTTTTATTCATGTTTTATTGGACATAAAATTAGACAGTTGACAATTATTGGTGTTCTTAGATCTGACCTTTTTGTAGCCCAATCCACGGAATTTAGCACATGTCTCTCCTATTTAACCAGACCACCTGCTCAAATATTGACTACATTTTGCTTTCGAATTTTGATATATTTATTTGATTCATATATTTAACTATAATAAAAATGACAAAAAAAAAAAAAAAAATCTGAAAAGTAAAAACTATATTACTATAAAAAATAATATAAGTTTGACTATCTGTATTATTTGAGTATTAACGTTCAAAATAAATTGTGATGTTTCAAATTTATTATAAAAATGTAATGACTTTTTCGTATTTTTAATTTAATAAAAATATTCTTTTCGAAAAAAATTGAGTTTTTTTTTTTTAATTTGAAATTGCTTAACTATTTTACGTGAAGAATTTTTTTGAATAGTAACTAAAATATGGCAACTTTGTATAAAATCATACGAAATTGTACGGTATTATTTAAGCAATAATTTATGAAATTTACTGAATTGTGTAAATACAACCATAAATGGTTTTTAATGTCAATACATTTCCCTATATTTTGTCGAATCATGTTGTAGCCAATAAAGTAAAAAAATAATTTTTAAATAAATTAATTCACATTGAATATTTGTTACTATAAAATCATATCAATTAAATGTTATATTATTTTCATCAATGGTGATTAATTTAATCAGCTTTAATCAATTTGATTTGAAAAGACATGAATATTTTTTAATATCATATTTGTGACTTCGTCCTATACGACCTTAGTTAGTGCTTTTCTATTCATTTGCCTTGGCTATTAATAAACTTTGCTACCGTGCAATAATTTTAGGTGGTAATGTTACAAAACATTCTAATATATAATAAAAATATCTGAACATTGTTTTCTTAGAAATATTATGTTCCCATTTAAACTATCATTGTTAAAAAACAATTGAACCAAAAGTTTGAAATAAATGAACTTGATGTGTGTATAAAATGTATAAATAATTACCCCACCGATTTCAATTGTCTACGCCTTTTTTGTTATTCTGGCTGATAATAGTGTTGACATTTTATATACCTTCTATTTATATATCAATGTATACTTACTACTAAGTTGTTTTTTTCTGTTTTATCAATTAGTAATTTCGCAAAACCCACGACCGTTGAAAATGTGTGTATACAAAGTTCGACAAATTTGTGTCTTACGCGGCGAAATTTTATTTTTTATATAAATTAAATTTGTTTTAAGTTTTAAATTTTTGAGAAAATTATGAATAAGAGTATCAACGAATCGCAACGTTAATTGACGATTTCAATGATAGTGATGATATCTGGAGAAAATTGAAATAATGAAAATAATAACCATTTTGAAGATACTTAATTTTTTAAATTAAAAAAAAAATGTATGAATAAAAATAATCAATATTTAACAATCAGTTGCTAAAAAAATGGATGAAATTTATTATTTTTTAAAAATGGATTAAATATATTAGGTATAATTAGAAAATTATTTGTCCCATATGACGTAATGGATACTCTTAACTTGCGCGTGCAACTGAAGATTAACTCAATTCAATTGGTTTAATTGATCAAATGTACATTTTTTTTTTTTTTAGAATGTATCTAAAGAGGATATCCACTAGGATGAGTTGATTAATGTTACAATTATTATCGTAACAACTACAGTAGTTACTTATGAATAATAATATGAATAGGTTCTATAAATTTATATGTATGTTGAACTTTACTATAATTATTTATATCTTAAAATGAGTATGACATGCCAAATTTAATTTGCTTCGTGATCAAAAGCTAAAATGTAATTCTATATGTAAATAAAATGAATAAATAAATAATATTTGGTACCTGAACAATTGTAATAAATTAAACGGACACGTATACAATTATTTGATAACTATATGAGTTCTTAAACTATGAACCCCTGATGTAATATGAACAGTCTGAACCTTATTGTAATTTGTTTTAGATATTAATTGAGTCGATACACATATACTTGTAAATGTGGAAAAAATTGTGTTTCAGTTTTATATAAAAAAAAGTATGCTATTATTTATGAGTTTACCTGAACGATGGTCATTCTTGCTATTTTTTTTTTTTTATTAATAAGTATGATTTTCTATTTTAACCTTATTCTTACTATTAAATAACAAATTACAACTTTTTAATCACTGTTAAGTTAAAAATATATGTAAAAAATTATTAGTTATTCGAAGTAAAAATATATTCGTATCCTGTATTGTTGAAACACTAAAATATTCTAGAAATAAATGAATGTATAATTTAATTGAATAATTATTGCATGGTTATTAAAAACTTATAAATATTAATTCAATATCAGGTGTAGTAGGTAAATACTTTTTAATCTAATTCAATATAAGTGCATTTGTTTAAATAAAAACCTAATCACGTATCATGATATGAATTATTATTTTAGAAAATTCAGTTACTTATATGTATTACAGATGGTTTATTTAATGTATTTAACATTTTATATTCACAAATCATTTATAATTGTGTCGTTAAGTGTAATATACATGAGTAATTTTTTTTGGATAACAAATAAACATAAACAAAAAGTAATTTAAAAAAAAAGTTAAAAATAAATTGGGAAACTATTTAATTTTTTCCTCCTTAATGTTTGTTAACCTTAAACGTATGCTGTTTTATTTTTTACTGCTCTTTTAAAATGTGTAATTCTTGTATCATGTAATAAAATAAAAAAGGCCTTAAATTCATTTTGAAAAACTTAAATGTATCTAAATAAAATTACATATAACATGGATACATCCCATATTTTTTTTCAAACATCAACCATAACACAACTTAAATGTGTGTGTGTGTGTGTGTGTGTGTGTGTGTGTGTGTGTGTGTGTGTGTCGCATCCACTAGATTAAATCAAGCTTTTCATGAACCGAATATCTAGATTATGAAATTAATCTAGATACTGAAATTAAATGAATTTATAAGTGTGGACATACAGTTCATGAAATTAACACTGTGTGACCATATTAGATTCAAATTATATCCCAACAGGTTTCCGACACAGATAATTTATTTTGAGTTATTCAAATCCCCTTGAAATATTAAAAACAAAAAAGCCAATTTAAAAGAATCATATTTTAATTTAATTTTTTAGAAACACTGAAAAATATATTATACGTGTATATTAAATATTGTGTATCAGTAGGTGCAAAGGATTCGTGGTACTTTGACACTGTAACATATGCACAATATGCACGATATGCACATATGCACGAAAATCACTTAAATAATGATTACAAATTCTCATTTTTCTTAAAAAAAATTTTAATATTCTAAAGGATATTTGGATCTTAATATTCTAAAGACCTTTGTATTGGATTTTAAACACGTAATTTTAGACACGTTGGATATAGGTACCTTTAATTTTTTCTAATGTAAACATTATTTACGTTTATATGATTTGGATATTGAATCTGTTTTAGACTGATATTTGGAACTTATTGAGACTTCCGCTTACAAAATGAACTACCGAGAAAACAATCGACGTGAAGCAACCGTGCGATCGTGTACGGTCGTATTAGCCAGCTTCGTTGTCAATGGTTTAGTTTTTAGTTTTATCAATTCATATTCAATTACGTATGTATTCCTGTTGAAAAGGTTAGAGGATGCCGGTGTCAGCGAAGCATCTTCAAAAGCATGTGAGTCGTTTAAATTAATCATAATTACTTAACATTGTCTTATATTTGAGCACAATCAAATTTCCCGCTGGAACATCCGTTATTCTATTTAAAATTTAAAACGATAATCTACTATAAGACCCACGCACGATATTAAATACAAATACGCAGCTACGAATGAATGTCACAAAAATAACTTGGAGTTCAAATCGTGTACGAATTACACTAGACTGATTAAAAAAAATTTGCCAACTCTTACATTAAATCTAAACTGTTAGCGGAAATCTCCTCTCGTACTACTTCAAAAATTCATTGATACAATTTTATTATATCATATTAATGAAGTACTTTTATTCACATTTAATTTTTTAACTCGATAAATTAATTAATCTCATGAAGATTAATTGAAATGAAAATGGTTTTAAGTCGTTATCTATCGTGATTAAACTAGGTAACAAAAAAAAAATATATATATACATATGTATTGCATGTATACATAATATGTATTTATATATTACATATACTATACTGTAAAAAGTTCATTGACTTAATATAAAATCAAGTTTAAATAAGGTACGTTTCGTATTGTGTGTTTGTGATACCAAACAAATTCAATTTAAATTTGAATGTATTCGCATTTGTTTAACAATTGGTTTTTGATGGTTAATAGAGTATTAAGACTCTTTTGTCGAATTTTATTTAATAATAATTAACTATACAAATTTTAAATTATTAGTACATTGTAGCAATAACCGTAATGAATTTCATTTATCCTTGAAATGCTACAGTAAATATATTAGATTATTGTTTAGTAATCTTTCAACTACCCTCAAAAGTATTCTAACAGAAGTAAATATGGCAGAATTAAATTTTGAATTCAGTGGTAGACGCAAAGGGTTTGGAGGTTCAACTTCCTCCAAAATTACTGGATCAGTTATTTCAAATATAAAACAAACGCATCTTAAGAAAAATTCCAATAGTATTCATTTTAAAGTTTTTAAATCCACCTCGAATTTTTTTCTGCGTTCACCTCTATTGGAACTTATTCAAAGAACTCTGATAATGTTTATTTATTTTATATTTTTTTATACTTCAATCAATTATATATGTGAATTAAAATTTTAAACAAATCATTATCATAATTCACATTATACTGTATGTATAATTTTAAAATTATCGTTTTCGGTATAACCTATAATTATTTAATGGGTATTAATTATGTGTAGGTACCTAAAAAGTTTTTAAGAAAAACACTAAATTCAAGCATAGTATTATAAATAAATCAATTGTAGAGCGTATAACTCGTTAATTATTATTTGTTTTTAATTTTATTATTATAATCATTTCTGATTCGATTCATGAGCGAGAAATTTCACTGTTTAGCTATCTGCTCTCATAATCAAAAGTGCGTTCATGCGCTTGTGTCTTTGAATTATTTTATAATGCCGTAAATTCGATAAACATTAGCGTTCTCGCGGGGAAGGATAGATTCTCCATGACATTAGTTTTAGTCCAAAATATAAGTAGGTACTAATGGAGGCATTATTATGGTAAACTGATATTTAAGTATTTTGTATAAATAAATATGTGAATCGTTATCATTTCAATTTGTTTCGATAAAGATTGGTGTACAGATATAGACAATACATTTTCATATCACCCCCCCCCCCCCCAAAAAAATCCTGAGACCGCTACTGTCGACAAACATAATATAGTTCATTACATACCTCAGTAACTTCATATTACAACAAAAATAATATAATTATGATACTACGTATTGTTCATAAAATCCTACATTTGTTTCGTGAACGACAAACTTATGTAAGTATTGACTTATTTACGACGCAATTTTGTGTTTATTTTAGCATTGGTCGGCTCTTTGACCGTAGGAACAACATTTTTAATGTCGCCTATCGCAGGAGTTTTGATTGATCGTATTGGAATTAGACTGACTACATTTATAGGTGGTTTCATTGCCACTACTAGTTTACTAATATCATCATACTTCACAAATCAAGTAAGTGCTATTCGATATTTTATCTTAATTATTGATTTTTGATTTAATAAAATTGGTTAATTTAGGTTGAAATAGAAGTCTCGTAATTTTATTAACTCTATTTAGACATCAAATATGCATAAATAAAAAGACGTAATATATCTAAAATTATTTTTGATTAAAATCATAATAAAATTCAAATAATACTAAATAGTAAATGATATACATAAAAGTTTTACGACAGTTATATAACTAAATAATAACCTACCGACAAACTACTAGTATTGTTATATATTTTGAATAGCAAGCAATTCATGGATATAAATATATATGTAATACATTATATATAATAAACATAATGTTTTTGTATAATTTAAAACTATTGTTTCAACTCTCTCAAACAACTTATTCTATTTACAGCTTCAGGAATCAACTACATACCTTTTATTTATATTTATAGCTATAGGTGATTTTTTAAATGATTTTAGTGTACTGGCACTGCAATGTGTATTGTATAGTCCCTTCTTATTTCATTATCTTGGATGTAAGTTACATCTAAAGGTGTTTGGTAGACAGGGGCGGACGTATACTCACTTAATAGTTGGGTGATAACGTATAAGCTTATAAGTCAATGCGTACATCAACAATTCACATATAATACTTAAACCTCAAAATAATAAAATACAAATTTCAAAATTGGAAAAACATACATTTTTTCAGAAAAACTTTTGAATAAATCTGAGATTAAAAAAAAAAAACCTTTCAATGGAACGCGATGGCTATTATCGATTATTCCACATTACCACATCAATATATTTTGAGCTCAATCTATGAAAAAATGGTGGTTCCGCCATGTATTGACGGTGGCGGAAGGAACACAGATAATAGTGGTGCATGTTGCGCTCAATATTCCTATTTTAAATGTGATAAAATTAAAAAAAATCTTTTAGTACTATACTTACATGGCTATATATATGGTCTTTGGTCAGATATAACATTTTATGTTCATATACAGGGCCTCCCGGGATTGTTTGACAAATGCAATAACTTTTTTTGTATTCAATATTTTTTTTTTTATTTTTTTTTATTTTATTATTATTGTTATTATATTTTTTTATTTTTTTATTTTTTGATGGATGGTATAGTACTGAGCTACAATAAAAACGTATTTAAAGATTTGTTCACTTTTGGAATCTAAATTGAATATTTAAAATTTTATCCTACACTTTAAAACAAAAATCAAAAAATCCATTTCGTAAACCATATTTTTAGAAAAATCGTGGTAGTAAAATGTCTTCTTGATATGCGCCATTTATTTATTATAATTTTTCAAACTTTTTTAAAATTTATATTTCATAGAACGGTATGGCCAATTTAAGATTAAATTAGTGGTATTGGTTTATTTTCAGTTATTATTATCAGTTTATAATAAATGATAATAATTATCATGTTCACCACGATTATATATATTTTGTATTGTTTATTCATTATTATTCATATTTCTGATGTTAACAGCTATTAGTGATAAAAGAATTCTTTAATTAAATTTGTATTGACCATTATTATTACCAGAAAACGGTGATATTATGTGACAGAAAATGTGTTACACATTTTTAGATAACTTTAAAAATTTTTGAAAATTAACGGATGAACCTTTATTAGGATGTTAAAAACCAACATTTTTCTAAAAATCAGATTCTCAAAATGGCTATTTTGATTTTAATTTAAAATAATAGAATACAATTTTAAATTTTGGATTTCAAGGTAGTACAATTTTTTTTTAATGTATGAAACTTAATAAACCTTGTTTTATTTTGTTTATTTTCATTATTATAGCACCGAATTGTAGTATTTAATTAAAATTAAATAAAGTGAAAAATATTGAATTTAACAAAAGTTATTGCATTTATTAGAATGCGGTGGGGCATCCTGCATTTATTCCGGGGCTTCTTCATTGCGAACAAAATAATGAAAACCATGTGAGTTCCAAAGCAACCTTGAAAGATGACAAGAATGGTGACAACAAATATAACATACTAATTGTGGATAAATTTCGTTTATTAGCTGTACAAAAATTTATTTTACTTATGCCGAAAATAAGCCGTTTCCACTTTGAATTTATTACTATTCAATTAATTTTCAATTCATTTGATTGCTTTGCTTGATACTTGGCAATTCCATTATTCATGTAGGTCTATACTGTTTTCAACCAAAACTGTTTTATAACATTTTATTGTTTGTAATAATTGATGAATATTGAATTTGACATAAACTATTAGATTTATAAATGTATAACACATATAAATACGAGTATAAATATTTATAATTTTTTATGGTTTCTGAAGTTAAAATTATTTCAAAAGTTAGGTATATCAACAATAAATCATTTAGGACTTAATATTTTATATATTACTTTATATTAAAATAGCCTTATTGAATAGTAGAAATGGTAAACTGTACATAAGCTTTACCAAAAAATTGTTAATACCTACTATACAAAATGAAATACACCTTTATATCTTTATTTTACAGATATATGATACTGGTTATGTACCCGATAAGAGTCTACAAAAGTTATTACTATTATATTTGAATGAAATGATAAATTATTGCTTACATTAAAAACATAACATAAAAATATAAAATTAAGTGTTTTTTTATCGTAATTCAATAATATTTTAGGTAGAAATATTATACATCACTTATGGTTTGTTATATGGTATTGGCGCGTCACTTGCTTACACACCTTCATTAGCAATTCTCGGTCATTACTTCAAAAATTATCTTGGACTTGTAAATGGCATTGTAACTGCTGGCAGCTCATTTTTCACCATGCTCATGCCGTATCTCATAGATTATCTACTCAAGGAATTTGATTTAGATAACTGTTTAAGGTTAGTATAATGTGTATATATAACCTAACCTAACTTAACCTAACCTAACCTATCCTATATATATATATATATATGTAAGTTAATTTATTTTAGGTACAATTAAAAATATTAAATTTTTAGTCTAGATATATTTTCGGTATTAGGTATGACGTATACGTAATTAGTAAGCAATACGAGAATAATATCTCGTTTTTTTTAAAGATCTCATTTTCATTATTAAATTGACTTAGACGTTAACTAATTATTACATGAAAATAAATAATTATACTCAGTGGCGGTGCAAACAATGAAGCACAAAAACACGTGATCGCTCTGAGAAATAAAATAAAAGCACTTATGAGGTGTCTTTAAAAATTATTTTATAGGTCATGTTGGTAATATGTATATTACAAACATTGCAATAACATATATTAGAAAACAAATTTATCAGCTATGAATAGCGTGCTGATATAGAGTTTAAAAAACCATAGAGCATGAAATATACGCTGAGCACCGGGCGAAAACAATATTTTGTTTTCTTTATTCGAGTTATGTAATCTACATATAGGCGTAATTTGGGGGTGGCAGTTGCCACCCCAGAATTCTCAAACCCAGTATTTTGGCACCCCAGAAATTTGAAATAAAAGTCTCAATAATTGACAAATAGGTACCTAATTGAAAAATACTCTGTATAAATGAAATATAGTAAGATTCTTGTCGATAATAAAAATAATAATAAAATATTATACTATATAGAAATATATTTTTGGAATAATTTTATCTACCATGAGAAAATATGCATGTGTAATATACAAAATGTATATATTAATAATAGTCATTATCAGCGTGGCAACAATGATACCACAGTAGGTACTAGTTTCCTTGAGAGATATCGGTTATTTTTACTTTCTACCTCGAATAGTAAACTGCTATTTAGTATTTTTACTATATTATATTAGATCAAAATTCGTTGCTGGTACAGTTTGATTTTGATGTCAGACGTCAGTATTGATGTGTAGTGTGCAAATATTGTGTAAATTGTATGAACTGACAGCGTGAGACATGGTAAGTTAATTTTGGTTATTTCTTAATATGTTTAACTAGTGATGTAAAAATACAGTATTTTATTTACTTTGTATAATACTCTGTGTATCTAACTATGATATAGTTAATTGTTGTATTATACACTGTAAAATATTTAAATTATTTTATTTATAACATTCTCAAATTATAATACATACACACTACACAGAGTCGTATTAAGTTATTTAGGGGTCGTAATAAATCATTTCTTCAATAAAACGATTCCGAGTGGAGTACCCCCTCCAAAAATTAGTCTGAGAGTTTCAAAAACTAACAAATTTAAAGCCAGTTTTAAAAAAAAAATTCGGAAAGGATGGCGGGGAAGGACAACTGGACTCATTTTTCCAGTGAGTATTCCTTACCACTCGGTAGGTCTTGTCACCCCAGTTAAAAAGCTGAAACGACGCCTCTGATAATCTATACCCAGAATGTATGATAAGTATATGTGTTAAGAGTGGATACATATGCATAATTGTAAAATTAAATGAAGTTATTAGCGTTAAGAGATTTTTTAATTTGCAATTGGAGTAAAGCCTTCATTTGAATTGATGATTTTCATAGATTTGGCGTGAGTAAAATTGATGGTAAATTTATTTCGTTTATGTGATCTGTTATAGTTGAATATTATTTTTGGCGGATTCTGATAACTTTGTTATTGCTTTTGTTTTTCGAAGTAGGCATAAATATTAAGCGGCGGGTTTTCATAATTAACGCTATCGCCGAGCGGCGACCTGGCGTGTGCAAATAAAGTGACGTAGGTATCTAATAATTGTGCTGTGTTACGTGAAATCGATATTCTTTATACATTATTTAGACACGCGTGTAAGTCTTCACATTGAGAACCATAAAATAGTACTTTGATGGATTATGATCCATTGTAAAATAGGATAAAAAAAGTTATTGATTATACAAATTTAATTATTAGATTATTTACTGGCAAATAATTGCTGATAACCGTAGCTATTAACCTTTATCGTGGATAGTACGAGATTTTAATATCATTTTTGAAATAAATATAAATAAGAACATTTATCTGTATGCAGTCAAAAACATACAGGATACGTATTAAAGATTTTGAATAATATGTTAAACAGATGTTTCAACTTGACAGAACACAGCAGCTTCATAATACATTTCAATTTGAAAACAATATAAATAAAAATACCATTGATTTCTAAAAACAATTCTACTGAGTGCTAGTGCTGAATTTAATTAGAAAATCGTTTAACACTTCCTCACCACAATTTTCGCTTAAAACTATTTTGCTGAATCCAATCGATCCACTAAAACTACTTTTTGACCTTTTTTGATGCCCTAAAATATTGTTTCAGAAAATAAATTATTTAAACATTTACAAATAGATCCACTCAGAGAGTCAGAACCTACATATTTACGGATAGGTACACAGTAATGGCACACCGCATGTCATTAAAATGTATATAGGACTAACAATTCCCTGAAAAATTATACATTAAAATTTAGTTTAATTAGAACAATATGCTATACTATAATGTATAGCATATAATGTATATAATGTATATTATGTTTTGTATCATCATAATATTCACAGAAGTTAAAATATTGTCCTATTACATATTTTACTTCTAGCTAATAGCCTTATCGAATAAATTGTTATTTCATAACATATTCATTACAATATACAGGTGTTATATCATCAAATCATCAAACCGTTTTATCAATTAGCACCTACTTAAATAGTTACCTGATTTTTTTAATAACTGTTTACATGTGCATTATACGTGGTACAATACTAAGTAGGTATAACTAAACAAATATCTAGTCTGTATTTTCTTTTATATTCATATCGATTTATACAGCTTACATAAATAACCTTATATAACCTTAATACGTTTGTATTTATTCCTCACTATGATGTACGAGTATTAACGATAACGAACAATAGTGTTTATGCCAAAGTAATTGTGGACGTATTTTATTTTTGATAAAGTAGCTACCAATTGATGGCTATCTCAATGATAAGTTTAATTATTATATTTATTAATTAATACTTTGTTAAATAAAAATAAACTTTTAACCCGTGAAACGTACACATCATGTCCTTTGTATAAATCATTATTTAAAAAAATCATCAATTATATAGTTAGATAATTTTTTTGTGAATAAATTTCTATTGACGCGTTATTATGTTAGCCAGAAAAATATTAAAATCATGAAAATAATGATTTTTATCTGATAAAATAAGTAAATCTTAATGTTTGCAATATTGAATGTCAGCATGGGCATGCGGTCAATGACCATTGGATTCTATGATATATTTAATTTGTATTAAGGCAATAATAGTTATAAATGTTGCAGAATAATGAATATTCATATCAATTTTTATGTTATCAAGTTCAACATAATTATTATTTCGTTTTGTTCAGTACAGAAATACTAATATGATGTTCTTAAATTATTTAACTATTATAATCTTTAATATTATCTACATTAATTATAAATCATTTTTTATATTATCTTATCAAATATAATATTATTATGACGTTACATTTATGCCTACAAGTTAAATAATAATATTTCTGTGAACCATTAAAGTACAAAAAAATGACATACCAATGCGATGATTTGTAGAATTATACTTCTATGAATATACAATCATTACTAGAATACTAGACATAAGTAGTAGTAGAGAATGACAACTTAAAGTTTAAACGATCTAAGATATAGAATACACATCAAATTGTAAAATTATATTAATCTTTTCTTCAAAAATGAAAAACAAAACCTTATTGAAGTGAAATATATTATATAACTTGTGTGCGAGTTTGAGGTTGAGCTGAAGACTAATGGTCGACATTTATCTGAAAGTGAAGTGACATTTGATATGTGACTGTTCTAAATATTATTCGGTGTAAACTTTAAATATAGTGTTGTTATGAAACAATTGTGTACTATACTCGAATTCCTAGTTCACAACATGTCGGAGATTTTTCTTGGCTAATCAGTAAACTCCCTTTTAAATCGTGACATAGTTACTTGAAAAAACATCCCTACGAATCTATGCTTGAATAATTGATTTATCAACTTTATAATAACACAGTAAAATGAATAGCTATATAGTAAACTTTTATGTGGTCGTACTCAAGACAGTTAATCAAATTGGATGATTGATTTTGGCTTTCAGGGTTCCTTTACATTAATTTGTGTGTGTGGTAAAGTTTTTCTTTTTGTTTTTTTTTTTTCAATGAACTTTAATAGATGTCAATTTTCATTAGTTCATATCGACGAAAAATGTATAAGATGATTTTTATTGAGTCTTGTGTTGAACCTTAACTTTTCTTACTGACTAAATACAGTTGTGCTTTTTTTTAACGGCCGTTCAATAACAGATGAGCGAAGATTAAAAACAACTATCCTGGATGTTTTTTTCTCTTTGAATTTATGTGTATGGAATTTCTGTTTTTTTTTTTAATTGAGAAATGAACTATGTAATGTTCCGAATGATTCGGGGTTCGAATTTTTAAAGTTTAAACGATAAGTTATTGACTCAAAAATATAAGTTATCAGTACCAATTTGTTTTATTAATTCTTATATTAAATATGAAAAAACCAACCACGTGTTTAACAAAAGTATGAAGGGATAGTTTATTGGCTGATAAAGGTGACTCGATAGGAGTAATGAATTTCTTTTTAAAGTGCTGCTCATTAAGCAGTTTTCGCTTGATCCGATTATTAAAAAATTACTTGATGTTTCTCGAAACATTTTTTTTCAAATTCTAAAAGGAAATAAAAAGTATTTCTTTTCTTATTCGTGAGCAAATAATTTAGCGAGATATTCCACTACGTTGATTTAACCTATTGAGACATTTAAGCAATTTAGCAGGTTTTTGTGTATCTTGATTATTATTTACATATGAATCATTTTTAGAGGTATAATCATTAAAAATTGTATGCGTTTGATGAACGATAAACTGTGGTCAAGGTTATCAGAGCGTCAATGACTGACTTTCGGTGTAAAAGACGACACGTGGAATACGGTTACGTAGTATTCAAATGGTCAGTAAAATCAAATAAACGGTTATCATTCAGTATTTTAAATTTGAATTAGTTTGACAAGATTTAACATGAAATGAGATATAACGAAAGGACGAGTGAATAATAGGACGTTCTTCTATTCAACGATGAATATAGTTTATAGTTATAGTTAACCTAAGTCGAAACTTATCAAACACTCCCATTATATAATTGTCATACACCATTTATATAAATATTTATACAATAACCACGTTTGTTCGATTCGTTTTATAGGTGGGAAGCTGCGTTATCCGCAATGATAATGGTATGCGCGTTAGCATTCAAGCCTACATACAAAGTGGACAAATCAGACATGCACAAATCTCTGTCGGATGAACTGCGGTCACTAGTTAATATTGACATTTGGAAGAATCCTAAATACGTTATATGGGCAACGATGATCCCCCTTGCTCTTTTTGGATACTTTGTTCCTTACGTCCATTTGGTTAGACATCTTTTTTCATAAATTAATTAAGTCGATCTTGTTAAAATTAATTCATTTTCTTAATAAACTAATAATTTTAGGTGAAATTAGTTGAAGATCGTTTTCCAAATAACGACGGCAAAATATTGGTCACGTGTATAGGCATTTCTTCGGGAATCGGAAGATTAATTGCCGGACCTATTTCTGATTTCAAAAGTGTTAATAGAATCGTTATGCAGCAGGTACCTTCACCAAATTGTTCATTTAAATAGTATTAAGCCATGCTATGCCAGGTTTAATGCGATAAGTGCATAATTAATACGCACTAATGATATTTACCATGGGAGGCCTATTGGAAAAATTCCTTGTATTTCTTAAAAACGAACGATTTGAATCCATAATAATGTATGCTGTCAAACTTGATTTAATATTATACGCGAATAAACTTCCGTATTTAAACAGTTTAAGGTCGGTTTAAATTTCGGACAACAACAAATTTCTAGTCGCTACAATAACTGTAACTAACACTATGGTACTAAGTAACTGCATTAAAATATATTTAAACTACGCTGATTGTTATGATTTAATAATAAAGATGATGTTTTGTTATATAGGTAGTTAATATATCAAAAAAAAAATAATTTTAAATATTACCAACCTTAGATTATTATTATATGCAAATAAGTAACAAATCAGCAATATCTTGAATTAATACTATTTTATAATACTTAATTACATAATGTATGAAAATAAAACGTAAACTCAATAATGTATCAAATTTTCACGTAAATATTACCTCCTTCTCTCTATTATTAAATGTTATTAAAATCATAAAGAATATTCTATGTTGATACTTAATTTCTTATTTATTCTTATATATACATCTTATAATCTCTAATTATTTTTTTAGATGTCACTATTTATTATTGGTTTAATGACTATGTTCATAATCATAGTTCCAATGTTTTCCTTGCTAGTGGGTATCACATTATTACTGGGAGTAGCTGATGGATGTTTTGTCAGTGTTATGGGTCCAATTGCATTTGATTTGGTCGGTCAAAAAGGCGCAGCACAAGCCATTGGATGTATTCTTGGTCTTTGTTCAATACCACTAACTGTTGGGCCACCAATTGCTGGTAAATTTACCCATTGTCTATTAATATAAACATTGTATAATCCAATACTATTCATAACTATTTAAAAATATTTATCATGCTGTAAGTATATTAATTTGTTACACACTATGCCTCTATTATGTTTGCAGGTTATATGTATGATGCATATGGTAACTATGTCAAAGCATTTTTAATTGCTGGATTACCACCTATGATTTTTGGAATACTCTTAACTACTATACGATTTGTAAGGAGAAGTAAGACGGAAGAAGACGAAATTGATCAAAATGAACCAAAACTTCTTAGTTCATCTGAAGCACACGAAAAAATTGGTAAGTATTCAACTAATATCTCTACTGCTGAACATCTGATACTTTGATCAAATACTATTAATCAAAACTACGCATAGTAGAAATTTATTTTGAAATAGTTAACATTTTGTATTTTTAAACTATAAAATAACTGAACCAAAATTATCAAAACTTTTCTTTGGAATTTGTAAATATGAATAAATGAAATAATTTCAAACTATAATATAATATTTTACTTCACTGTTTGCTACATAATATATACCTATATGATATGCGTTGTACATTTGACTTTTGTTAAGGAATACCTATAAGCAAACCCCTCATGTAATAATACTGTCAATATTAATTACATTGATATTTATGTTGATGTGAATTAAAGAAAATGATATAATACATAAAGCATGTGAGCATTTTATGGTTTCCTAAAATATATACTGCAGAAATCGGTTAATATGACATCTGGGAATTTCAATATTCATTACAATTAAATCAAATTGATGTATAATCTTAAATTGATTCTGTATGATTATTAAATAAACTATCACTGAGTTCTTGGAAATGGCCTCTCTTAGTCTAAACAATTTTCTTAATTATACAAAATAACAATGATTTATATTATCCTACACAGGCTAAATTCAAGCTAATTTAAAACACAATGTATTAATTATTACTGTTAAAATGTATACTAAATTTGATTTTTATACTAACAAATAATTATTCAGGAGAGCTAAAAAAACAATTTTTTACCAATTGAATATTTTTAATTTAAAAAAATATTTCATTAAGGTTAGGTTGAGTTTAAATCTATTTTCAATGATCTAATTTCTTTTCTTTTATTGGCTTTTACGGGCCATTTAGGTCCATTGCCGCAACAACCACTCGCCTCCATCCATCATGATCATGCGCTAGATCTTGTACTTCGTTTACTCCCAAGCTTGATGCATCTTTTCTAATCCTGTCTTTCCACCGCTGTCTGGATCGTTCTCTCGGCCTTCTCGTGTCCAGTTTTCAACTTGTGGCCAACCCTATAGGGCCTTTGGACCTCCATACACATCCAGCCGATCTCAGCCTACTGCTCTTAAGGACTTCAATTATATTTGTTTCACCATGTAGTTCTTCTACTTCTTGGTTAGTTCTTATTTCAAATTCCCCTAAACCGTTTTGTTTTGACCCAAATATTCTTCAAAGTATCTTTCGTTCAAAGACAGCTAGTTTATTTTCATCCGTCTTTGTTGTCGCGCATGCGCCACAGGCGTATAGTGCAACTGGTCTCACCAGAACTTTATATAACGTTATTATCATTCTCCATGATAGCATCTTGGACTTGAAAAGGGGTACTAGTCCAAAGTAACATTTATTTTCTGCTATCAGTCTCAGTTTCATTTCTTCGTGGTTGTCGGCATTTTCATTGATGTTTACCCCTAAGTATTTGAATTTTGCCACCCTTTCAAAATTATAATTGTTCACTTCCAGAAATATTGTTTCGTGTTGTGTCTTGTAACTATCATGTACTTTATTTTTCCCTAGTTCACCATTCATCCAATTTTTTCGCCCTCTTCTAATAGTTTACTAGTAGTTCTCTTAAACCTTAAGACTTAAGGTCTTCCTCCCTTTCCGCCATTATTATAACTACTCTTCCACTACCAGTTGCTGATCATTTCCTATTTGGATTACTGTTGCTTCAGCCAAGGTTTCTCTCATAATTGATTCTAGCGCTATATTGAAAAGAGCTGGTGGTGACAAAACATCTCCCTATCTTAAGCCTGTCCTTACCTCAAATTCTTCTTATTCTACCCCTGCGTACTTTACTTTGCATTTCAATCCACGCACACATGCTTGGATCATTCTTATGATTTTTCTTGGTATCCCCATTTGGTCCATTACTTTCCATAGTCTCTTTCTGTTCACTGAGTCATATGCAGCCCTGTAGTCCACAAACAGTAAATGGATATCTTTGTCAAACTCATGGCTTCTTTCAATTATCTGTTTGACGACATGAATTTGGTCCAGTGTTGATTTACCAGCCATGAAACCTGCTTGGTAATCTCCAATGATTTCCTTTATGTATGGCTTTAATCTATTGAGTAGAGCATTTAATAATCTTTGTATGAGGTATTCAGTAGAGAGATCCCTCTATTGTTTGTACAGTTCATGGTGTTGCCCTTCTTGAACACCGGGCATAATACAGAGGTTCTCCATGTGTATTTTTAAGACATTCCGGTATTATGTAATCTGATCCAAGTGCTTTTCCACTCTTTAGCATGTCTAGTCCAGTCTGAACTTCCTCCATTGCAGGCCGTTCAATACGTATTTTGTTCAACCGTGATACATTCTTCTGATATTACACCTCTACTATGTTGATTTAAGAGTGTCTGAAACATGTTCTTGAAAGCCTTTGCTATTTTATCATTTTATGTTAACAGAGTCCAATCCTCCATTCTTATCATTATGGCTAGGTTTAAAAACTCTTCTCACCTCGTTTGCCTTTTCAAAGATTATCCTTATGTTGTTTTTTTTGTTTTTTTCTTTGTTGTTCACTTTTTCTTTTTCCCAAAATCTATTATTCATCCTAATCATTCTTTTTGCCCTTCTCTGTCTTATGGCTAACATAATTTTATTATCATCTGTTGGGTCTTGTATATAGTATACTATATACTATAGTATAATCTAACCACTCTTTCTGCAATAGCTTCATAACATTGTTCATTAAACCACAATTTCCTTTTTGTTCTTGGTTCATGACCCAAAACTTCTTCTGTCACTTTTTTGACTGTCATTTTTCCCCAGTAGTCGTTTATATCCATATCATGATCTAACACATCTAAGTACTTTTTGATTTTTCCCTTGTAATCTTTGGTCTGATTTGTTTTCAATATTTCTTTGTTAATTTTCTCTGTACATTTCCTTCTTTTAGTTTTTTCTACCGATATTATGAATTTGAACTTAGTTCTTAATAGGAAGTGATCAGAGATCGCACTGCTCCCCCTCATGCTTCTTACGTCGTTTATACTTGATCTTATTCGGTAATCTACCATTACATGATCTATTTGATACCTACCTTCCCTTTTAAATGATTATTCAACTATATTTTTGATTAATAATTTATATCAATTGAAAGCTGCGTGTAATACGGAATCCTTTTGGATTGTCGCCATCTATATGGTAATCATTCTATTTTGAAATTCTTTGGTGATTATTAAAATGTTTGAAGTTTTTTTTTTTTTTTTTTAACTGATTTATGAAAACAATTATTATTTAATATACTTGTCTAATGTAATTTAATACTAAAAAATTGAATGCAAACATTACAATTATTGTAAAAGTGGAAAGAAAATATGTAAATAACATGTTTATACGAGGTGTGTAAATAAAGTAATGAGATTGATTTTTTATAATATTTTTATTGAACTAAAATAACTATTTTACACTATCTCCTTCAGTGTAATTACCCTGGGAGTCCACACAACGCTGGAGTTGATGTTTCTATTGTCCGTAACAGTTCTGGAACTCAATTACTGGCATTGCTTTCAGTTGGTCAGTCACAGACATTTTAATTTTTTCATCTGTCCCAAAATTAAGTCCTTTGAGGTGAATTTTTATTTTTGAAAAGGGAAAAAAGTCACAAGCACTTAAGTCAGGTGAATAGAGGGGTTGAGGGTCCACAGGAATATTTTTGGTTGCCAAAAATTGGTTAATTGAAATGGCAGTGTGACAAGGTGCATAGTCATTATGCAGCACCCAGGGGTTTTTGATGTTTGGTTCCACCCAAATCACCCTTTTTCGAAACCTTTCAAGAACTTGTTATAAAATTGTTGGTTGGCTGTTTGACCTTGAGGTACAAACTCCTTGTGGACTATTCCTTGGCTATCAAAAAAGCGAATAAAATCATTTTTTGAAGTTGAAGATATTCCACTTCGAGGCTTATCTTCAATCAACTCTCTGCCTTATGAAAATGCTTTGAACCACCTAAAAACCTGGGACCTTGAAAGCAAATTTTTTCCATAAGCTTGTTAAAGCTTTTGAAAAGTTTCGGTCGCACGGTAACAACATTAGAAACAAAATCGGATACCACATTGTCGCTCAAAATTATAATCACCCATTATTAGAACGTACTAAAAAAAACCAGTTTACAAAAATAATCACCACAGACCAACATGTGACACTATGAAGTTCAAACTCGTACTGAAGGTACATTACCTGATTATCTACAAAACTTTTCAAACGGAAAGCTATTAATGCTGCCAGATAACTAGCTACACTATCAGTCTCATTACTTTATTTACACACCTCGTATGTGTATTTATATTGTATAATATACATTGGGTTCTATATCATAATGATTATTAAGTAAATATTGTCAGAATCATAGCAAGTAAGTTGTACATGTTAACAATTTGAGCTATAGCCTATGTCCTATATGAATGAAAAGCTATTGATTTAATCTCGGTATTTTCTTTCAAGAAAATGTCATTATTAATTTAAAAACATAGTGAAATAAAAATTTCATCGAATCACATTGTAAAATAATCATTTACCATACTGCCTAGTGCTTATTATCATATAATATCATATTTTAAATTAATCATTGCTCAATATTCATTACCTATTACTAAGGCTCGGATTTAAATGCCCTAAAAATATGATTTTTTTTAAATGTTTGAATTTACATAAAATTTTTTGTTTTTCAAAAAGCAAAAATTAATGGAATAAATAAATATTCAAATTCAAAAAACAGTCATGTTTGTTGGGTATGTAAACATTTTGTAAATTGTGTTGGTATAATTCAAAATGATTCATTTTAATAATTATTTGATAAAACTTTATGTATTACAGTCAATTACCTAATGAAAATTTGTTTTAATAAATATAAAACATTATGGAAGCTAATTTAATTAAATTTTAAATGCTTTTAGATAATATTTAATATTTTTCTCCGTATAAATATTTAATATCTTTAATTAAATATTTAAAATTGTTTAAATAAGTAGGTACATAAATTCCAGACCCTCCTCTACACCATAGCTTTCAATTATATTTTAAAAAGAATGTAAATAAATTGCATGTCATTGTATTTATTAGTGTGTATACATAAGTAAAAAACAAATAGCATGACTCCATAATATATTACCTATATGAACTCGTTTTATGAAGGTATTTTCAATGGTTATTCATAACTCCAAAATCCCATCCCTTTCAAATTTTGATGAGCTGAAAAAAGTGTCATTAAATTTATTTAATTCAATAGGTACAACAAAAAAAAAAGTTTAAATTTTATCTCCTTTTACTCGTATTTATATGTGTCAATTATAAATTATTCTTTAATGTTCCAAGTATTATTATTTTTTATCAGGTCTTTTTAGGTTAACATTTTCTCAATATTTATGGGTACCACAAATACAGTTTGTAAATCCCCATTTTCCAAAAATTTACTATGATAATAGATTTTATTCAAATACATTTCTTCAAATACATACTTATGAGAAGCATTAATGTTCTACTTAAAAGTTTACTTAAATAATAACTTCTACAAAATTATGAAGAATATCGTATAACTAAAATAGTTATTGATAAATATGCATGAGAAAAATGAATTGTTTCTTATTTTTAACCTCAATTATATTAAATTAAGACAATTAGCTAATCACTGAATTCAATAAATAAATATTTTTTTATATTTTTATGTGTATCTTATAAAAATTATAATGCACGTTTTTGCATATTTTGGTAAATATAATGCATGTATTACAATTTTTTATTGAATTCAAATCTTAGCCCAGGTGATAAGCTTTAATACATAAATAAATAATTCGTTGATTTTTACTGTATCACAGTGGTGGCAAGCTAAATAAAATTATGAGTTAGATTACTATAGTGTTTATTGTTTAAGTCAGCAATATATTACATCACAAACAGTTCTCATCTAATAAAATAAAAATATTTTGAAAATTAATTTAATATTTACCATTTCAAGTTCAAAGCGTTTGCTTTGTTTATATTATTATTTTTTTCATAAGAATTTATCATCATTCATCATAAATTGAGTCATTTATTGCAATCTGTGATAAAAAATAATGTATTTTAGAGTTACAAACCATTATGTTATTGAGTAATCATTTTAATGTTAGTAACTAGTTACTAATAATAGTTTATTGTCACATAAAATAAATAAAATCATATTATGCTTTACATTAAAATATTAGTATCAATCAAACATAATCATTAGTAATTTACATAATGATTATATTGATTTTATTCTTTACATTGTAACTCTAAAATAAATTAAGGATAATTATTTGTACGAGTAATGTACATATGTATAATTATTTATTTTATGTTTTTAGACTCGCAAGAAGTTTGTTGATCTACGAGCAAAATTCCTTCTTTGAGTTCTTGCAGACTAGTTCATATCAATGGATGCTTAAATATGTCAATTGTATCTATTGACAGGGTAAAAAGTGTTTAAGTTATAACAAATTAAATTGATAGATATATTTATTAAAAGTGTTCAAATTTAATTTTTTTATAATACATTTACTTCCTAAATATTTAATAGTAATTTGTTTTAGAACCTTTAGAACTTAAAAAGAAATAGATTTTTAGGAACTAAAATTTATATTAAATTTTATGACATTCCTTACAATACTAATATATGAATAGTTACACTAATAAAGTATTTAAAGATTAAACAATTTTACTTTTGAAGACAAATGACATAACAAGTCAATTTTTCTTATATTTAAATTTATATTTTTGTAAATAAATAATATTTATAAGTTTTTACACTGTACATTTTTTTTATCAAAAAATAAAAATAAATTTACTAATTGTTTAGCTTTAAATGTATTTGTTATTTTATTATGTAGCCCTTTAAAAATATTAAATCCTATGGAAGATTTCAGTTAATACATAAAACAACACATAAAAACCATAATTTATGTAAAAAAAAAAAATTGTTTTATAAAAATAAAAGTTTCCACACTCAAAAACTTGCAAACTTTATTCATATAGGTACCTGCCCAAACATTTTGTTTATTTATATAAAAAGTAGTGTACTATTATTTTAAATTTAAAAGCTTGAAAAATATTCATTTCAAATGAAAAATGATTCTAAGTAATTCTCAAAGTCGACAATAAATACTTTACCCTCAAGTACATGATCTTTATTTAGTTTGAACAGTGCTTCAAAAGTTAGTAAATATTTATTTGTTTGTATGTGCATAAATTTACAGAATTAATATTTTTTCAAAATTATGATATATTATTTTGTTAACATACCAATGATAATATGAAATTATGATATAGGTACCAGAAATAATATACATATTTATCTATAGATAGGTAGGTTATTAACATCATGTATTATATTATCTTATGTTGGTACATGTACTGATGTACCCAAACATTATAGGTACTTGAACATTTGGTTCTGCAATCTACCTCAAATTACATGATTAAAGTTTTAAGAAAAAACAACTAATATAATTAGAACTTATTATCTATATTGAAATTATTATATATTGTAGTTATTATTTAAATTGATATTTTTTTTCACCAAAAAATTGGAAACATTTTTTTATTTAAAGGCACCTTTAATTAAATTTTATTGACTCACTGTTTCTTTATCGCAGATATTGTTATTATGAACATTTTATACTATTTTTGTCAACAAATTGAAAAATTGTTGATGGTTTAAAAAATTCTTATACAATATTGAAAAAAAGAGTACTTCTCCTTAACTAGACAAAAAACTCAAGAAAAAATGGAGTAGTTTATATCGAAATCCAAAAACTATTTTCTATGCCTTTTAACGAACACGAAAAATATGTTTACAACAACTGACTGAAAAGGTGCTTTTCTAGTAAATTTGTGACTTAATGCGATTTTATGCTGTCAAATAAATGGTTCTTTTATTGATTAGTAATATTTGTAGATAAATAACTATGGTCTGTCACACACGCCCATAAAAAAGGCGATGGCCCAGGGACGTGCTTGATGCATGAAACCAATATATAATAATTTCAACAAGAAAGTTTAGAATAAGGGACTAATATTTTGTGAGTAACATTTTGTCGTTTAAAGAATAAACAGTAATGTAAAATTTTACATTGTAAATACTGAATATAAATTACATATGTAGTTTTGACTGGAATAAAGATTAAATAATATTAAAATTTAAAAAATCCGACGTAGGTACTTTGTACCATAGGTATTTTTTGCTCCTCCGATACAATAGTGTTGGGTAAAAAGAATCTAAGATAAGCCACTTTAATGATTAACAAACTATACGTATGGAATGGTAGATTTTAAATATTAAGATTCTAAGTGATGCAAAGGATTTATTAGTTTTACCATTTTTTTTTTTCTGAAGACACTTTTTGAGTGCACTTGACTTGGTGTATAAGTTTTATCCAGCAATCATATAGATAGAAAATTCGATGTACATTGTGGATTCATTTGTCTTACCTCTCAATAATTTTTCTAGGTGTAAGGAAAAACCAAGTGAAAACTGTAAAATTTGCCATAAACACTTCCACTAAATCAATTTTAGTTAATTATTCTTAAGTCTAAAAGCAATATTGCTATAAACTTAAAATTGTCATCATATATAAATAACATATTTTTACATTCAATTATTGAAATTGGATTGAATGAAAAATTAAGATATTTTCAATTGTTTATAAATTCTATAGTTGGCCCGAAAATAGCGCATTTTTTTTTTTTTTTAACTTTTCAAATCTATGTAAAAGTCTTATTAATATTTGGTGAAAATTTAGAAGGCCCAGCACTATTATTTTTTTTATTTATGGCTAAATATCAAAGATATATTTTTGAAAATTCCGTATACAGCAAATTGTACTGTTTTTATTCAATTTTTAGATAGTTTTTTCACGTTATTGGAATAACTATCAAAAACAGAGAAAAAAGTCCTCAACTAACTAACTTGATCAAATTTCTGATCTTTAGAGATGCTGGATTAAGTGTTTACTATTACTACCCAAAAACATGAATCTAAAATTTAAAAGAAAATTCATTGTAAAACCAATACATTCTTTGTTTCACTGAAAATTTAAAATGTACCTATTAGATAAATACGTTAAAAACGAGGAATTTTCAAAATTCCACATATTTTGCCCAAAAATGCTGAAATATTTTTAAAACGTATCAAATTAGTGTTAAAGTGTTGTTTGATGTATTTTTTTAACACAACAGCAACAACTTTTGATGTTATGTATGACTAAATAATACAAATCAATGCAATGAAAATCTCATTCGGGCACGACACATTGTACCATTTTTACTGACTTTGTCGGTTGTTTTTTTTTAAGCTTGGTCGAACTTCTAAGTAAAAAGAAAAATTATCTATTTTAAGTAGGTAGAATCGAAATTAAATTTCGGATCTACAGATAGGCTGAACGTAACTTTTGGACTAAGTCCATCACCCGAAATAGTACCCCAAAAAAATAAAAATAATAAATTAAACGTCACTGTAAAATCAATAGATCCTTGGCCTTGCATAAAATCTAAAATTGGATGGTTATTGGATAAAAAAATTAAAGCCTAGTAAGTAGTAGGTATTACTTTGCCTTGCCTCTAATCCAAAGTATATTGAATTAATAGTTATAACTTATAACGAATGAAGTGGAACCATGGTCTTTTAGGGCAAATGTTAAATTTTTTTTTTTAAGTCGTAGACGTATTAAGTCTTAAATTATTAAGTGCCTAAAAAAAATTCGCATTTAAAGCAACCAGATACCTACAATTTATTAGTATTGTTATTACTTAAACTCAATCCAAAAAAATCCTATAGTACATTCCCAATCCACTAAAAAAAAAAAATAATAATTATATATATTTTTTTTTTTATGTATAATACATAATAATTAGAATAAACTACCCAATTTAACACAACACGAAAAATCATATACGAACTTGGGATTTGAATTTTGATCTTTGTGGAGACTTAAGTCTTGTATTAAATTAGATATATTATTAAGTATTATGTAGAAATAAGAAGAAAACGAAATATTAAACATTCAATTTAAAGGAATAAACACAATCTTATAAATTATTAGTACTAGTCTACTACGGGACATATTTTAATGTAATAAAAAACCCAAAATAACTACTCATCTTTAATGAAATATGTAAAAAAAAAATCGAAATATGTAATAACTAATTATTGTAGTACAAAAACATAAAAAAAAAAAAATATTAATCTAAGTATGTCTTAAGAATCTCAACAAAAAAATTAAAAAATACGTAACAAAATTTACGAAGACAAAAAAAAACTACAATACAAATCTTTCTACCAGATAGGTACCAGTATCTAGTTAGATTCTAGACATAATACATAGGTATTAGGTACACATTACACAATATACTATATAGGCTAAACTATTTATCGACAGCGTATATTATGTTTATGATAGCGCCGTATAAGTATTAAGTGTTAAGTAATAAGTTATTTTGTCCTATGGTAATAAGTACAGTTACGTAAATGCTATTTAGATAACGCACTTTTGCTATCTAGTTATTTTAGGTTTCATCACAATTTTTAACACAAGTATATCTAAAATCGTGTGATCACGGACCAAGATTTATCGTATTATATATTTATATTATATTATATATTATACAATATATTTAATATTATATATTTAACAACGGTGAACTGTACTAAGAGTAAGATATTGTATTACGTAAATGTCATTTTTAATTCCCAAACATGTAAGAATATGTAAAATAATTTGAGCTCATTTTAATTAGAATGCTTAATTAGACGATCTAAATCATACACATTTTTCATCAGATTAAAAATATCTCATTCCAATCAAAATACGTACTTACTAGAAAATATCCGTTGCCTAGTTATTAGTTAAGTATGACAATAATTGTTTGTTACATCGAAATATTAATCATTGAAAAATGTGCCAGGAATTTCAGTTCTATGAGATAAAAACTCCCAAAATACGAGGTATTTCCAATATTTTAACAGGCCTACACTGAACCCAAATGCGGTTTAATTTATTTACAAAGCTTGATCCAAGTCCGTATAACAGTATTTTAGAAATTTTGAGAAAACGTCGAGTGTCTAGCACCGTTGTTTTCGAGTTTACAGTAAAAATTTTGAACAGATTTCAAGTTTCAATAAAATTCAAAATCTATCACTTGTCAAAGTATTTCAAAGTATTTATATTTGTTTCATGATGAACACGAACGCTGAAACTGTAAGTCGTATTCATAATGTGGGATTGTGGGCACAATATATATATATAATGTGGGTTTATAGATAGTATACCATCTAAAAACCTTGGATTTATGGCGGGTAATTCTTTAATCAGTGGGCATAATGCTTCTTTTAATCACAACAATAACAAACGTTTCAATAATGTCAAACCACAGACTTATATACTAACGTTAGTATAGAAGTCTGTGTGTCAAACGTACATTTAAAAAAAATATCGACGGCTACAGACAAAAACCTCGTAAGTCGTAATTTTTATTTTATTTTTTTGATTATTTTGTTGGATGCACTGTAGTTTTGTGCACAGTTTGATATCACATTATCATTTTATTTCCCGCTAATTTCATAAGATATTGTACAAAAACAAATGCTCATATCTATGTTAACACTTATCAATATCAAAACCTCACCAATTTTTGCTGACTTACAAGATTTGCATCAGCTGTAGCCGACGATATGTTCAGTTACGATGAAAACACTTTTTTAAAAGGACAACATTTCGATTTAATGCCGTTATGTGGATTTGACGCTTTGGAACGATTTTACCGCTAACTCTCAGTTTCGTAGATTTCGACTGTCGATTTTATATGATGTCAGTAAAGTTTTGAATACGTATTACATCTCGAACAACGGATAATCTTTCAAATACATTCAACTTGAATTGAAAACAATCAGCAAAGGCCGTAAGTATCCTTTTTACTATCTACATAGTTTGTCTTGACATTTTAGAACACGTAACAAAATCAAATTAATCGAGTTAGATGTATCTGATTGTACACTTAAAGTTTTAAATGCAGAAAATGTTATCAATTTAATGTGAATAATCAACGAAGGCCCCACATTATTATTAAATACCATGGAAGTAAAAATTTGTCTTGTAAAATTAATTTCGAATGAACGTCAATAATCCGTATGTTCCGAAACTCGGCAGATTGGTCAGCCGCTAGAATTTTGTGTTCCTAATTTCAGCGTTTCTTCAATCCGCTGGAGGGGAGGTAACTAAGCGGATTCGTTTATCAGTAATCCGAAATTATCCGGCTGACAAACAAAAAGCCAGATGGATTTGATAAAAACTACGCGCCAAATTCTAATTATCATTTATCAAAATGAACTATTGTTTTGTTATTAAAAAGGTTTACCTCGACTGAATTCCTGTTAAGTCTAAAATGACTTTTAAAGTCAAAGTCATTGTACAAACTTGTAACTAACATGAAGTTTGTAATACGGACTCTATTATTTTTTAGATTATTTAATAATAACATTTTTTTCTTATCCAAACTCTTATCCAACTCTTGAAGATGGTTAAAAAAAATAAAGTACCTAATGAGATAGGTTTTGAAGATTCATTTTGAATATACTCAATTTTTTAAATTTGTATTTTGTATAATCTATAGTAACAAATAATAAAACGTATCATGACAGTAACTGTTGTAGTCGTATGATAATAAAAATAAATATTTATACTCGTGACCCGGTTTATGGTATCTAACAATCTTTTTCGATTTTATACTAAAAACCGTTCTTAAACTCCGATCAAGCCGCTAGATTGGTTGATGAATTTCGGAACACACGGAATATACCTTTACCTGCTTCTTTTTTCTTTAATCATTATCTATTAGATTGATCATTGAAGTTCACTATCATCACAACACATTGTTTTTTCATCATGAATTGCACTATCACTTCATTCTAAAAATGAGCTGTGCACAGTTGATGGATGCCAATTGCCAATACTGCCCCATGCTTCTTTTATTTTGCTTCAATAGTGTATAGACACTGGACCCCAACATATGACAGTATTCTGTGATTGCTTTGGATTATGTCAATGATTGAATACAAAATAGTTGGTATGCTGTAACACATTACGAAGTTAAAAGTAAACAGATTTGAGCACCCATTATTTAACCCTTTTCATTTACAGATATAAATAATTATTGATTTAAAGACATAAACAACCATTTTACAACTAATGTTTTGGCATTAATAATTTTTTTTAATGGATTTATTTTGTAATGCTTTTCAGTAAAAATTAAAATATTTATGTTTACTATTTAATACATAATATTATATTTTCATATTTTTAACTATCTGTATGATTTAATTATGTCATTATTTTCAGGATTACAAAATGTGGTTGCATATGAAAACTTATGACGTTAAATCAGAAGAGGATATTTACAAAATATTAATTAGTAACGAAATAAAACCTTTAAATAATATGTTTGAGCTGATGGTGAAAAATATTAAATGCATTAAGGAACAAAATAAAATTGATTTGAATTTGATTTCATTTGAAGCAAACATGGTTCAAATGAAATTACAAAAAAGTGATTCCTCCCTGATTAGAGAAAGTAGTAATAACTATATTGTTACCTGTACAAATATAAAAAACGAAAAAGGTGAATATTTTAGTTCTTATGTAAATACTCTGAATGAAAATGATAGAATAGTTTTTATTAATGTAATTGTGCAAAAGATGAAAAAGACTATTTGTGTCAATAGTGATAAAACAATTATTACTATTCGACCAGAAAACCACTCTTTGGTTTTTGCTTTTAAATATAGAAAGTTATGCCCGGAAAAATTGAATGTTAAAGTTACAAATCTTTCTCAGCTTACTGGTTTGGGAACTTATTCATTGTTTGGCTACATAAAAAGCATTATAAAATATTCTGATGAAGATTATATGTTACTAAGAATAGTATGTAATGATAAATGTTTTATCAAAATTCATAAATACCCTCATTCAGTTCAAGAGTTCTCGAAAATTTCTAAAATTGAAAAAATATCTGGAGTAAAATATGATTTTTCTTCTAATAAAGTTGATATATTAATAAAAAAACCTAGTACTGATTTCTTTTCATTGGTACCTAAACAACGAATATTTTTAAACAATATAAAATTGAAATATTCAGATGATTTGCATTTATATTCATTACATGTCAAAGGGCATACAACAAATCTTCAAGCTGATCCAGTTGAAACCAGTAGTATCAATTCTCTTGGGCCTCCTACTAAGCATTTTCCTATACCAAACGAACTAAAACCTACATTTCTACCTAAAGAAAAACAGGTTGTGTCTAGTGATATTCAATTAGCTTCAAAAGATTTATTATATCAAAAATTAAATAAAATTGTTGCTCCACCACCAAAATTGAAATTGAGTACTAAAAAAAGTACTAAACATCATAAAATTGAATTAACAAACTCATCGTCTGACGATGATGTTAATTTATCTCCTTGTCGAGATTTTTTACCATCAAAACGCATTTGTAATAGTGACGATATTGTAAATAATGGTGGTTTAGTTTGCAACAATAATATAAATGATAATAGTAGTTTACTCGTCAAGAAAACTATCCTAGACTTTCAAACTGATAATCAAACCCAGAAATGCAGTAATAGTTTGCCAATTAATAAACCAAACTCTTCAAAAACAAAAGAAGCATGTTTATCAAGAGAAAATTCACCAGATTGGTCTACAGATGGATCATGTTCACCCTCGTTTTTTAAAACTCAAGAAATATCCTCATCCAACATGAAACCCCCATCTAAAAGTCAACATTTGAATTCTGTAAAAGAACCTACACAATGTATAGGTCCATGCAGACTTATTTTCTTTGAGCCAAATATATTTGATTCTGTTGACATTGTACATGGATATTGCGTACAATGTTATGCTTTTATTCAAAAATCTTTTCTTCAGCTTTCAAATGATGATTACAAATGCCCTAAATGTTTTAGTATTGTTAAACTTACATTTTTTTTCAAAATTACATTTTTGTATGGAAAACATCAAGATCAAGCTATTGAAGTATGCTGTTACAATGAAAAAGCTGAACGTGTTTTACAAAAACTTACCAAAAAAACTATGAATGTTGAAAATTATTCATCAAATTATGGTTATAAAAAATTAGTTTCTGATACTATTAAATCTATAATATACAACAAAACCAAAGTAAATATTGTTATTTGTAAATCACCAAATGATAAGACCAATATTCTTTTATCTATTGATACAAAATATGTTGTTACTACCCCAATAGATTAAATTTTGTATATTTGTATGATTGTAATTATATATTTATTTATTTCACTCATTAATATACTTAATATGTTTGTTCCTTTCTTCTAAAGGCCCAGAAGATATAAATAATTTTTTATTCATTTTAGTGGTATGAATGACACAATTGCATTACATGTTTATATAAATAAGCTTTGGTATAATTAATTAACTAATTATAATATTCATATATTATATTGCATTTTTTATAGAATTTTTCCATAATTTTTTAGGCATAGTCAACTACCTTCATCTTGTAATTTAATTAATAATTTTGATTTTAATATATAATTGAATGAAATCTATAATTGAAATATGTAAAAATATTATAGGTACCTATGTACTATAGTTTATTATCAGTTGTACATGTAACATAAATAAGAAAATTAAGAATCTCAAGTTTTTGGTGTATAAATATTAAACACTTTATTTTACAACAAAAATCAGAAAATTGATATGGGAATAAGATTTATTGACCATGAAATGATGAATTAAGTAGGTAAGTTAAGATTAATAATTAAATGTGACAACAATTATACTTCAACATTCTTCATATTTGGTTTATCTAATTATAAATCTTTAAAATAAATATAATGCTGACTTACTATGTTGTTCACCAGCACTTAATTTAACATTCTTTACCTGGTGATTAATTTTAAAAAGTCATTAAGATAATAATGATGGATGTTAAGTGTTAAATACTTCAGATGTACAACTTTTATGATTGGCTTTTCTAATAATCCAATGCTTGGTAATGTTATATAATACCTATTTTAAGTTTGAAATCAATGATAAATCATTGCTTTTGGAAATTGATTGACCAAAGTTTAGTTAGTAATTTTATTGATTCAGTTTTTTTTTTTTATGTTTGAACTAAAAGTCATGGGATCGATCTAATTTAACATTAAAATAATATTTAAAAAATCAACCCAACTAATAATATAATTTAAATGTCAGTTGAAGTGCCTCCAGTGAGAGATCTAGTGATGGGTCAAACCAGATTTTTTGGAGTCGGACAGAACATTGTCAAAGTATTACAAACCTGAATTGAACCAAACCTATAATTATTCAAATGAACCCGAACCAAACTTTTAAAAATATACATTGAACTGAGATTCAAACTTACCATTTGATTTGATATTGAATATTTTCAAGTTAGAATTTTGTACTTATCTAAATAGCAAATAATTTGATTTGATTTTTTTTCATACTGAATTTGAATTATAAACCAAACATTCGATTCATTTTGACAAAGAGTTTGACCCATCACTAGAGAGATCTTTTCAAGTTGATTTCATGTTAAAACATTAATATATGTGTATGATATATTATGTATAAATTCTAATTGTATAAATTTACTCATATTGTATATTTTCTAAATAAACAAAAAAAAACTTGTTATGGAATAATTAAATAATAATCCATATCAATTGACATATTTGTTAAAATTAAACATTTTGCCATATTTAAACACTAATAAATAAAAAAAAAAATTGCATGAATCAATTTTAAATTTTTAAATATTGCTTTTACTACACATAAAGAAGTTTAATAAATAAATTCAGTTCTTATAAACAAAATTACCAATGTATGAAATAAAGTCAAAAAGAAATTTAACATACTGTATCAAGAAACTTATTTGAGCATCAATTTGAAAAGTACCTAAAAAATAACTTATCGAGCCAACCAATATATAAATATCACACAGATTTATTTTTATTTTTTTAATTATTTTCAACAAATTCTAATTTTTACTGACAAGCCTCATGTAAAGAATCAGGGTTATTACAAATATTTCGGTTTTAAAATAAATAAAAAGCGTATAAGATTATAAATATACGCTTATAACATTATAAATTATTGATTTACGCATACATATACAACAATCAATACTAACCAGAGCTGGATTAAAGGGGGACGCATCTGCCCCGGGCACAAGATTTTAAAGGCGCAAAATTTTGAAATAATGTAGGTACCATTTAGAGCAGGAGTCCTCACTAGAATTTCTGAGGGAGCCAAATAGTTCATATCAAATTTTCCTCAGGGCCACAAGTACAAATTGTACAGTTTAGTCAGGGCCTAAACCTAAACGGTATAGATTAATTACGAAATACAGGGTGTCCCACCGGGATTTACACAGAGCGATATCTCCCGTGTTAATAGAGATAATCAACTTTTTTTTTTTTTATAAGACTCACAGAGCTAAAAACATTTATTTCACATTAGTTTGGTAAATACAAATGTTTTATTAAAAAAATTAAAAAATTAACTTTTTATTTCATAACTTTTGTAAAATTCGAAGATAGCCATTTTGTAGGGCTTGTTTTTCTGAAACTTTTGACGGTTCAACTTTCAATTTTCATCAACTTTATGATTTTTAATAATTTTTTTAGTTTATAAGAAAATAGTACTATTTACCCACGTTAAAATTTTAAATCGCCTTATCAGCTCGTTCCAATACCTAACTATTATTTTATTGTTACCATAGATAATAAAAGATAGTAATTATTTTATAAACCATAATTATTATCATCTAAACAATTAGACGTACTTCTTACCTACCCGGTGTTTATTAATCCATGAATTACATTCCGATAACATAAATGATCAATAATCAATTGTAAAATATACAATTGTTATAATTCAATAAAATTATTGATAACATTAATTATTATTGCGATTTCCGTACATTTAATGATTTTAATGCGATTTCTTCCAATAAAATGGACATTTCATTTGACAAAAAATTCAAATATTGATCACCAGTTGAATAAGAATACTGTATTATCATGTAAATAATATTTAAATGTCTTACTGTTGTATTTGTAAATTATTGTACTTTTTAAAAATCATCGTTTAAAAGCCGAATAGCCAGTGGCGTGTTCAGCATTATTTTTATGGATGGGCCACTATATTAAGTTCAAATATTGATTTTACCTCCTATTCATCCTGTTTTTTAAACTAATTATATTTTATATTTTAATTTTGAATGACTAATTTTTATATTTTTATAAAAAAGGATAGCTTACCTTTTAATAGATCATAATAAATATGATATCGTCGTTGCCCCTTCATGCCACCTCAATACTACACAAGGGCGTCCCTGACTCTATTTTCAGGGAGGGGCGACTTTTAGATTTGTAATGTTGAGGAATCAAAAAGAAACAAAAATAATTTAACTATAATAGTTAGGATTAAAAATAAATAAAAATTATTTTAAATGAAGCACTAACGAATTAAAATTATTATTCTATAAAACAAATTCTTTGAATCGTTTGTGTTCTGCAAATCTATCTATTATTTTGCACACATCTAGTGTATTACGTGAACTGTGAAGACGTATACGTGTACTACAATAATATCATTACTATTTATTATTTAATACGACTAAAAATAACATTACTTTTGCAGCATATAATATTAGAATCATACCGCTATAAATTTTGATTGAAATACCGAATCGAAAAATTATTTCCTTTTTCGTAACAATTCATAAATCATATTTTCATTGAGCACCGGTCTTACACGGGTCCAGTGCTGTAAGATGTGGCTGGGCACATGCCTACCGGGCCCACCCCTAAACACGCCATTGCGAATAGCGTTAATTTATAAAAAAAATATTCATCATATTATGTAGATTGTTGTTAACTTATAATTAACTTTGTTATGGATTACATTTTTAAAGTTAAATTAAGATTCGTTTCACTATTCCATATTATTAATAATATTTTATACATAGGTATTTATTTGTACACAAACTGACAAACATAATTAAATTTACCTATTAAATTGCCATCATAAAAATATGGACCAATTATTTTCCCATTTAGAATCCCACACCACACGTTTGTGCTCCACTTAATTTGGTGTTTCGTCTCACGCAACCATAGGGGTTTTGGTCAGTCCAATAATGCATATTTCGACAATTCATTATCCTGTTGTTGCAGAATTTTCTTTCGTCAAACCAAAATATTTTTGAATTAAAACTACTGTCTGATCTATAAATTTCTGAAATTTTCAGAATAAATATCATTCTTCTCTGAAAGTCAGTTGGTCTTAAACCTTGAACTAATGTCGCTTTATATGGATGTAGCTTATATTGTTTTAATTCTATATGAACAGATGATTTAGAATAGCCAGTTTCCCTTGCCAAACCCCTCGTACGTACTTACATGCGGATCAATATATGGTTTATCAATGCGGTTGCCATTATTTCAATTTCTTGTTGCTCAGTTATGTGCAGAACCTGACACCTTACCTTCGTTTTACGACACCCAGGTTAACAGCCTAAATTAATTTGATAAAAAGTTAGGTACTAATATTGTATAATTTGTATTGTATTAGGTATTTATGACAACTGATCTACGACAATGGCTTTCTAAATTAAGAAATGTTTTAAAAGCTGGTGCTTTTCTCTCTGGATACCTTTGTCTGTATAAAGCAGCAGCTTCCCTACAATTTTTCCTGACTTCACAATAAATTAATAACATGTCAATATATTCATAACTATTGTAAATAGCAGGCACTTTAAAAATAAATTAATTGCAATTAATTATTGTACCAACTTATAATTTAAGAAAAATAAAATATTATTAAATTAACAATTAAGTAAAACAAAGATTGTATTTTTCACTGTGAAGTTTAAAAAATATATGCAATATACTTATTGTTAATATAATTAATGTAATTCAACTATAAAATCACAATAAAACATTTTGTACACAATTACATAATATGTTATTTATCTTTGGTATCATACAATCTTACTTTAAGCTCAAAAATAAAATGGTAGGTATTGGTATTAAAAATCAATATGAGTGAATTATTTTATTATGCAATTGCATGTATGTATTGGACTTATTGGTAAAATTTATTAAGAAATACAAGTATATCATGATTCATGATAAAGATTTATTTATACAAATACATACATTGGAAATAAAAAAAATAATTCATAAATTATGAATTAAAAATATGTTTATTTATATAATTTACTTATTGGTATTTATCACCTTTATTTCTTAGTTACATCTTATTTAAAATTTAAATAATGGCGAGTATTAGTTAGCAAAAAATTATGAGCAATGAAAAACCATGAAACATAATAACAGTATTCATTCATACAGTAATATAATACTAACCAAAATTTCATATTTTTAAACAAATCAAGTGGTTGCAAAATGTGTACATTGTAAAAAAGAAACAAATCTTATTTATTTCATAATATTAGGGTTATAACATTAAAAATTATATTAGCTATATTACACATATTTCAAAATGTAGTACAAAAAAGTGAATAAAGGTAGATAGAATAGTTTATGAGTAACGACTTTAAACAAAATAAATTTATAACAAATATATGTACAAAATAAATTAAATTCATATCTGTGGCACGCACATTTAAGATGGTATTGTATGGTGTTGTTACCCTTTGACTACTGCATTAATAAGATGAAGTTGGAATTATCCATTATATAAACTGCATACATACATATAATTGTTCATTGAAATGATATAACTCCTTTATTTTTTTAACAATTATAAGTCCCTAATAGATTGCCGGAGTCATTAGTATTACGTGCTTCAGATAAACCTACAACAATCAGTTAGTAGTAGATCTAGGGGAGGGTTCCATGGGCTTTATTTTGGCCAAACTTTATCTTTTTATGTACACATTACTAAAATGTTCAGTTATTTTTTTTATTTTTTATAAGTACTAATTTTTGAAAAGGTCCTCCCCTGATCTGCTACTAATGTCAATGATGTTTTGTGCAATAGTAAAAGGGTAAAAATAAAATTAATGTTAATATTAATCAACATTTTTTTTACAAAATTGACCACATTCACTTAACCAACTAAAAATATAAAAGCATTTACTGACGGGTTGCATAATGCAGAGTACTTTTGTAAAGCTAAATATATCTTAGTGACTGAGCAAACACAGTCAACAATTGTAAAAAAAAAACTTAATTAAGTTAACTCAAAATTAACATGTAGAAAGTGGTAATTAATAAAGATTAATAAAGAGGGCTCGGATTTTATAGCATTTACTTATTATTATAGAACATGGAAAAATTACAGAGTGAGCTACTACATCATTATAGTTTATACAATAAAGAATTTAAATTAGTTAAAATATATACATTTATACACAACATAATATACTTAAAAGTTACATTATAATAGTAAATTATTATTTACTTATTTATTTTTGCTTAGTTTTCTATATGTTAAGGTTATATTAAGTATAGCACATAATATAATGCTATAAAATCCGGGCCCAGTTAATAAATAACGTAATAATACATTAATACATTGACACAATAAGGTCTAGAACTGTGTCAGAAAAGTTTAATACAAAATTCAGGCAATATAATTTGGTTAATATAATTGAGTTTTTTATTTTATGTACACTTAATTGGTTATACATTGCAAAATATTAATTAGGAAATCATCTAACTACTTAATATTAAATTACCAACTTTCATCTGTTCAAAAATAAACCATATTTTAACATGTTTTACATACCAATCACATTTAAAAAGTACATAGAATATTAGATATATTTTGGTAGGTAATATTTTTTAACAATTTTAATTTAAATTTCAGTATGAAGAATAAAAATAGATACTTGTTTGTACACATTATTCTAGCTCTTCTTATTTTTGATTTTTGATACATAGGTGGTACATCTATCTAAGATCTGTTGACCATACACCAAACACATACGACTGATATTTCTGAAATATTATTAATAGTTCACTAATTATTGTACTTGTACCTTTAAATAAGTTATTGATAATTACTTGTTTTATTTACATTAATTCATGTACTTGAATGAAACTTCCATAATGACTTGTTATGTCGCTGTATTTTTGATATATTTTTGATACTTGATTGACAGTTATTTAGTAGGTCCCTTTGATAATAGTCTACAGTTGGTTTTAAGCAATTTGTCAATTCTTATGTTTTGCATTTTTTTAATAAATGATGAAAAAGACATGCCAATTTGATTATTGATCAGACGTTAAACAGTAAAACGGTAAAATGATAAACATTTAACATAATATACCAATTTGGAAGAACAATTTTCTTTAAAATGCACATTAATTAAATGTCACTTGGCTCTCCGATTTCACACAAGAAAAACACGTGGAGTAAATAATACTAATACATAAAAAAATTGTGGTCTATTATTTAACGTTTAAGTGATATTATAAATACTAATGAACTTAAAAAGTAAAAATCACACAACAATTGTATTTTATTTCGAACATGTATTTTTTATTTTATTAGTTATTACTGCATTCGTTAAAGGAAATTTGTAAGGTTAACTGTACAATTACGCCGATATAATCATAATGTTAATTACGAAATTTGTGCCGATAATGATAAAATATATCAATTAATAATTAATGATAATATAATAATAGCTACAAATGATAACAAAAATCTAATCATGGGTAGTAAAATAATTATTATCTTTTATTGTTTATGGTAATAATAAAAGAATTGTTAGGTATCGGAACGAGCTGATGAGGCGATTTAAAATTTTAACGTGGGTAAATAGTACTATTTTCTTATAAACTAAAAAAATTATTAAAAATCATGAAGTTGATGAAAATTGAAAGTTGAACCGTCAAAAGTTTCAGAAAAACAAGCCCTACAAAATGGCTATCTTCGAATTTTACAAAAATTATAAAATAAAAAGTTATTTTTTTAATTTTTTTAATACAACATTTGTATTTACCAAACTAATGTGAAATAAATGTTTTTAGCTCTGTGAGTCTTATAAAAAAAAAAAAGTTGATTATCTCTATTAACACGGGAGATATCGCTCTGTGTAAATCCCGGTGGGACACCCTGTATATTTTCATTATTGTTATAAATTATAATACACTGCAGTGGCGTTAAATAACTTACAAGCAATATGGTTATAACATAAGTTTATTACATCAAAAAAATTAACTTTTTTGTATATAAAATAGTAGGGAAATGTCTTACTTAATTTCATGAATAGACCTACTTGAATTTATTAATCCGTTGAAGTCCAAGTGCGAAATCTTTCACTACTCTCTAATATGGCATCTATGTTAGCAGGCTGGAAAGAAACTGAAATTCTCAAAATGTTGTCATCGTTCTTACTTATTAACCTGGATCCTGTACTTGTTTTTTATGAAATTCAGCTTACTGAATGTAGATTCACAGACATACGTAAATTAACATCTATACGTAATTAACATTTAATAAATACCAAATTATAGTTAAACAATTTTATGTTTATAATAAAATAGTTCTTAATTTTAGGTAGGTTGGCTCCGAGGCGCAAAATATCTAAACTCGGCCCTGATACTAACATTTAATATAAATTACTGTTTTTACAATCCATAAGTACAATAAACAATAGATATTGAGGTATACACAGGTAGGTAGTAAACTTTGGTTATACTTATTAGTTATGAGTTATATTTTACGGTGTTTTAAAATAAAACTCGTAAAGAAACCATTGATTTGTTTTTTAGATATATTTGTGAGATAATCACATTTTTTGCTATAAGATTATTTTTTTTTCCAAGAACCCATGATGCATATAGAAGTTTGATTTCAAAGGCTACCTAGTAAATTTTGTAAATGTTTACTGCATATATTGTATAAATCCCACGAGAGTTATTGTAGTAGGTACCTAGTAGGTTGGAAGATATATTTTTTTTTTCAAGAAATTCGTTGTTGATTTTAAATATAGGTATTTTTTTTTTTGTATTTAAGACTAAACTCTATATGATGTAATATCTGTATACTTATTTTATTATTCACATTCGTTTTTTTTGATATACCTTCGTTATAAAATACTGTCTGTCTAGGCATTTAGTATCTAAATAAATAAATATAAATTTATGATTACATAAGTACCAGAATCTTTCTTTAGTAGCCTGAATCTAAAGTAGCCTGAATTTAGGTATTCCGACTTATTTGTAAATAGTAAAGTATAAGGTGAATCTTTAAGTAAAAAAAAAAAAAAAGGTACACCAAATCAGAATTTGAATTACATTCGAATCATTCAATTGGAGTATTACATTTAAAAGTTTAAAACTATCAATGGTAATAAAAAAACGAAGATTATTCAAATTGTATACCGTGTCATCATTTCTGGCATTGTTCTAACTAAATTGTCTCAATTTTAAATGATACTAAAAATATAGCACCAATCAATTTATTCTATGGGCGTTCAAATCTTTATTAATTTGCATATTTTTATAGAATGACGTACCTAATGCATTTAAGTTTAAAGAAAGATCTAAAAATAAGTTAAGCAACTGATGATTGTGCTTAGCCATTTTCCGCGTTCCTACAAATTACACTATTCAACGAGTAGTCTTAAATTTAAAATCCATTATATTTACTCTCGTTGGGTACCTATGTTCATTGATGTTTAATACGTGTAAGACCAAATAACGATTGTTAAAACATTTATATGGACAAAAATATAAAAAACTTCGGTTGTACAACTTATTTTTTGCTTGGCTAGACTTAACCTTAACTAGAGAATAATTAACCACCGAAGTACCATCTACTTGCAATATCTAACCTATAGAGATGCTGGATGAAACATTTGGACAATATCAAGTGTGCCAAAAACGCCTCTAGTAAAAATATAAATAAATAAACACTATTATAAAACTAATAGAACCTTCGCTTCACTTAAAAGGCAAAATCTAAAAACTACAAGCAATTAAATTAATAATGGTGACGTATATAAACGATATTTTTTTACACTGGAGCTTTGCTCAGAATCGTTTAATTAAAGAAACGATTAATTATTTCTTTAAAATTGAATACTTCAATCATCATTATCTTGTCTGAGGAGCGAAAAATACTCCATGTACGAAGTACGTTATTTTTTTATTTTTTTTTTTATTCGTATTATCACTTTGCAGTGTACCTACTACCTATATGTCATGTCAATGCGATTAAAAATTGAAAATGAATAGATATACCTAGTCTAATGTATTTATGTATTTCAACTTAACCGTCTATAAAAGATGCAATGTGACGTAGCAAAGTACATTTTTTTGCGACATCGCGTGCAGTAACTTCGCAAGTTCATATATAACTAATTATGAGGACATTAAGCGTCCCAAGAACATCTTTGTATGCCCTACGGTCATAAACACAACCTCTCAAGACCAGTGCCGTAACATGGGCGCTTGCCAAGGGTGCAGTAAAGTAAGGGGCGCGTTTGAGTTAAATCAAACATTTTTTTTGTCACTTTTTTTTCTCATAAATTATTTAAAGTTTTATTAAAATCAATTGTGAATTTGTAATCCACAAAAATGACATACTGGATTGCGCCTTGATGTCAACTATATTAACTTTTAATCATAATACCACTAGCTTCATAACTGATAATTCTGAGACTGAAACCAAATTACTAGAAGTCTAGAACTAATTTCAAATAGTCGCATAGACTTTTCAGACCCAGCTAAATGGCCAAAACTATCTACACTCAACGTTAGGACAGGAACGTTTTACAAATTTGGGACTATTATCAATTGATTTTGAAACGAGCAATTCAATCAGCTATAACGAAATTATAAACGATTTTGCAGCAAAAAAGATTCGAAAGATAAAATTGTCATAGCAATATTGTCTTAAAATTGTCATAAGTCATAACAATAATTCATTGTAATACCTGTCATATTTTATATTATATTATAATATTAAATTTATTTACGTATAATAAGATACGTTGTGTTTTTTTTTGGTTTATTTTAATTTTATTTTTTGTAAATTAAGACTTACATAATTATTAACAATTTAGTATAACTCATTAACTATATAAAAACTCCATTATTTAAAAAATATGGCAGTTTTTTGATTAACATGTGAGAATGTAATATGATTATATTTGTATAAAAATTATTAATTCCTATGAAATAAAAACAAAAATTAGCGCCAAAATAAAATTCGACAAGAGCGCCACGTAGGGTAGTTATGGCTCTGCTCATGACACATTTGGATCACTATGTTACACCTCTTAAACTGAATTTGCCCACAACCACACATAATATTTAATAATATCATAACACCAGGTATATTATAAATAAGGAATTTAAAAAAATTGCAGTAGAACAAACTTATTAATTCGTTCATTTTATACAGCCTTTCCTACGTGGGCCCAGTGCTGTAGTGGAGGATGTACGCCATATAACTTCTGATAGATTTGAATAGCCACCGCGTACCTTTTGGATAAGTTCGTATATTCTCTGTTAAAGTGAAATTAAAAAAATTATATACAATTATTTATTTATAATTGTATATCATTATAATATATGGTTGATTCTAAAACTAGGGCTAACGATGAAATAAATTAATACTGTAAAACAAACAATTTATATAAAATACATATTTTACGACAATGTATTGTAGATAATGAATGATCGATAGTCAAATAACAATATTTTAATACATTTTACAAAAAAAAAAAAAAAAAAATCGTTTAAGGAAAACATTAATTTTTAGCGCTTTTATATACACTTAAAAATAAACAAAGTAGGTACTTTCGACACTGCCACATTGGATTATTAATTAAAATCAAACCACAGTTTAATATATTACAAATTGTAAAATAAGCATTTTTATTTTATCTTTGTATATTAGTTTCTATACCATGGACCATGGTATTATTTGTGTACAGTATTTTGCACACAGAAGACCAGAAGCAATACTACTCTATGGGGGTATTACTAAAAAAATTCCAAAATACATATAGAAGGGAAAGAATACACAAAAATTAGAGCATAAATATCAGTCGCCAGCCACTCGGTCGATAGTCACTGTTTTTCTCAGCCCGTTTCCTAAACTCTCCAAAAAGGCCACCATGAATGATCTCATGCGCATTTTACGAGGTGATTAGTGTTTGGACCGAATCAGACACGCCGACTTTTATATATCCCCGTCAAATAATTGTGTACATCTTTCCCTTTTAAATTAAAAAAAAAATCAAATATCAGTGTTTTTTTTTATTTCCCCATAATATCTCTGTGTGTGTAGTGCTTTTGCTCACGCAGAGATCAAATAACAAGCATTCCGAAAACATATGTATTTACACGCTCGTGTCGGTCAAAAGTTTCGCTCTGTAGGATTTCACCGGAGTTCCTGGTCGATCACATAAGGGCACTGGACTGCAGCCAGGTAAGAATTAAAAAATAATAATACTTGAAAAAAGTAAAATAAATTGACCAGCCCGATAGGAGGCAAGATAAATCACTCAATCAAAAGTAATTGAGAATATAACGAATAAAGAAAAAAAAGAGAAGAGAATAAAAAGAATTAAACAAGAAAAAAGAAAAAATAATAAAAAAGGAAGTAAAGAAAAAAAAGAGAAGAGAATTAAAAGCACTTAATAAAAAAAGAAAATAATAAAAAATAATTCAATAAAGGAGAATGAAAACAAACTTTCGATAAAAAATTGATATATGAGCCATAAAAAATAAATAAAATATATTAAATACAACATCATAATCTTTCCGAAAGGAAAAAGGTAATACCAATTATAAGGTCTTTAGGTAGGAATACATATAGCGAGGTTTTGACATTAGTCGACAAGTGTTAATTCTAAACATATAAATTTCCTTCTAATTAAAAAGGTTCGCGCAACCCCCATTATTTTTTGTGTTATTACATCTGTTACCAATGAAAAATCTTAAACGTTCGCTTGTCGTATAATACAATCGTGCATTGGAAAACAAATTTCAGAGTAGACAGTTAACATTTCGGTCGTAGGTATCCCTCCTTCTAAGTCCCCCTATTTACTTTAATTCCAGATTTAAATTATTTTGAAGGTCAAAAGTTCAGGCTAAAAATCAGTAAGTTCAGTCCTAAAGACATTTTCAAAACCTGGTGCCTACAGGCTACGATTATGATATTCTATCGACGGTTCGAATCGACGGTCCAGCGTTGAAACTTTATGTTGGTACGTGCGACCGTGCCGCGGACACCGTTGCGGCGTGATCGGCGGAGCACGTGTGTTAGCAGATTTCGGTGCCGGCCGCCGACGGAGATGCGCGAGATGGTTCGGCCGGCAGCAGTGACGACCCGGCCGGAAGGACGCCAAGAGAAAACGCGAGCTATATAGACTCCAGCGGGGAGCCAATGCCATTTCGGACGGTCACACGCGTGACCGGGCGGCCGAAACCGCGGCGGACGCGTGCCGCTGGCCTAGTGACGAATCTGATCATCTCGTCGGCCTACGCACTGGACTGAAATTCCGGCTCTTTTCAAAATAAAAATCTCTCCTGACTGCAACTATTCACTCTGACGTCTGACAAGTATAAATAAAAACGGTTTCGTCGCTTTTCCAACGGCACTCGTGTATAATTACGTTGAGTAGAATTTTAATATAATTATTGAGGGCCCTTGCAAGAGCATCGACAGATAATAATAGCTAATAAAAATAGGTATACAGTATTACAATTTAAAATATTATATACGTTATACGTAATTTACAAAATATATCAACGACTACCTCAATCAATTGATTTAAATAAACATTCATTGCTAATTAACCTGCAGGGCCGGCGAGAGTGTGGGGCAGGAGGTGCCAGAGTACCGGGGCCCGTCGTCTCGACTATTAGTACAAAAAAAAAATTATAAATATGTTTTTTTAAATAAAAACTCTTTTTTTGTCATGTACAAATAAATTAAATAACTTTTAAATAATGAAATGACGGAACACGTTAAAGTAAAAGCTCTGTTGCCGCTAGTAGTTCAATACGATACACTTTCGTTCTAGTGCTCGACAGTTTATTTTAGGAGCTATCTTGAAAAATACCATTTTGACATGGTAGTATGTTTTAATTTTGTATATTTGTATATGATATAATGATGATTATCGGTTTATATAAAAAGAGGCAAGAAAAAAACTTTTAAAAAAACCTTTAAAAAAGACATTTAAAAAAGAAAAGAAAAGGAACACTTTGGCTTAGTATAATTCTACGTTAGTGAAAATTAAATAGTTTGTGTATGATTTCATTTTTCCTTCAATTAATAAAATATTTTATGTAAACCAAATATTATATTAATTTATTTCATATTAAATTGAGTTAAAAGTAAACTTAAATGTATGTAATTAAATAAAAGTGGAGTTCATATTATATGTATACATACATACATACACACACACACACACACACACACACACACACACACACACACACACACACACACATATGAATATATTAGCTATACTAGTATATGTAAGAGGGCCCACAATCTAACAACCCCGGGCTCGCTAATGATCTCGCCGGTCCTGTTAACCTGAGTTTATTATTATTATCATTATTATTATTTTGACCCGGGTTCATTGGTAAATTATTCAAGTATAAAACGTAGCAAGCTACTTGATATTTTTCCTTTACAATGAAAATGTACGAACCATGAATATGTTTTTGGGTATTAACGTGTACCTAACCATGATGAGAATGAAAGCGTTTTTAAATCGGCCGTGTGAAAATCGGTCAGAAAAACTTGAAGTTATATCCAGGTCAAAAAAATATTTATATTAAAAACATTTAAATAACGTATCTCCATTTTATACGCCTAAAATTTAGTCACTTTACTCATAGGTGACAGGCGTATTTATCATAAATAACTTATTAGGTAAAACCGCCAATGTGCTAATCTAGCGGTATTCCGTGGAACACAAAGTGCAACGAGTGGTTTGTCGCATATTTCGGAGTCGGTCTAGTTCCGACGTTTTGACACAACTTGACAAATTATATAAATGGTATCATATGTTCATATATATGTATATGTATGATATATATGATATGCAACATATTTTTTGGCTCCTCGCTAGTTTTCTCAGTGATGCCCAATATTCTATTGAGATTATATCTGTTTTTTAATTTTTGAAAGAGTCAAAAATTTATTGATTCTGTATTTCAGTGTTTTTTTTTTAACTTTATGTGGCCACGTTTAGGCAGTTAGTAAAAATGATCCAACAATTTTGATTAGCCTCTCTCTATAAATCAGAAATTTCATATTTTCGGTACTCTGTAAAGCAGGGGTTCTTAACCTATATTGGGTCTTAAATCACTTTAAGATATGAAAAATTACCCCGGAAACCAGATGAACAGTTTTTTACTTCATTATTTTTTAATATCATCCTAAAATAGTACTGTTATTGTTATACTTCCCCATTTCATTGTATCAAAAATCACATGCACAGGAGAAGAAATTATAAAGCATTCACACTTTTAAAAACAAATATTATAAATTTTGTGTAAATCACAGGGTTATTAATAATGAACTTAAGTTTATGGGCGTCCCAAGCGGGATCAAGAGGAGAAGTCCCCCCTTATATTTTTAATTTTGTTTTCCCAAACATTATTTACGTACCATGGCCGCATTTACAAGTTTTAAAATAATTTCTTTCAAAATCTTATCGTAGTTAGACTTGGCAATAAATCGATTGGTACTACATAATAACATTAGATGCTCGATAGGGCATTTAACATTTAATTTAAACTTTTTAATTTACGGTACACAATTGAATACTAATTTATTCTATTTACTCGAGTACTCCCAACACAGTCTCAACGCAGTTGTCATCTGTCGATTGATACGCGTGTTATGCGTTTATATATATATATATATATATATATATATATGCATGTATAAATATATTGAAAAAGTTCTGACACAATTTGGTAGAGTATGTCCATGTAGATTACAATTGGCATTTGACGATAGACGATAGTGAAATGGTTAATAATAATGTTGTGATTAAAATTAAATACCTACTTATAATAATAATTTTTTGTACATTTTAGACATATAATGAAACCTTTATAATATGACATTACAATGCGTGAAAGATAAAAGTTTTCTTTATTAAAAAATCATCTTAAATTTTTTGGAATCATCTTTGTTCCCTTCCACTTGAACATGTCTGCGGGCGCCCATGCCTAAGTCATTAAGTATTAGTCACTCACGAGCCCCCATCCATCTTTTGATTATTGACCCCTTACAGGAGTGATCCGTGCCCTACGGACTTCCGGCTAAAAACGTTTGTTATGTAGCGAGTATATTTAGTACTTTCACGACGATACCGCGGTATTTGCTATCACCACATAATGGCTACTCGATTTTAGTCTAGCGACTACAGCGAATATCGTGTACGTCGTGAAAATGCGTGTTTGGCTTATAAAATCGCGTGTTCGCGTACACCGAACGGTCGAGTGAAACCCATCACCCGTCACAGTCCACTGGTGTACCAACACTACCAACACGTCGAAAAACCGAGCGCCGAGCGGACGAAATACGCACGGATCCCTTGAGTGTTTGTAATTTACAGTAGGATATCGTCATTGGGAATGACGTAATCGAGAAAGACGTGTATTTCACGAGTCTCGCGGCATAATTTAACACGCGTGGCCGAGACTCGACGACGACTATTTATCCCGTGTATGCGTGTGTGTGTGTGTGTTCGTTTCGTTTTGAAACCGAGGCCGACCCACCCCGGCACAGCCCGGTGTACGCCTCTATTTATAGCCGGTTAAGCCTCGAAAGTCCGCGTTTACACCGCGCGTCGCTAGACCACCGCCGCCGCCGTCGCCGCGCACCGCCCGATCGCGCGCACAGGTCGCGAGCGACCGTGTACGCGCGGATACACGTCACACGTCGCCCGCGTGTGTGTGGTGTCGCGCAGCAGCCCGCCGATCTCGACGACGCGGTCGTATTGTACACTCCCGTAATTTATTTATTATTATTATCATTATTATTGTTGTACGGCGGACCTCGTTCCGTAGTAGTTGTAGTGTGTGCAATAAACGCGCGTCGTTAGAATAAAATAATTTAATATTAATAATTATAAGCGATTTACGGTGTTTTTCTTTCGCGTCATTTTCGTCCTGTCCTCGATCGCCGCTGCCGCCGCGACGTCTCGACGAGTTCTGATCGACGACGACGCACACGCGTAAGAAACCAAAAAAAGACCGATAAACAATTAAAATTACACGGGCTGCAAGGCGCCGCCGGTCGATACATCGTGGCATCGTGTTATTATTGAAATAACACCGGACGCATCGCACCCATGGGATGATATTATAATAAATTGTAATTATTATTATTATTTATTATTATTATTATTGTTATTATTAGGACGCGGTGTCGTATAGTCTTGAGAAGTCGTTATGTTGTGTGGCACGCGGGGCGCGCTCGATTCGTGAATTGTCGTCGGGATTCGGCCGCGCGCCGTCGTGCGTCGTCTTGTCGCCGTGACATTATTATTATTTTTATTATTTTTATTATTTTTATTATTATTATTATTAACATTATTTCTATTACAACAATATGACACCACGTTGTTGCTACTGTTGTGCGTACCGCGCGGCGCGGCCAGTGCCACTGTACGCGGAAATTGATTTACAAGTCTGACAAGTGATATTTTTTCGTCGTGCTCTCGGGTTTTTGTCTATTGAACATTTTTGCTTTTTTCTTGTAATAAAAAAAAAAAAAAATAATAATAATAATAACAATAACCCGCCGTTTATGCCACGTGTGTTATAATATATTTCATACTTACGTCGTCGTTACTGTATAATATTAATTCTATACCCATTTTCATATAGTTCGCATGGACTTTGTGCCGCTAACGATGAACAGAAACGCACGGAAAAATTCCGACTCCAAGGGATTGGTAAAAAACGAAACGCCGGACGAAGAGATCAAAGTACGTATGCTATTTTTTATAATGCGCACATTACACCGCTTCTAAAAATATAAAATATTACATTGCACGTATACAATATTGTACGCGCCTTGGTCTCTGAACGATATTCGTCGACGGATATTCGTAAAATTCAGGTTTATTTTACTAAATTTTCTAAACGTGTGTTTGTCGGTTAGTTCGCTCGTATATTGGCTTTTCTACGAAATATTTAAGCATAATGATACTATATTTGTGGACGATAATATTCGTATTTTAACAAAATTTAATTTCCAAGTACATCGATTTTGTGCGAAAAATACGTAGATACGAATGTCTAAAATTACTTTCGTTTGAAATATTGTATGTTTATATTTAACGATTAGTTTGATTCGTCATGGCAAAAAAGTGTTGCACGCATTTAATTTTTTTCAATAAATTATTGATATTTATGTGTAAGATTTGATAATATTATTATTTTTGCAGATTGTACCTTCTTTACCTTGACCTTAATTTAATGATAAATTTTTTTTTCGAACACAAGACCCTATAACATATGTTTTAACACAGCACGTGGAGTAGTGTAGTGTGAAATACAAACTACAAACAAATTATAAATAGAGCTTTGAAGTTGCACACTATTATACATTGCCTAACCGAACGTCTTAAAATTACTGTAAATCCAATGAGAAGTAAATCCTAAAAATAGATAAATCTGTGTTCAATATACCAATGCCAATTTATATACACCATGTATATATTATACTTATTTGAAATTTAATATTATTTTTTTAAATTTTAACTTCATCACTCGTTAAATTGTTTTATAAATCTCATTCGTGATTCTTATATTATATCATTTTCAGTCAATATAAAGTTTTTTAAACCAAATCCTTAAAACAATTTTAATTTTTTATCTATTAGACATTTTATTGTATCCTAAGATGCGTAACATGTTTTCCTGTCTATGTCTCAAGTTTCATGAATATTGAATTTACTGATTATTTTTAACTCGCACTGAAAGTTGGAATTTGATGTAAAAGCAGTCGATTAAGTCCGAATTCAAACTAAATAAACATAAAAAAAAAATCCTGAGTTACAATTTTTTCAATGTCTTAAGAAGAATATGCGATTAAAGTAATATTAAACTTCCATGTTTTTTTTAATCAAAAATTAAACTTTTAGTAGGAAAAAAGCATTAAAAATGAAATATTTTCAAAGTTCTTTGTTTAACCTAAATTAGTCAATTTTCTTGAAACTTGTCAAATTTTTATGAAAGTGCACTGATATTTGGTGAAAATAATTTTGCCCCAAAAATGATATGTACATACATGAAACGTACAATAATATATTAACGTATTTACAAAAGAAAATGTAAAAAGAAACAAATTGATCAATGCGGTAAAAATAATAATATTATTTCCAGGGACGGATAGGCTAAATTAATATCACCGGGCAATGTAAGTAAAGAGGCCCCCCCCAAAAAAAAAATAAATAAATGAAACAAATTTTTACCATGCAAATGTAATACATTTTTATATTTATAAATGTTACCAATGTTATCACTAATCAATTATATTAAATATGATAGTCAAAAGTTCAGATCCTGTATTTATAAATAAAAATTTTAAATTTTAAAATTTTACCTTTTTACTATACCTATGTACACTATAATAATATGTCAGAAATTATTAACTAAAAAGTCTTAAATTTTAATACTTAATACTATTCAATATTGAAGCACTTTTTGAGGATATCACTTTTGGTTGAAATTGTGTTGATTATGTCATTATTATAGGGATTCATTAGAATTTCATGTTGATGTCTCACCATCTACCAAGAGTTTAATTGTATACCACCGAAACCCCGCTCGGTGAGCAATCTATAGTATTTATAATCAATGATATTACGTTCTATTATTGCTATTTTGAGTATTTAGCTTAATTTGCATTATCTACGAGTATAAAAATCATTGTTTATTAGGTAAAATAACTTATAAGTTACAAAATATTAGTTTGGCCCTTGTGGCTGTGTATGTTTAAAAGACGTATTGAGTAGCTACTATATCGAACTCTGTAATTATAATAGTCTATAAAAAAAGCATACAGAGAGGAGGGCCTACCGGGATTTTCCCGGTATCCCGGTGGGCCTATCCGCCCCTGATTATTTCGTCAAACGATATACGAATATGATATGATAAACTCGGTAAAGATTAAGAATAAGAGCGAGAAATATAGATATATTCTTGGTGTTAGTCAATAATCAGATATTTTATTCATGTTATATGTATAGATAAACTATATAGACACACGAACATGGTTTATTTAAATACGAACAGTAACCCACCGCGGGAATTTTCTCGGCTTTCCGGCGATTCAGTCCACCACTGTGACAATATGCATAGTGTAAGGCGAATTATAACCTCATAGGATTTATTGTTTCAACGTAATATTTTATCATTAAATCAAAATATATTATACGTACTCCAATTGTTTAAAAAATAATAATTTAGACTAGTCAATCAATCAAAATTTTACCTACAACAAATTGCCCTAACACTGTTTGTTTATCAAACCCCTAAATGAATAAAATAATGATAAATACACACATACATAATGCGAGATCAGTTATCACCGTGGGCTTCTAGAATGAGAACAGGAAGCTACGCACATGATACATCTATCAGTGGTCGAGCGTTGTATAAACTGTAATATCGGTCCTCCTCGACAAACGTCCGAGGGACCGTTTCGTAACTTTTGAGATTTGTGATAAAACGCAGTACCGTAATCGTGTAAACGTGTGTCGTCCATTGACTAAAATGTGTCTCTCAACTCACATGCCTCGAGTTCACGACATTATAGTATCCCATTCGACCGTTTTAAATGTAAACGCACGCCGTCACAATATTTAGGACCATGAAAATTCGTAGAAAACATGATGAATTACGCACGGTTACGATAACAATTTTATTTTGATAAATTTCAACAGTGCCCTACAGAAAAGACGGGATGCGTGGTGCGCGAAGCTTGAAGGGCGTACACCGTCACCGTAACGCAATACATTTACAAGACGTGCGCTCTACATATATATATATATATTATACACACACACACACACATACTTAACATGTAGATAATAATATTTGGCGACTAAACGTTATTACGATGATTATATCGTACGCAAACGTCCGCTGAAATAAGTATAAGTATCGTCAGAGTGGCGTCGTATAATATCCCTCTTGGATTTTTCCCGCGTTTTTTCCTCTCATTTTTTTCTCTCTCGCCCCCGCCGCCGCCGTCGTCGCGCCGTTATTGCGATGTAATTTTCACGCGATGTAAGTCGATCGTGAAGACGACGGTCCCGAGTTGGATCGTATGTATTGCAGATCAGATTTCTCTCTTTGGCGCGCGCGGTACACACACACACACACACACACACACACACACACACACACACACACACACACACACAGACACTCGCACACACACACACGCCGCACTGACACGAGCGCGGCGCGCGCGAGGAAGTCGAGTAATATGGACCGTGTTACAAGGTGGTGAGCGGAGGAGAAGGTGTGCAAACTGACACTGCTATCGAATTACCGGCGCGAGTCCCGCGTCGCGTCTACGGATGACGCGACGACGTGCCCGCCGTCTCGTCTCACTGTGCACTCGCGGCAGGGGGAGTCTGTTCTCGGCGGCGGAGCGGACGGGCCGAGTAAATTGCCCAGGTGATCGGGCGCATGATTTATGATGACGGTGGCCGTGCGCCAATGCCGTCGTGCGCGTTCGCAGCCGCGTAGGCTTATTAATAATAAAAAAAAAAATAATAATAATAATAATAATAATAATATAGGCACCTTCTATAGACCGCACCCGTACATCGTGTCGTCGCCGTGACTTCTGCTTTCTCGTGACCACCGCTGCTTCAATTTTTTTTTTTTTTTTTATATATATAATAGAATAGCTGAGATGAGACGAAAACGCGTCACAAAACGACGGCTATCGTTTGCGAGTACGTGATCCTAGCAGCAGGGCTCCCACATATGGGGGGGGGGGTCATTTTCCTCTATGGTTTTCGGGCCTGACCTTACAGGAGGCTTGCGGCTTCTACTATGTGCTAATAATTTTATATTTACTTATTTTTGAAAATTTTTCAATAATATCTAAGTCAAATAATGTTTGATTTTTTTTTTATCGTCACAATAAACATAGAGTACATTTGAAATAAAGACAGCTTTTAGTTAAAAAATATACTGACAGTCAAATTAAAACGGTAAAAATATACAAACGGTGTATTAATTTTTATACTGAACCTTTGCTTAGAATCTTTTAACTAAAGATGTAATTTCCTTAAAAGTCAGTTTACTCATCCCCATTGTCTTGTCTAGGGTGCGAAAAATACCCCATTGTGCGAAATACGTCCTTTTTAGCATTGAAATTATGGAATTATCGCCCCTCAATTAGTATATCATTGTTGTAATGCTGTTAATTAGTTATTTGAGTCCAATATAGTTATACACTACAAATATTTGTTAATGTACACAGAAACTAATTTTCAATACGGCAATATTATTTTTTTATAGAAATATATATTGTAGATTTATTATAGAGCCATAGAAGGAAATGACAGTATTTGAGGTGGACCGTGGCCCCTTAGCCTTCTCTCTATAGCCTTTACTCATCATGTGAAAAGGTAAAACATTTTATTTCTCGAGTTTATTGCCTATAGATAATCTCTAGATAAATTAATTCGAAGCTAAATAAAGGAAAAAATAATAATTCTTTATATAAGCACAAGGTACACATACGTAATCAGAAATCATCTAGCCTGATTTCGGTGAAGTTACAACATATGTTTGTAAAGTGAACAAGTTGAGATAATCAAAAATTCTCTTTTCTTGTGTGTACCTGCTGTATTTATCGGGTGATTACTAGATTTACCATATCCGATAGAATATACTCGTATGACGTAGGTATATAGTACCAGCATAAAGATTAGCTTTCCTCTTTTTTAAGGTTTAAAATTAATTTACCCTGACACTAGTTTCTCGCATTATTTAACATTTATCATTAGGTATCGTTACCACTTCATCTTCAAACCAGTATTTTAAGTACCAATAATATTTCATCAAATACCACGAGTAATAAGTGTTTTTTTTTTCAGAATTATACAAATTACAGTACTTATAATGCCATGACGAATGTTATATTTTGCGTATAATAACAATATATATTTTCTTGATGAATTTTGGATTTCATCCAAAACGCCTTAATTTATGATAAGCACTTACACGTAATATTTCGTTAACATTAGGTAAACAATTTTTTCAGACAATGGAACAGTGGAAAAAGGTTTGACCTTTAAATCTATTGAAAAGGAGAAGTTTTCCCTTTCCTTTTTATCCCTCTATTGGGTCAACTCTATAAACTTATAAGTGTAGTTCCAATAACGAATATTAAAAAATGGCCTGGTCAGATAATTGCATTTGGAATCCATATATAGAGGGTGATCATTTCATGAAAACATACTTTTTTCAATATGACGTTACTAATATTACACTTTCAAATTAGTATAGAAGTAAATTTACGAAGAAAAATTAAATTACTTTTTTGCAATATATCTCACTTTGTTTTAGTGGTTAGGTAATCATTTTTATACAAAAAAGTCAAATGAAAAAATTAATTATTAAAATCTTATATTAAATAATTCTAAAATTACATAACTGTAATTATTTGAAATATTCTGTAAAAATATACTAACATTGAATTTAGTTATGTATTCACTAATTTATAATATCTATCAATATATAAAAACTTGGTCTTCTTTTTAAGAAATGGGTTTTTTTACTAATTTTAATAAACATATTATAGAAAGATAAATATACTTTATTATCTATCAATCACATACATATTTTCACTGTTAACTATAATATTCTGGTCGTACAGTTTAGTGTGTGTTTGTGATGTATGATGGTGTGTGAGTGAGTGAGTGAGAGAGAGAGAGAGAGAGAGAGAGAGTGTGTGTGTGTGTGGTGTGTGTGTTTGTGTTAATATATATATTTATATACATATACTCTTATAAAATAATAATATAGGTGTATATCACATTATATCGTGTCCTCACTTTAGGGTTTACAGTTACACATGGTATTTCATTATTTCACCCGATATCCACACTAGCTATCATTATCCGTCCTTTGTGCGTCACCCCCAATACCACCCGAGTGACGGCGCGGTGCATGGTAAAATGTCTGCTGCTTCGGAAAAACGAGAACAGCTTTTCATCAATCCATTTTTATGTCCCACACGCTTAGAAGATTGTAGGTATCACTCCAATGTTATTTCAAGTATTACAATGCATAATTAATCAAGCGTATGCGCGCGCGCGCGCGTGTGTGTGTGTGTGTGTGTGTGTGTGTGTGTGTGTGTGTGTGTGTGTGTGTGTGCATGTGAGTGTGTATTTACTCTAAAAATGCGTCAATGAAGCATATCTTCATCTTTTTCAAAAAATTAAGAAATACATTTTTTTATTAAGCACACATTATATAAGCATAGTTAGGTAAATAGGTGAAGCTTTTAATGCCTTTATATGAAATTTAAATAAATTGATTTTTGAATTGTATTTATAATAAAGTATTATATTTTGTTGAAATGATTGATTTATATTTTAAAAAAATCATATTTCTGTATCAAGTATTCATTAGTTGCACTTTATAATCTAAGATAAGTAAAATATGATATGCTTTTACAATTATGTAAAACGACCGATTTATTTTTCATTTGATTTTATAAAGTTTGTAACTTTTGGTAATATTAAGTGCTAGTGTATAGGAATGTACAAACGAACTATGTCTAACCCTAGCAATATTTACATTTGCATAACTTTCAGTTCACACAATTTTAATTGTATCACTTTTGTATGTGCTCAAGTGTCTGAATACAATGAAATTGATCTTTATTACGAGCACTTATAATTTAATTGATACGAATTATTATTTTATAATATTATTTCTTAAAATTTGAAAATTCTCCAATGATAATGTATATGACTGTCACATAATATATTCATAATTTACTGAGATTTTATATTTATCATGCACGTTATTATCTTGCAAATTCAATTTATTTCATCTAAGTTCTTAAAGTAACAATTTCAATAAAACAATACTAAACAAATCAAAAATGTAAATAATAATTACCTTCCTATCTACAAATAAAAACAGCGTAATTAGCAATCACTTGATATCCATGGGTATCCATAATGTATTTTAATAAAATACTAAAAATATGTTGTCTCTTGGTTAATTTTTTTTTACTGTTTAGCATAATTACTAAATGTTTACTATATTAATACAATCATGTAACGTGTGGGTATGCAAAAATTAAATGATTCTGAAACCTTTTGAATAGAGTTTTGTAAAAGTAATGCGTAATTACGATGAAAAAAAATGTGCAATGAATCACAATTATTTACCATCAGTTGTTTCACTCTTTCCAATCATATAATGAAATTCAATGACTTGGCGAGTTAAATGTTTGATGAAATAACTGTAAGTTTTCGGTTTATCAAAAAACTTATGTGTTTTTATTTTATTATAGAGAATGAAATTAAAACTGAATCGTCTATGTCTACCCGCTTTGAAATTCAACCTACGAACTCGTTTTCATTACTCGACCTTATTATTTAATGATTGATTTTTAAGTTTTCAAAGAAAGTTTGATGTGGTTAGACAACAGTATTTTTTTTTAACTTTTAATATTTATTTCCTCAATCTGTTACATTCTGAACAATAAATGTAAGTAATACAAGATTTTTTTTCGCGATAATGACAGAATAAAGAAACCTTCCAGTGAAGGCACTTTGACAGTTAGTTAATTAATTACAGTTATAATTACAATACATTTACAGTTAGGATATTAAACATTTACGTGAGCCGGTCTCGGCATCACCGCCTTTTTAATCTTATTGGGGGATTACCAGGGATGTTTGTTGACGCAAGACTTTTTATTAAGGGATTTGTATGATTTTGTAGATTTAAGTTAAATCGTTTGTAAAAGATTTTTGCTACATCTTGGACAAAGGATATGGCAAGATCGTTATGTAGGGACTGGTTTGAGATATAAAAGGGCGCTTTGGTTATAGCACGGAGGGTTTTAGATTGGAAACGCTGAATACGGTTTATGTTCGAGATTTTCGCTGAGCCCTATAATTGTGCACCGTACGTCCACATTGGTTTAAGGAATAGTTTTAGACAGCAGCATAATTTTATGTTCATCATAGTGGTATTCAAATCGCATGTATAGGCGCGCGTGCGTGTGTGTGGTGTGTGTGTGTGTGTGTGTGTGTGTGTGTGTGTGTGTGTGTGTGTGTGTGTGTGTGTGTGTGTGTAGATATTTGTTTTAAATTTAATAAAACTATCTACACGCTCACTAAAATTAAATACGAAATAAATCTACTCAAATACTTAATATCGCGTTATTTACTATTATTAGTTTGACTTATTTGAGAATATTAACATCATTATACGATTAGTATCCATTTAAATAATGAATGATAATATTATTGAGTTCTATCGAGTAAATACACCTTAAATGATTAAACAGCTTTTAAAATTGTATAATGAAATAGGAAATATTATACATTTACTTATGAATAATTATATTGCTTGGTGTGAAAAAAATGATTTGAGATCATTTATTGTGGGTAACAATGAATTCCTTACAATCAGTTGTGAATAATTAGTTATGTGTTTGATCTTTTCGATCGAAAAAGTTCAAAGCCTTAATGAAGTGAACAGTAATTTACCTAATATAAGTGACGTTGGGTATGAAAAAGTTACCAACTAGAGATGAATACTTAAAAAAATCTAATATAGAAAATTATTTGTAGAAATTAATCATGAATCATTGTTATATCATGAAACAATTAAATAATTAAGAAGCGTAACATAAATCATAATGCATTTATCAAATATGTACTATTGTCTATTTGACCTAGACCATCCTTGGACCATATCATTTTTTTACATTACATTAATTTTTTGGAATTTAACAAATATTATCTTAATATATTTTGTACAGGAGTACGTAAAAACAACAATGAATGAAATGCTTGGCTGGTACGGATATGATAAAATTAATTCTAAAGACTGCTCACTACAAAGTATGAATCTAGTTAAACTGAGAGAAAAATACAGAGGTCGATCCAAAAGCACAGAACCAGAGACTTCATCGGACGAATACAACAGTCCACAATCACCGACAACAGTTTCGAGTAATTTTATTAATAATTGATAATTTATATATTTTTGTGTACTATAATAACTATTAAAATAATAAATATACCTACTTATAAAAGGAAATAACTACCTACTTACGAAAACAATAAAGTTGTGTTTCAAATAAACGCATGCCTAGCTTTACCTAGTAAGTTCATTTATAATGTTGTGTTTAACAGTTTAAAAATATTGGCTTATAGTGGGTGTATAATATATAAGAAAAACACTATAAGCAATGAATAGGCACTGTAATATTATCTTGAAAAGTAATTATTATATATTATAGATCAATAGTTATATATATATATATATATATATATATATATATATATATATATATATATATATATATATATATTTATTTATTTATTTATTTATTTATTTATTTATTTATTTATTTATTTATTTATTTATTTATTAAAAAAACAACTAAATTCATTCTTAGAATATAATAATTTTTTTGCATTATTCACAATATGGTCTTCGCCAAGGCAAAGGAACAGATCAAGCTATAGCCAATTTAACTCAATTTATATACAAATATCTAGATGACAATAAAAAATGTGCTATGGTATACTTAAATCTTGCTAAAGCCTTCGATACTTTTGACCATGACATTCTTATAATTAAATTAAATAATTAGGCATCTGTGGTAATAATTTAAAATTATTTACTTCCTACTTATCAAATAGAAAACAATGTGTCAAAATAAATAAACCTATACGCTCTTTAAAATCAATTAAACGTGGTGTCCCTCAAGGTACAGTTATTTTACCTATTCATTTCAATATACAAATAAATGAAATCCATTCGCTACCACTTCAAAATGAAATTATATGTTATGCGGATGATACCGTAATGTGCTATGTAAAGCTGACTCTTGGGAAGAAATATTTAAAGTTATTAATAGAGACCTACAATTAATAAAACAATAGTTACTTCAAAATAATCTATTGCTTAATTTTGAGAAAACTTCAGTTATTCTACATGCTTTAACTGAAAATACAATACCAATAAAAAAAAATATAAAAATACATAACACAACTTGCCATGTACCACTGAATTGCTCTTGTGAATCAATTTAAATAAATTAAAAATTATATAAAATATCGAATTTTTAGTAGGAACTTTAAGGCCTGGGCCCCCTAAAAATATTTCCTAGTGAAAAAAAATATGTCTATCCGCCATTGTCTAATTATAACATGATATATAACAAGTTATTACGTATATTGTACATAATAATATGCATGTATGCAAAACAGTGTGTTAGTCAATCCAACCTGTATGTGGTTTTTTTTCCGTATTATAATAATTATAGTTATTACTATTATTATTATTATTATTATTATTATTATCATTATTATCAAATGCGCCTTGATGCTAAAAAAACGCATAATATTATACACGGTATACGAGCACGCGCACAATAAAGCTACAGCACGTGCCGATCGTGTGCTGCATGGTAAAAAGACGGTTAGTTATTTTTGGTATCTACTGAAAATATCCTAAGCTCATCCTACGAACCGACTCGTATAATAATAATAATAATAATTATAATAATAATGTATTGAAATGAACGTGTGTATTTGTGTGTGTGTGTGTGTGTGTGTGTGTGTGTGTGTGTGTGTGTGTGTGTGTGTGTGTGTGTGTGTGTGTGTAAACACACATACACACACGAGTGTATATTTACATGGTGTATTATACACTGCGTGTGTGTCAGTGTGCTGGTGTGTTTCTATCTATATATACACATCCGAAAACGAAGCGTAGCTGCGACGGCGTAACAAAAGACTCTCAGTAGTTCTCTTCGTCGTAATACAATATCGCTCGAGCGTAAAAAGCGCTCTCGGATGTCTCGTATGACGGAAATAAGGGTCATCTATGTAACATCAAATACATGGCCCATCTCACAGTCCTGCAGGCTCCGACGGCGACGGCGGCGGATAATCGACGTCGCGTGTGCCCACACGTGTGACGTGTGCGAGCGCACTAGTGTCGTGTTCACCGGCTGCGAGGGGAGGAGTGAGGGGCACGACTCCGGTTTTATTATCACATACATGTATTATGTATGAGCGTGTGTGTATGTGTGTGAGGAATTTCGCTGTTCATGTGTACGTTTGCGCCGTTTGCGGCGATTTATTTCTTTTGCCTGTCGATACGTGTATAAATACACCGCACAGTGCCGAGATTTTCGTCCGAGAGTTGCAACTGGTGGAAGGAGAGCCCCCGTTCATCCGGAACAGTAGCGAAACAAATAGGGCGGTCGATAAAATAAATTGTGGTTCGTTTCTTGTAATTTTACTGCCAAACGGCTTGAAAATTATTTTCATTAAAATTATTTATAAATATTTTGACGTTAGATGGCGAATTTTATCATTCGAGACTTGATTTTTTGTACCTATTTTTCGGAATCGCTGTAAATTGCGTCCCATTTTGAATTTTATGTGTGAATCGCGACCGGAGTATATATTATGCATACGTGAATTGCGGCCCGAGTATATTTTATGTTATGCATATTAATTGTATACCTAAATCATTTTTATTCATACGTTAAGTACGTACCTAGATTATTCCTTTCGCTTTTCATTAAATTCATTGTTGAAAGAAATACTCACTATTCAACTGAACCCGAGCTACTATCGAACTGAGTAATGTTATATTAGTGAACATATTATCTAAATTATAGATTACAACTTATCTTTGGATTGTTTTGCCGGCCGAAAATGAATAGATATCCCGAGATGCAATTAAGCACGTGTCAAAAATATCTGGGACGCAATTTACGTAAGTATAAAATATACCCGGGACGCAATTCACATAGTATATGACCGTGATCTTTTTTGTGGGACACAATTTACCGCCTTAGCTTTTTCGAATTTTCATTATAGTCAAGTGTGTCATTATACGCAATTAAATGTTCATTTTAGATTCTGAGTAAAGCGAAGGACCCTATATTCTATTGGTTTTACATTTTTTTTTCATTGACGTACATTTTTCTTTCTTTCGTTCTTCTTTTTTTATCTTTAAACACTTTTTGGTACACTTAACTTTATCCTAAAGTTTCATACCGTAATTCTATGGGTCTTATAGTCGATTGTCGTGCAAAATTTTTAGATATGAGGGTGCAAAGATAAATAAATATTGCATTAGTCTTATGGGGAGAATTCATGAAGTTAATTATTTTTACCATGAAATCGCGAATTCCCCAATGCAGATAGTGATAAACTGAAAGTTCAAAGCTTAAAGAATTTATTGGTACTTTCCGAATATGAGGTATACGTGGCAAATTTCGTGTAATTAAACGAAGAAAATTTTATAATTTATGATTTTAAAATAAATTTTTTTTCATAAAATAATTTGTAAACTGCATTTAATAAAAAATATTAATATTTACTTGATAAGTATATACACGGAAGTTTGAATTTGAGTTTTGAATTTGTTCTTTTTGCAGAAGTACTGTTTAATAAAATGTTTCATAAAATGTAAAATTAAAAGATATTTACCATTAAATTTGTGAATATTATTTAAAAAATTAATTTTTTAAATTTTTAAAAATATTATTTGTATCATTTAAATAGTTAAATGTGTATTATTTTTTTTTTTACTCAACGACTGGCCGCCGGACACGCTGGGGGTCCGATGCAGGGAGAACGCTACATGCAGGGAGAATCGAATTGTAGGTTACCAGAACCCAGAACGTCGCGTTGTCATCATCGCGGTCCCAAGAAAGGTTTTCGGAACGATTCTAGTTTAGCAACCTATCGATTTTTTAAATTTTTTTTTTTCCAAGACGTGTGTTTTAGGGTGCTTTATATGAATGTAAAAAAAAAAAGCCCGCTCATACTTCGTTTTGAAGTTATCGACGAAAAACTTAAAAAAACCTAATTTTTTCGGTACGCGCGTTTTTTTTTTAAAAAAATACTTAGAATTGAATATTTAAAAATTTTTTTTTTTTCAAAATGTGTAGTTTTTAACGCTTAATACATTGGTTAAATTAAAACTTACCTAACATACTTACTTTTGAAGTTTTTGTGCGTAAACATTGAAAAACACTATTTTCAAAATTCATAATAAATCCTTTCTTAAATTTGCTGAAAACCACTTTTTTTCGGTAATTTTTTTTTCAGTGTACTGTTTTAGATGAAAAAGTTTTTAGTGAAGTCAGAAATGTGCTATCTAGCTCAGTTTTTGAGTTACGGGTATTAAAAGTTGTATAATTTAGTTTTAGTGAAACCAGAAATAACTAATATTTATTGGTTTGGAAGAAAAAAAATAAATTGTTCGTTTAAGTGTGTAACCACAACTTGTACAATAGTAAATATTAATAAAACATTGAGCGTCGCTGCGCTCCGCAGCTCCGTTCGCTTTGCTCACTTCGCAAAACTCCCCTCGCTTTGCTTCGCTTCGCTTCACAAGCTCGTGTAGCACCCGCTCGGCTCCGCCGAGCGCATTTAAATCGAAAACAACCCTCGATTTGCTGTGCAACGTGGGGATGTTTCGGTTTGATAATGGTCAATTGTATAATTTTTAGGAACGCAATTTACCATCTCCCAACCCGTAACCAGGGCTTGAAATCGAAAATCGTGTGTGTAAAAATAAAACTTCTCACAACAAAACAACAATAATAATTAAACATTTAAACATCGAACGCACGGATTGCTTATCATACCAGTATAGCTATTTTAGGAAAACTCATTACGAAGTAATAATGAACAATATCTATTATAAATATAAATCTTAATAATATTAAAAATTTAAGTTATATGAATAAAAATGTTTATTTTAAATACACTGAAAAAAAAAAATACCAAAAAAAAGTGATTTTCAGCTAATTTAAGAAAGGATTTATTATGAATTTTGAAAATAGTGTTTTTCAATGTTTAGGCGCAAAAACTTCAAAAGTAAGTATGTTAGGTAAGTTTTAATTTAACCAATGTATTAAGCGTTAAAAACTACACATTTTGAAAAAAAAATTTTTAAATATTCAATTCTAAGTATTTTTAAATAAAAAAACGCGCGTAACGAAAAAATTAGGTTTTTTAAGTTTTTCGTCGATAACTTCAAAACGAAGTATGAGCGGGCTTTTTTTTTTTTACATTCATATAAAGCACCCTTAAACACAAGTTTTGGAAAAAAAAAAATTTTCAAAATCGATAGGTTGCTAAACTAGAATTATGCCAGGTTTTCCATTAGCAACGTATAAAGATATGAACTATCACGTCGCGCGACGGTGATATGGAAGGGGAAGTTTGGGCGACCACGTCTAGCCGCCGTCCGTTGCCGTACCGCGAACCTCACCCACAGATACTTTTACTGTATAAAGATTTTTTATGAAAACTCATAGAAATGAAATTTTCTTGAAATTTTGACTAAGTCCATTGGATTCCTGAGGTCGAAAACTCTTTATATATGAAATATAAGAAAAATCGGACCTTTTCCGTTAATTCACTACCACTATTTTTTTTTGGGTTTTTCCGTTTTTTAGATTATTTTTATATTATTATTCACTAGGTACCACTATTTATTTTTTTTTGGTTTTTCCTGTATCTTATGTTATTGACTTATCTTATCTCACTACAATAATTACTGATGAATGGCGCTCCTACCAAAGGCTAGATCCAACTTTTCACCACATGACCGTGAATCATTCTATTAATTTTGTAGATCCTAACACTCTGGCTCACACTAATACTATTGAGAGTTCTTGGGGCAAAATAAAATCTCGAAATAAAAAACAGTGGGGTACCTACCGACCAATGCTGAATAGCTACTTGGTCGAGTACATGTGGCGTAAGCGGTTACGGTGCTAATAATTTATTTGAAACAATGCTACAACATATTGCACACTTCATGCCCCCAGAATAAAAATAATATAATATATAATAATCTAAAAAAAAAAAACGGAAAAACCAAAAAAAAATAGTGGTAGTGAATTAACGGAAAAGGTCCGAAAAATCGTTAGAGCCGTTTTCGAGATGGCATGACTGGAAATAGGTACATACAATTCCTTGCTCGTTTTATAGTATAAGATATTATGTAATATTTGACAAAAAGTCCTGGAAGTTTTTTGCGACCTTACTCATATGTCATATCCTTATCTGGATCTTTATTAGCTTTATTCAGCTAATAAAAAAAAATCTCAAAGTTTGAAAGTTACGAAACCTTAAGACTACATAGAATTCATAGTTCCATTCAATGTTCGTAGATATGTAAAAGTTCATAGAGAACTCAGTGCCATTGTGAATCAAGAGCTATACATAATGACTTAATAATCCATAGATTATTTTTTAGATCCAACACTACATAGATAAGACGTGTATACAAAAGCCGAACGTTCTTTATTTACATAGAGTTAGATTAAACAGACGATGACGGTTTTCGCCGGACGGTCAGTTCACAGTGGAACTCACCGGTCCGACTATTTTACCATGCTAGATGGTATCTGGCGGGCGGCCGTCAAAACGCCGGAAGATAATTACGCGTCACAGTAAAATACATATAAAATGATTTGACTGAACACGCGTCCGGCGTTCTCCGTACGGTGACCCGAAATCTATTTCATTCCTTACATTATTTTACTCCTACTAGTTTGCCATAATTAAATTAACTCAAAAGAAAATAATTTTTCACTTTACTCTACCCGGTAATGGTTGATTTCTAAAATTATAACATACAATATTGCCGTCCCGGCAGACCCATGTGACATTCGAACGTCCGGCGTTTGCCGTCTGATTTTTGCCGTACGGCAAAAACTTGTCGTCTGTTCAGACCCTAATACCTAGCAATAAAAAAAGTTAAACAAAAGTATCTAATCGTCACATGTTAGCCTAGTGTCAAATATCCCAAATCCCCCATCAAATGAGTGGTGTCATTGAGGGTGACAGGTCAGGCATTCTCTCCTCTTGTTTATTTCGGGTCGGTGTCTGACTGGGTATAAACTGATTTCGGGCTAATGATTATGGTCCACTGATGTATTCATTTATTGTAGTTTCTTTTTTCTATTTAGCTCATATTGATGAGTTAATTTACTTTGTTAATTGGAGTAGGTACTATTTTTTGATAGGCAGATAGATGTTATCCGTTTTCTTTGGTATATTTATTTTAATTTAAAATATAATGAGATAGTACATTAATTTTTGTTTGTCTACTTATTTTCATATCTTATCTTTTCATTGTTATATTATATTCATAATATAATAATAATAACAGTAATAATAATGAAAAAATACATTTGAAACCAGGAATTTAGCATGCTCGCAGGTGAGCTCACAAAACTTGTTTTTTCTAATTTACGAAATTGTATAGTTTTATTTTGTATAAGTACATTCATAAGTACATATAATAATTCACATTGGTAACTACACACTATGGATGGGCTTTGGGGAGGCTTTTACTCCAAACCTATAGAAATATTGTAGTCATAGCCCTAGTTTCTTTACATTTTTCTGCTTTCTATGTTCTTTTTGGTTAATATTCAAACGTATTTCATATTTATAATAATAAATACAGATAACACTAAGTAAGAAGGCAATTTTATTATTGAGATGTAAATCTAATTGGTAAGTATCTAATTTGCAACCGTGTTTTTTCAGAAATAAAACGTTTGCCTTCCCCTTTCAAACACTGTAACAATGTCACTCTATCAATCTGACCGAAACCATCATTTATGTGGTAATTGCAACATTGTTTGAAGTGATAAATTTTGTTTGAAAATGTTAACAAATCAATTAGGTACTAGAATGTAACACTATTATATTTTCATACATGCTGGGCATATATTAATCTATGTATTATTTTGTTTAGTACAAAATCATTATGATCCATTGTTATTGTATGAAATATATATATATATATATATATATATATATATATATATATATATATATATATATATATATATATTATAATTTATTGATTATATTACTTTTAATATTATTTTTGATAATTAGTTAATATTAAAAATTATGACAAAATTACTAGTCTACTTTATAAAATGTTGGTTTTGATAAATTTTTTGTATGTCCTTATGTTTGAAAACAGTTAAAAAAACTATTTAAAAAATCCAATTAAATCACCTAGGTATTTTAAGTAGGTACCAAGTTAATGATATTTTTAATCCATAAAGGACATGAACAAGGCTGATAGACTACTTACTTTTAGCACCTGAAAAACTTGGTCACTTATATAAAAATAAAAAATAAAACACAACATTTTTAAAATCAATAAATGTATTTCACCTGGTATTTAATTAAAAACTATACTTTGACAATACGTTTTTGATTATTGTAGATTCACCAGTACAACAAATGGCATGTGGATGGTGTGACAAAATATTAATGGCCAAAGCGTTTACATTCCGCACGGCAGAAACAGACAATGAGAAAGTTTTTTGTTCAGAACAATGTTTCTCACAATATCGCCGAGCAAACTTCAAACGAAATAAAACATGTGACTGGTGCCGACATTTAAGACACACAGTTAACTGTGTAGACTTTCAGGATGGTGATCATCAACTACAATTCTGCAGGTGACAAACGTAAAGAGTTTATAATTTGATTTCACATTAAGCACATCATATTAGTAAATTAATTGCCCTTTGTTGTGTTCACAGTGATAAATGTCTAAATCAATACAAGATGAATATTTTCTGTAAAGAAACACAAGCACAATTGGAATTGCATCCTCACTTGCAGAATACATCACTGCCTGAAAACTTGTGTAAATCCTTAGAACCAAACTTGCCACTTATTACACCTGACCTATGGTTACGTGACTGTCATTCACCACCATTGCCAGATCGGTCACCGTCTCCTCAAAGGTCACATTCCCCTTTGCCAGTAGTTCCTCAGTTACGTGTATCTAACAAACTGTTTGATCGTCAAACTCGAAAACGCAAGAGAACCACAACTGAAGAAAATGGACCGCCGCTCGTTTACCCTCAATTTTCATCGCATACACCAGTTTATTGTACACCACCATTGTGTAGGTCTCCAGCATTCACTCAATCTCAATCTACAAGTAATAACACATCAACGCCTTCCGATCCACCACCTCCACCACTTTATCCATTGAACATGCCACCTTCACTACTGCCACCTCCTATGATTTTAGTACCATATCCAATCATGTTACCAATACCAATACCAATTCCTATACCTATACCTTTACCATTTTTACAAAAAGAATGTGATACCAGCACTAATGAGGAAAAAAAAGAAGACAAATCATAATAAATGTAAATATTATGAATTGGTTAATTAAATATTTAAACATTATAAACAAATTAATTTGAATATTATAATTATAATCTTTATAAATAAACATAAATACATAAGAAACAAAATTTGATTATATAAAAAAAATCTATTGTAATTCAAGAAAAATTAGGTATTGTTTTATTTTTTTTTTTTTTTGTGAAACAAATTTAGAATGTAAAATTATCGTAATTTAGTAATTATAAGTTTATCAATATTTAGGATAATATAAGTATTATTTTATGAGCTACTGACTTCTGAATATATGTTTTCATCTTGTAATTCATCCTCACCACTGTTCTTATCTTTATTGGCATCTGGTACCCATAAGCCGGAATCTACACAACGTTTCATGTGATAAGTAGCATCTTCTTGGTTCATATTTTTAATTGTATCTTGCAATAACTGAATATCTTGTGATTCAAAACATTTTTGCAACTCCTAGATAATCATTTTGCAATTTTTATTTAATATTTATTAACTAGTTTATAATAATGAATGTAGATTCCTTACTTCTGGAAGACTATCAAATACTTCAACTGGATCAAGACCACCTGGTCCTAATCTTGCTTTTCGCTCTTCTTCTTCTATTTCAGCTTGAGCAATACGATATTTTTCCTCTGCTCTCTTTTTAATACGTTCTTTAAACATATTGAGTTCATCATTAAATGAATCTTGATACTGTTTTTCAGCTAATTGTATTCTAAAAATAAATATATGTACATATATTTATATATTTACATAGTTATTCGTTAATATTTAAAATTAAGAATAATTTTATATGATCAATAATATTATCAACTATAAAAATTTATTAAGTTCTAAATAATTAACAGAGTACATAATAACAATAATCAATAGTGATTTCCTAATTTAACTTGACCTAATATAGATAAAGTTCAATATGGATAACTGATTGCAACAGGGATAGAAATATTTCTATTTATAAGTTATTCACTATATAACACTGTTTGATGACAAAATTATTTTTCAATTCCAACCAACTCTCAACCTACCATGACATTTAATATTAATTAATTTAAATAAAACAACTATTGTTTATTGCAACACATTCTTTTCTTATTTTTAAATTTTTTAGGCAAATTATGTGTAAGTGATAAAACTATTATCATTAAGTGATAATATCTTCTATTATCATTTTGAAAATGGAGCATTTTAATAGCAGAGGAAATTAAGCCCCTTATTTATTATTATAACTTTAGAATGACAGATAAATAATTACATTAAAAATGTAAACATAATTTTAAATAATTTAAATAAATTGTAAAAATATATATTGACAAATCATCTTAGGTAAGACTAGCTTACCTAGAAGTTGATACTTATTGCGTTTATGTCTGTAGACGTATTTTCTATGTATTATAGGTATTTAATATTCTTAGTTATTACTTAATATAGTATATACCTAGTATATATATGAACTGAAAGTTCTTAAAATAAAATTTAAAAAATAATATATGCCATTACAAAATTTTAAATAACTATAAATATATAATATATTTAAATTTGTTAAGTTACAGGTAAATTATCATGTTAATAATGGTTTTTAAAATATAAAATACCTCTTAAAGAATGTTGGTACACAAGCTCTTGGGTCAACGTTTAGTTGTCGAGACAATTCTAGTATATATTGCATACAAATTGTTTGATGAGCTACATGTGCCATGAGTTCTGTTTTCTAGAAAAAAAATACTCATAAGAAATAAGAGTATATATGTTATCAAAATAAGTTTGAAATCAAACTTACTCCTTCTAATTGTAAATCAATACACCAAATGACCAAATAATTTGCAGTATCTTCACAAACAAGCTGTGGATTTTTCATCAAAAACTCTTGACTATCATTATATTTTTGAAACATTCCAAACATTTGCAATTTCTTTTTATTTTCATTAATGAATGTTTCTAATCGCTTTGCCTTATCTTCTTCTGTTAAATTCTCTTCAGTTAAGGGCTTAGGGATATTTACAATAGTCTTCGTAAACCCAGGTTTGCTTATTGTATCAACATTCCAAGGCATTGTCTAATAAAAATATTCATTATAAACAAAATGTGCATCTAAAATATTTATAGAAATAATATAAAACCTTTTCTTTATTTTTAATTTCTTCTTCTTTTTTCTTTAATGCCATTTCTTCAACAGTTAATGCACTTAAAGCTTCTACAAGTTCCTTTTTTTTTGCTCCTTCTTCATCCGCTAACAGTTCTGATTTGGTTCTCTCATATTTCTCTTGAAAACTAAAACATAGTATAATAAAATTAAACGTTTACTTAGCTGAAATCCCAAATTCTAAAATTCATGAAATGTGTTACGTACGATTTTTTTAACATATCTAATTCTTCGTGCTCACGTTTTATTTCTTCCATACGCTCAATACGAGCTTGATGCCTCCAACGGAACAGTGATGGTGTATCAATGTTAGGATGCGTTTCGTCTTCATCGTCAGACACCTAACAATATATGAATATTAAATACAAGAACACTCAATATATTTTGTTATTAACTATACTTAAATAAGCTAGATTATACGTACCTCAATATTCTTCCATTTGCTGTAATCAACCATTGTTGATAGTTTTTGGTTTGAACAAACAGAAGTCACAAGTAATAGAGAACAAACCCGTTAAGTTCAGAACTTTTAACAAAATAATAGGTAGGTATGTTGTTTTTTCTGTACCGCAGTTTGCACTCGAACAGCACAATAATTCTGGAACATTCGTCGATTCGTTATCCTTATCAATATCATGGACGAAAAAATAAAGAAAACATAATATTTATCATAGAAATATTTTGATATAAGAAATTATTCATTAATCAAGACGTTAATTTTTATTGTTTAATATTATTACCAGAGCCCAACTTAGGGGGGGCTAGGGGGGCTGCAGCCCCGGGCCCCTGTTGATATTTAATTATTAATGTGGCATTTTGAAATAATTGTATGATATTACAGACTGGTTACATAGTTTTGTTAGTCACGTATCGTAATGGAATTTCCGAATTTATGATTATTCTCTAATCGATAAAATAAGCTATTAAGTTTTAAGATAAAGTTGGTCAAAAGCACTTATATCATTATTCATTATGATTACAATTTATCTTAACATAGGTACTAATTCAAAAATTTAGTGAACTAAAATCTAGAAAAAAATCCGTTGTCTTAAATTATTTAACAAATTATTATTATTTTTTATTTTTTTATTATTTACATTGACTATGTTGAAAAATGCATTGCCACTTTGACTTTGTACACAATGTATATGATGTATATCAGTAAACATTTTTTTGAATTAAAAACTGTACCAACACTTCTTTATTTATATTTATATTTTTAATTTCATCGTTTTATTTATATTAATTGTCATTAAATAATTACTTATAGCCTTATTATGGTATAATTGATTTATAATCTAATAAAATAAAATGAATATAAGATATAACAAATCTATATAGCATAAAGACTACATTCATAATTTAAGTAGATAATTTAAAATTTAGATAATAATTAATTTTGGGGCCCCATTAGAAAATTTGACCCGGGCCCCAAAATTCCTAAGTTGGGCTCTGATTATTACAAAAAGTACTAAGTAGTCTAATGTCTTTCTGTGGTAATATTATTTATTACTCTGAGGGTAATACATTACAGAAGTATCTATTATCTTGTAATCTTGTAGGATCCACGTCCATGACATCGTTATATCTTTGATATTATTTAGAACGAGATTGATATTAAAACGTTGGTGTCTGGTGATTTGTTCGTAAATCTTAAATTAAACACAGCACCTGAATTCTCGAATACATTCTAATTATTATATAAATAAAAAGCAGTTGTATTTATGACAGTTCTATTTAATGCCTTGTTAAAGTTGAGTTACATTCCGACAGCTTGGAAAAAAGTCAAAATAATAATGATTAAAAAACCTGGGAAAGATAATACTGACTCTAAAAACTACAGGCCCATAGGCTTATTATCGTCGGTTTCAAAAATATTCGAAAAAATTATCCTCTTCAGACTTATTAGTCATTTAAATGCAACAGAAGCAACACCTCACAGTCAATTTGGCTTTAAACCAAAACACTCGACGACTCAACAACTTCTTCGTATTACAGAGCACATAAGTAATGGGTTTAAAAAAAAACACACCGGAGCAGCCTTCGTAGATATAGCAAATGAACTTGATAAAGTCTAGCATGACGGACTGCTCTACAAATTAAAACGCATTAATACACTCTCAGTTATTTTCGACATCATTAGATCTTTTCTATATTCTCGCAGTTTCACCGTCCAAATAGAAGACACTAATTCAGATATCAAACATATTAATGCAGGTTTTACCTCAAGAATCAAAATCATCCTCAATGCTTTTCAATCAGGGGCGGATCTTGAATTTGTGGGGCCCTGGGCTAATACTGCTGAGGGCAGTGGCGTATATAGGAAATATTTTCGGGAGGGGCTACTTTGGACAGCGTTAAATTACTACTGCTATCTAGAATGAGTAAAAAGATACAGTAGGTTTCTATGTACATTTAATTTACAGAATGTCACAAAACGATTTGAAAAACGCAATAAAATTTGTCTCGACTAATCGCATTATTTCGATTGGATGAAATTCTAAATAAACATACAGCACCATTAAAATAAAATATAACAAACGTTTAAAGTGAATTTCAAAGTATTTTGAGAGATTTCGGAGGGGGCTGTAGCCCACTAGCCCCCCCCCTATATACGCCACTGGCTGAGGGGCCCTACCTAATTACTCAACCAATTGCCAATTTAACAAGAAACTGTTTTCTGTCATGATGTAGGTTAGGTTAGTAGTATATGTAATACTAGCTGAATGTACCCGGCTTCGCCCGAGTGAAAAATATTTGTATATCACCATACACCTCCCCGTCACCGTACTCGTCCACATCCCATTCCCGTCCCCGTCTATAATATCTTATAATTATTTTACTTTAATATTTGTGTATCCCCGTTTTCATCTCCATACACCTCCTCGTCACTGAATTCGTCCTCGTTCCTTTCCCGTCCCCAATCCCAAATATATATCTCGCCAATCTATACATATAATTTTTCATAAAATGGTCCGCGTTATATGTATATTTTTCGTAACCAATGGCGACCCTATTAAATCAAACAAATATTCTAAATACCCGTTAGGTTAGGTTAGTTAAATAAAACTATTTTATGCTCATTTTTACCCTTTAAAATACGAATTTCGAAAAATCCTTTCTTAGTGCGCCTACACATAGTAATAAGTACATTAACTGAAAATTTCGAATAAATCGGTTCGGTAGTTTTGGCTAGGCGATGATGAATCACCCAGGACAAGTCTTTTTATATATACAGATATGTTAAGTACAGGAAGAAAATAGGAAAACAAAATATTTTATTTATTTATTAAAACATTTATTGCGAAATATCATCATGTAAAAAAGTCATGTTTTATAATTCTTTGTACTTTCCTATTGCTTATTAAAAGCAGGAAGTCTAGTTATGCTGAATACTTTCAACTTTAGTAAATTAAAAGAAAGGTACGGTCCTTATAACTTTTCAGTTATCTATCACTTAGTAAACTGAACACGCTCTAAACATATTTGATATTTCTAACAATAACAAAGTCAATTCTTTAATATAGTCGACGATAGTAGAAGTGCGGAAAAATAACAAAACTGCGTCGGGCGATAAGCGGAGGGAAGTCCCCAGTAATAGACAATAAACGAAATACACCGACCGAAAACAAGCGACAGGGAATTCCCGTTCCGTTTGATAGATGTGCACACGGGTTGATTGATCGCAGCATTGCCAACCTTATGATCGGATTTTGTTTAAATTCTAGATAATTTTTATTATTGACAATATCGTCTATTGTTTTCAGTTCGGTTGGGGGCCCTCTGTATTCACAGGGCCCTGGGCTGCAGTCCAAAAAGCCTTGAAGTAAATCTGCCCCTGTTTTCAATTTATACATATCTGACTTCCCCACAACCAGTGGTGGCGTGAGCTGGGTTAATGTGACGCAGCTGCGTCACGAAAAAAAGGTGGGTGGGTGGGTGTTTCGATGTTGAGTAAGATTTGTAAGAATGTCGTAGTTGAGTGGATAGTTACATATTAAAAAAATTTTACGTTGATATAAAACTTTGGCACGGTGGGTGGGTGGGTGCTCAAAAATTTTACTGCGTCATTGTATTAAAAAATTCACGCCGCCACTGCCCACAACAATAAACACGGAAATAGCTCTGTACATGGATGATAATGTCATATATTCTAGCTCTGATAAAGTTAATATAGAAAAGGTAATAGATAGAAAAGGTAATAGATAATATCCAAACTCATCTCGACGAAGTCCAAAAATGGGTAAAAAGTTGAAAAATTGCCCTCAACCCTTCAAAAAGCTCAGCAGTTCTTTTCACACTACGCATCCCCAAAAACTACAACACTTTAAAGTTCAACGGACAAAATATAGCTTGGCAATTGGCATCACAATATTAAATATCTTGGAGTATTATTAGATAAAAAACTCACATGGAATCCTCACATATCTTCCAAATTACAACAAGGATACCAACGTTTAAAAATACTATATCCACTGATAATCATCAAACTTCATTGAGCTGGAAGTGCTCATTATTATTACATAAAAAAATAATTCGTCCTCTAATTTTATATGCAGTCCCGGTCTGGGGGGTCTAGGACTTTTCGGCGCTGCCGGTTCGGCGCTGTCGATTCGGCGCTGCCGTTTCGGCGATAGATATTTTCGGCGCTGCCGTTTCGGCGACGCCGATTCGGCGATAAAGAAAAAATAAATGAATGCATGAATTTATTTAGATAAAAAAAATTTTAAAACAGTAAAATGAATAAGTAAATTATTAGATATTCCCTTATAGATGTGGGATGTCATTTTTATCATATTTATCGACAATAAATATGATAAAAATGACATTCCCGCATTTATAAGGGGAATATCTAATAATTTTGCGTTAAAATAAAATGTTAACTAAAATTGTACATTTTTCACTGTGACATACTAATTTTTATACCATTATTTATCATTTATCAATCTACATTATTTAATTATTATTAAAAAAAATTTAATTAAAATTTGATTTTAATTAAATAAATGCATACATTTATTATTTTCTTTATCGCCGAATCGGCGTCGCTGAAAATATCTATCGCCGAAACGGCATCGCCGAACCGGTGGCGCCGAACCGGCAGCGCCGAAAAGTCCCATTCCCTGGTCTGGGGTCAATGTACTACAACTCACATAAACAAAATTCAAGTATCACAATCTAAAGTTCTACGCGTTATCTCAAATGCCCCATGGTTTGTTCGAAACGATGCACTGCACTCAGACTTTCAATTACCAACCATCATCAAAAAATACATCAAGGAACTATCTGTATAAGCTTCTTCAGTAAATTACCAAAAGCAAGTGGTCTAGCTGCATTTTAGGCTGAATACCCGTCCAAACAGCTGCAGACTCCAATGTGGTCGTCCTCACGACGTGACGTCTTAGATCAATAAACTACTATTGTATATTACGTATATATTTATTCTGTATATTATTTTATTATTTTGTTAAACTGTTAATGTTTGGTTATGTAAGAATTGTTATTTTATTTAGAACATTTTAAATCCATAGTTTTAACTATATAGGTATACCATATTGTGATCAAATTTAAAAAATGTCAAAAAATATTTAATTCTTTACACCTAAGTTTAGATGATGATGTCAGGATCAGGAAAACTTTATAACTATTAAAAATAAAAAAATAAATAAATATATAAGTACCTATAATTAATTATCCGTTGAACCACATCTTACCAATAGTAAATTTTGATATTCTAAAGATGCCACAAACACGAAACAATTGAATTATGACACTCTCAACGTTGCGCATCCTATGACGGCTGTTATGACACCTTGAATTTTTTGTGGTTCTTATTTACGCCACGTAACGTCTGAGTAAACGAACGTGATCGTCGATCACCCTTGATCATTTACTATTCAGGTCTGGACGGTCTGGTTAGGTCACTATTTTGGGTATCGGGGGACGTTCGGACGCGGAGAACACCGGTTGGTATTATACCATAAATCCTATTTATTTCCAGTGCCGGCGCTAGGGGAGGACAAATGGGACATTTGTCCAGGGCCCCGCGCTTGTTAAAGGACCCCGCGCTTGTTAAAGGGCCCCGTGATTTTTAATTATCATCTTAATACGAATACCGTGAGACACATTGACATTTTATATCAACCAATTATAAATCTATATTATGCCTATCACCAGTTATTTGGAAAACAATATCTAAATTCAGCCATAGTACAAACTACAAAGTAAATGGTTATCGATACAACGAAAGCGTAATATTTTGACGATACCCGTCAAGTAGGTCAATGCCTTTGCTGAGAGTAAATCGAGAAAAAAAATATTTTAATATAAAATTAATATGTTCTTACTTCAATTAAAAATGTATATATTGTTGTTGTATGTACCTAATTAGTTATTATTTTATTATTTGTAAATAATTTTGTGTTAAAAAAAAGAATAAGAATAACCTAATATTATTAAAGTGTTTAAAATCGACGAAAAACAGTATTTTTTTTTAAAATCCTGATTTAAAAAAAAGCTACAATTTCACCCCTTTCTGAGAACCTAAAGGCTATTATCTATGTACAGGGCCCCGCAATACCTAGCGCCGGCACTGTTTATTTCCGTGTCTAAATAATCATTGGTGGTAGCCCTTAAAACCTCAACTTGTCATAAATACTGTTTGCTGAGCAGTCGAACGAATTTGTCAAATATTTAAATAATGACATTTATATATTACTATTCGTTTCTAAATTCATAATACCAGGTTAAAATTCCGAGTAAATGCAACCGCAAAATAAGCTTGTTGGTTTAATTTTAAATAATAATAACCCTCTTAAACGACAACAATCAATAATTGCAATAAAATCAATTCAATATATAACATATCATACATGGGCCTTTACTGATCGAGATAAATGTCCTCCGTATTCTGTGAAAATCACTATTCACACACCATACCCGCATCCAAAGAACTGCATTACATTTTCCAATGTTGTAGAATGAAATTCGAAAAGTCTTGTGGATCAGACCATCGCGATATTCCTAGTTGAGCCGTGTTTGACTTCCAGTTCCTTTAATATAGCGATTTATTAAGATGAACATCCTCTAAACTATACTTGTCAAAATAAAACATTTCAAGAAAAATGTATTGTTTCGATCTGTGTTATTACTTTTGAAAGTTATCATAGATGCGCGCAGATGTCAGGCACTAAAGCCGCAAAAGAGAGAACATGAAATCGCACTATTCATTCATGCAAGTAAATTCTAACTTTTTGTATCGAGGTCCAGCGACCATTTCGTACCGTTTTATATTGCTATTCAACTACTCAAGTAACTATACATTATAAACTAACATAATTTTTAGAATAAAAAAAATAACTGATATTCTAAAATACATTATTTTGAAATCAGTAACTCTATAAAGTTTCTTCAGAAATATAAACGCTTCCGTCATGATAATCAAATTTGTAATGTTAAATTATGTACTATTGAATCTTGACTGACTAGTTTATACATTATATAGTTCCTATTATTAATTATAAAATTATTATTACATCTACCGAATTAAATATTATAGGGGTAAAGGGACAAGGGTACATTAACCATGACACAAATATCACATAAATGATATGCATATGCATGAAATATGCAAATAGTATTTATTTTGAAAAACATTTCCAATAAATATTTGACTAACAGAAACATCAAGTTAGGTACGTGTTTATCAATTTATCGAAAAGTGAGGACAGATAATTCGACGTAATTAATAATTATATGACTGATAGACCACATCAACATCACTGATTAATTATATTTTTTATTTAATGTTGTGTGTGCGTCTATAATTAATCAATGACCATAGGCGAAACTAGACATTTGTGTAAGGTCAGGCCAAAATATTTAAAAATGTCCACCTCTTCGTTAAAAAAAAAATCGACCATTCAATTTTTTTTTATTTTTAATGTATTAAAAATACTAGCTTAATTATATTTATACATTTAATACTCGGGGCTGTGTTTTTATATAGATATTTAATATATCTACATATCTTTAATAAAAATAGTCACAGTATATTGGAACTTAGGTATATAGACCAAGAAAATTCATAATGTAAGTATTTGTTTCACATAAACAATTGAGTCGTCATTTTTCAACTTTTAAATCTTGTAAAAAATAATTTATCAAATTGAGCTTTATAAAACTTAGATCATAGATAAGAACATTCACCGAGTTTATTGGTGATAAACATTTTTTACTGAATGAATAAATTAGGTACTTGAAATTTTATAAGATTTTGATTGAAAAAATCGCTATATAACGTAAAAACAATAATTTTCGTTAAATTTCAAAAAATTATTTTAAAAAAATTCAAAAAAAGTATAAAAAATCCTAGCAGTTATTGAGATTTTATCAGCATTGTTGTTAGAAAACTACCTATACGAATAGGATAATGTAAAAAAATACACACATACACACACACACACACACACACACACACACACACACACACACACACACACACACACACACACACACACACACACACACACACACACACACACACAAACACACACACATCATTGTGATGGAGCCAATACAAATTTGAACAAAACCTAATTTATAATAAACAAAATCAATATTTTGCGTTATAAATTAGAATTAATATTTATTTTAATTGTCTTATCTGTATTTTAGTTTTCTTTTAAACGTAATTTTTTTTTCAAATATGTCCCTCATCTGTATCATTTCCAGGGTCTTGTCTGCATTAGGTCAGGCCTCGGCCTGACTGGCCTGACCCGTAGTTTCGCCTATGTCAATGACCATTGACCACACACACGTAGGTATTTATTTAATTTATTACATGCAGGAATATATCATCAATTATTTCGAAATACGCTGAAAAATAATTATCCAAATATTTATTTAATATATAAACACTTAATTGTGTAAATAGTTGGATATTATTATTTTGACTGATTAATACGAGGATAGATATTTTATCTAAATTTCATGAAAATCATTTGCATGTAACGCTAAAATGCTAAATTTACCTGTTTTTAGTGGTATATGACTTCTTTATTGTGTTGTACAAGACTTATAATTTATGCTTAAAATTCGTGTCCTAAAAATGTAGTATGACGACAGGGCCGTAGCAAGGGCGAGGCGACTGAGGTGTTTGCCTCGGGCGCCAGCGAAATGGGGGCGCTAAACTTTGATAAATTGTTTTAATCAAAATATTGTTCTATCAATATAGTACTTGGGGATGGATTTAGCAATGAAATACGAAAAATACATCAATGATGCAGAATTTATTGATGAGATTTCCGATTTTCAGCACGTAGTGAAGTCAATTATTTCTGACCATATTAAATCTGCAACAGTTATTGAATTACTTCAGCTGATTCAAGACTACAATTTAAAATAATTGTAACCAAACATAGAAATAGTATTAAGAATCTTTTTGACGATGCCTGTAACTGCAGCTACAAAAATTTATTTGAGATCAACTATGGGCCAGGAGAGACTTTCGAATGTATCTATTTTGTCGATAGAAAATGAAGTGGCTGGAGAAATTAATTTTGAAGATGTTTTGATTAATTCATCGATGAATTTGCGGCAATCAAATCAAGAAAAGTCAAATTATGAGATTTATTTTTTTTTGTGTGTCAATAAAAATGAATTTTAAAATAAATACTTGAGGCTTATTATATGCTTTTCTAATAAACAAATATACTTATACATAATAGATTAACATTTTAAAAATGACGATTTTTTTTTTTACGGAAGGGGGTGCATAATATACTCAAACTTGCCTCAGGCGTCAAATGAGCTTGTTAAGGCTCTGTATGACGAGTTATTAGGCCTATACGTTGGTCTATCTCTGAAATAACATGCATATTAGTAAACGAAATAAATATTAAACCTATATTGAATTAATGTGTTTAGCTGTCGGAATTATAAATACGAATAGAATTATTATATAATAATCTTTAGAGCCAGTAGTAGCTGTGAACTGTAATGCAGTACCTATAGTGTAAATGATTCGTGATTACTGAGACAACTCATCTGCGAAAGCTACGAATACAATAATAATGCGTATGTGGTATGTCAGTGATATTAACCGATGGTAGACTCTGTAGTATATTTAGTTTTTTTGGCACTCCTAGGTCCATAAAAAAAATCAATTGGATTTGATCTAAAACTTTATTCCGTTTTTTAGACTTAGAGTAGTTCTTGTGAAAACAAAGTTCAGGCAGAATATATCATAATTTACTAACCTTAAATTAGCAACTTTGTTCTTAATAAATAAAGTGTAGGTATTAGGTAATTAAGATTATGCGCTCTGTGCACTATAATTTTACGTTTTCAAAATATTTTGTAAATTGTATACATTACTATACATTAATATCATACGTTAAGTAGAATTTTATCTGAACACTTTTCGTCGGAATTCCTTCCTTAAAGATATAAACTTTTCATGAATAATTATTAATTATATAATACCACATCGTAATATAACGATAAATTAAAACGTCGATCGATTATTCAACAGCAATCAATAATTACCTAATTTTTAAAAATTATCCCCACGGCCCATCATTACTCTCATAGTTATTAAAGCTGGCAATTTTATTGAAACACGTCATTCAAGTTTATTTAGTTCCTATAACATTATCTAAGTGATGGACTGTTGTATAAACCACGGTATATTAAAATATACACAGAATAGTGTTAATTATTATTACTTGACATGTTAACATACAGTTTAACACTAGAACAAAAGCAAAAAAAAAATAGCGGTGTTCATGAAATGATGTTAAACATTATCAATCAAACCTAAATATGAAAAAGTAACTACTATAAAAATTGTCACCCCTTGAAACTTGTGATTCCGAGATTCGATCAACTTTGCCTGACGTTAAACTCGCTACTCGGGTTAATTGAATATGCGAGGTAACGTTGACATTAAAAATCGCTACAGCAAATTCACCGAAAGAGCGTAAATTTCGACCCGCCCTTTAACTACACTCTTGTCGTCTGGGGCTAGTTTTCAAGCGGCCAACACCCCGACCGTGGGTTGGGTATGCGGTGTAGGCTCTGTCGCAGTCACTATAAAAAAAAAATAAATAAAAAAAAAACTCGTGGATCGTGCACGGAAACGTAATAATGCGAATGACGACGAATCGTCGCGTTAAGTCGAATAGAATATCGCAGCACGTCCTATGTATAGTCGAACGGCCGCGCCTGCAGTGTCGTGCGGAAATCGGTCGCGGGTCGTCGCGCGTACGTTATAATAGGTATACGACAATATGCGCAATTTATCGTAAACATTTCGCGACGAAATCGTAATAACTAGGGCCCGGAACTTGATGATCTAAAAATATATAAAAAATGCACGAAAAAAATGCATTAAATGACATAAAAATGTTAAAAAATGACACAAAAAAATGATATTAAAAATGTATATTTTACCGTAAAAAATGATAAATAGGTATTGTTTTGATTCAAAAATTAATATATTAAAATTATTATATTATATTATTAAAATTATTATATTATATTATTAAAATTATTTTTATTTAACTAAATAAAATTATATATTAAAAATACTACTTTTCGTAAAATTTCTTGTTTTTAAACTACTCTGTAACAAAAATAAAACATTTTAATTTAATAAAATTGAACATTATTACGTAGCTAATAATTTTTTAGAAATTTTTTTTACCTTCAAATTTGTTACATTGTACAATCAAATTTTTCTTAATATATTCAAATAAAAATGAAAGGCGATTATCTGACAGCAGTGTTTTATAGATCGAAAAACTCTCTACCTCTACAGATGTGATATGGGCGTATTGAAAATACGTGATATCGTTGATGTTCATATCATCTGGTAAACCATTTAGATCATTATCTTCTCCGTCTAATATTTTTGAAATTGTTTGCATTGTATTGTAACCTGTATTTTTCCGAAAACTGCGTTGAATTTATTTTGAATTTGACGAACAATATTATTGGGAGCTTGTTGAATATTAATTTTTTAAGCTTCTATAATTTTTATAGAATCTGCTAAACTATTTTTAGATGGCTCAAGTTTAGCTATTGAATCCGGTAAAGTTCCGAAATTTGATTTTATGTAAATTAAATTTGAGTGTAACTCTGAATCGGATAGTAAATCTAACACGTATTCAATTGATACTGCGTCGTTTTTAGTAGTATCTGCATACAGTTTATTAAATAATCGTAGATCGTGACAACAAAAAAAGATAATGAACGTTGATAATCGTCAAGCTAATGGAAACTGCATGCGTTACAATAAAATGTAACTTTGAACAAGAAAATGCAAATATATGTAAAAAAAAGTACTAAAATGAATAAAATGCACCAAAAATACAAAAAAATGACCGTAAAGCATAAAATGTCCGAAAAATGCAAAAAATGCAAAATAAAAATTGTACCATTAAATTCTATACTTCATGAATCAAATTTCTGTATAGCCGAGCATTGAATGTGAGCATTAGAAAAAAAGATGCAAATGCATCAAGTTCCGGGCCCTAGTAATAACTAATAACAATAGTAATAATAATAATAATAATAATAATAATTATCTCGTAGCTAAATGACAGCGACACCGCCACCGCCGCTCTCCTAAGGCTAATGTCGCATCGCGACGGCCGCTCGGGGGGTACAACCCTTGTCCCCACCACTCGTCCGCCATCCGATAGCTAGGCACCCCACTAAATATCATTTCGTTTTTGTTAACGTCTCAGCTGGTGGTGGTGCAGCCGCCGTCGTCGTCGCCGCCGCCGCCGCCGCTGCTGCTGCTGCAACTACAACGGAGGACTGATTGTAGCGGCGGAGCTGTAATTGTTGTCGTTCCGGTCGTATCATCTGTGTCGTCAGACGCGTGTTTTTCCTCCGGTTTTATTTAATTATTACTATTATTGTTATTATTATTTTATCATCGTCGTCGTCATAAATTCCTTCTCGTTTATTCGCCGTTTCTGCACCGGACGGCAAACGACATCAAAGGCGTGTGTGTGTTTTTATAGACTGTACGGCCGCCAGTAGGTACTGAACTCCCGTTCGCCGCGAACCGTTTCCTCTGCCGCCGCCGCCGTGGGAGCACGGCGCACGTCCTCGTCGCTCTCGTGAGTTCGCCCCTCTCGGCAGACGACGGCCGTCGGGCGCTCAGGAAACGCCGGGTCCGGAAGTCGCGTCCCGATCTCTGGTCCGCTGCCGCCTATCACTATCACCACCACTTCGCACGACCGTCGGTCGACTGGCTGGCGCGCCGCGGTTTTCCCGCGATCACCTCGACGACGTATGATGTCCGCCGGCGTCGCGACCGGAACATCAGCGGCTTCGACGACGACACGCGCAGCAGGAGGACCTCGCGACCGCGAGTGCGACGACTACGACAACAACAGTAGGTGAGTGAAATTACGGGATTCCCGCTACCCGGGAATACCCCGGCGGCGTGCGTGCGCGTGTAGGCGGTTGTAACGTTTTATCGATTCGCCGTCGCCGTGCTCAGTGACGTCCCGCCGTAATCCTTTTCGCTTTTCCGTACGTGGGTCGTATTTGCGCGACATCACGGTGTACGAACTCGCGTCTGATTTCTCTCCTCGTCACCCGGCCGTGTTTCGCGTTTCAGAATGATCACGGCTTGCGGCGGATCACACGGCATCGTTTCTCCAAAGTACCGACGTCGCAGATAGGAAAAACAGTACTCCCACGAAAACCGAAATGAGTGGCTTCAACGCGACCACTCAAACAATGGGTAAGTCGTTCACGTCCCCGTGTCCAGTGGACTTTTGTTCTCAACCAACGACTGTGCGTTACAGGTAACTACAGCTGTTTCGACGGCGGAGGTGTTTCCAATGATACGGTATGGGCGACCCCCTACAAGACACTGCTGAATTCCATCACCGTAGCTCTGCTCAGTCCATCGTGTTTTGCCACGGTGTTCAATCATCCTTATTTTCATTTGTCGCATGCCATCATGTTCATTTGCTACATGCTGCCATTTGGATCACCTTGTCATTTGATCCTTCTCATACGCATTGGTCTAGCTGGCGCCACTATTATTATGGCTCTGTGGGCTAGAAACGTCCAATGTTGGGTCGACAGCCTCTTGTGGAATGCTGCTTCAGCTGTTGTCAATGTTATATACATTCTCGTATTGTTTTACCAGCTCAGGCCCATAAAATTCAATGAAGAATTAGAACAAGTAAAATGATAATAATATAAATTATTTTTTCGTGTATCTACAAATAATTTTACCATTTTAATGAAATTGAACTAATTAAAAATATTTTCAGGTGTACATAAAACTTTTCTATCCCTTAAAAGTTAGCCGTAAACAATTTAGGAAAGTAATTTCCTGCATGAAAATGATCCGACCTTTAAAACCTCTTGAAATTTTTGCTGAAGAAAAAGTAACTAGGGTTGACAGCTTATCGTTGGTACTTTCAGGAAAGTGAGTAAAACTCAAGTTTATTTTTTTTAATTTTACATTTAAAAACTAAACATTTATTATAATGTATGCTTGTCTTTGGTTCGTGATCAACCAAATATATTATATAATATTTATGTAAAAAAACTATGTATAATTTCTAGATTTTTACTGAAATAATAAAAATTTTATGTTTACTGAATATCTCTAATGCTTATTTGATTAAATATCTATGTCAACTTGTGAATATTCAAAATCCACAATAAGTTAATATGATGAAATTAAATATATTGAAAGTAGCTTGTCAATAGTATAAATTACCTTAAACTTCTTTAACTTGACCAAATTAATATTGATGTTTATGATCTGTACATAATGTTATAAAAATTAATATATACTATACAATTAAATAAAAAGTAATTATATAAATTAAATATATCTTATTTTCTGTTTAAATTAAATTAGTACTTTTTGTTTAAGTTTACTTAAATATTTGTCTTATTTGATGTTAAAGGTTAGTAATATCGCAAAATGGTAATGCTCTGCATATCGTCTTCCCGTATCAGTTTTTAGATTCTCCAGAGTGGTTTGGTGTGTCTACTGATGAATTCTTCCAAGTAATTTTATTTGATTTATTCTATAAAAACAATTACATTTGCATTTAATTCTATTATATTTTAGGTATCAGTTACAGCTGTAGAAGATTCCAGGGTATTATTATGGCATAGAGATAAATTAAGATTGTCAATAATTACTGATAAGTTTTTGTATGCCATATTTGATCATATTCTTGGTCGAGATGTTGTAAAAAAACTTATGCAGGTATGTAATTCAATTTTTAACACGTAAACACATTGGATATTAATAATTTTATTATTAATATGATGCATTTGTGAACTGATTTTTAGGTAAGTGAAACTATGTCTAATGGTCATTTACCTAATCAATGGTATGAAAGCGAAGAAGCTGAAATGACAAATAATATGAACGACGAAAAACAAACAGTTCTATATTTAAAACGCAATGGTGATGGGCAAGCAGGCATTGAAACTATATTAAAAAGGGAGCTTCAAGGTATTAATTTATAATGCATTTTGTTTATAATTGGCTTTATGTATCTTTATTTATAAATTTGCTTATTTAAGTTTGTTGCATTTTGTAGTATAAGTTGTATTTACATTTTCTGATATTTAAATACAATTTATGATATTTCTTAAAACAAGAATAATTGTAATATTATGCTTAATATATCTTCTTCCATAGAAAAGATGAAAAATGTCAATAAATAAAAATACTTCATAGAATACATTTTTTAATAATAAACAGTTTTTTCTTCTTTTAAAATAAGAACTAACATAATCAATTAAATCTTTATGTAATAAAAGAAATAATTCTTATCTATATTCTATAAATAGTTACATGAACCATTATAATTTAAAATTTTACTAATTATGGTGAATAAATACATTGTACATTTATTTGTATATATTTACATAATTAACTTAATATGTTTACTGATAAAAATATTTTACAACTTGCTTTATTTATCAAAATTAGTTTTTTGCTTAATGTTAAATTTTAAGTTTTACTACAAAACACACCATAAGGTAAGCAGCATTTTGTCTTGTGTGTTTTTCATTTTTTTTATTTAATATTTATTTAATAGTTGTTATTGTGTTTATTTTAAAAGCCCATTGATCTCATTAATATTAAACAAAAATCATGATTTCGATTCAAAGAGTAATATAAGGGTCTGGTGTAAGAAATCTGGATCTCCACTTTATAAAATTGTACGAAACAAGCAAAATAAAATTTGCTATATCATTTTCTACTCTGGGAAAGAAATAAATTATTTTATAATCACTTTGGAATTAACAATCTGATTTATCTACAAAAATAAAGATATTTCTTTATGAACAATGAATACTGAAATTTTGATAAAAGTGGAAATTCTCGGTTTTTGCTCCAGACCCTACAATTTTTAAAGTATTATAAAATAATATAGCTACTGAGAAAATGTATGTGTATTTTAACTTGATAATAAGTTCAAATCTACAAAAATATTTATTTTATTTTTTTAAGTGAAATGACCCCTAAATTTTCATTCATTATTATGAACATAAATAAATATTATTAAAAATATACCACAATCTGTCTAAAAAGGTTGGTTTTTGATATTAATGATACGTTTTTTTTTTTTTTTTTTTTTTTTTTTTTTTACTGACAATTATAATCATGGTTTAAAAATTACAATTATTATTAAATAATTTTTTATTATTAAAATGTATTTTATTTGTATAGTAGTGTTTTGGCATTTGTGATTCTCTATGACATGTATACATTTGTATAAAGTTCTATTGTTTTCTTTTAAGCATGTTGATAATTTGTTTTTGTAATACGTTTTCGATTAGTTTTTGCATGATAATACTTGTGTTATTATTAGAGAATGACGCATGCCTGGAACATTGTCCATTGATTAATGATCAGTCTTCATGGTACTCCCAACAGACTCTACGTAACGTGTTGAGAACTCATCACAAATAATCAAAATTAAGTAAGTGTAGAATGAGTTTTACAGAAAATGTCATATTTGTTTTTTCCTCAAGTACTTTCATAATGCATGTGCACAAGAGATGCATTTATATACATATATATTTCATACTCATATGTTTTTAGATGAATCTGAATGAATAATGATCAAAGACTAGTTTGTGTTATGTTCACCCCATACTAGTTTTAGAATTAATTATCTTTTGCACAACTATATATCATGTATATCCCAAAATATTGTAGAAAAATCCTTTGACCAGTTTGTGATAACCTAAAATAACTGAACTTATCTTAAATAGTCTTCTTCCTCATATACATATGTATGATATTATGGTTTAGGGTTGGACAATGTCTAAATATTTTTTTCTATAATTTATACTATGGCGTGACGGAAATATGAACTTCAGAGAATTCATCCTTTAAAAATCTTATATTTGATAATACTTTGTAATACATTACCAATAATTGTGTTTTAGGTGACCCGAACGGATGGAGATTGAGTAGGATAGAAGAAGTTGACCACGAGACTCCCGTATAAATATATTTCTTCAAACAATTAATAATCTTGTGATCTTAGGATAAGTTTATATCTGTGTTTTCTTTTTGACTCTGACATGGGTATGTTGTTTTTTCATTTACCTATGTCAGATTTGATTTTTGGCACTTATCGAATTTAACAATCACTGTAGTATTACTAATTAATTTTATTAACTTTGAAAAATTAAATGAAATGTTTAACATACTAAACAAATATTACTTGTAAGTTAGTTCCTTATTTTCTTCAAGTAATAATATATTAATATTAATTTTGTTTCGTTTCAAAAGTACTGATGTTTAAATGTTTTAAGTAATAAATTTATTGTATGTTGTTTATTGTTGTTCCAATACTATTATGTATTAACTTTGAATATGTTAATTATGTATTTCAAAAGTGATATTTATAAAAATGACTAGTCCATATCATACGTTTTGTATGAATTATGTATTATATTGAGTGTCCTATGACTTTGGACTTTTCTCATGGTGGAACTAACACTAACCCAATCATTCCTTTAACCATTAAATAATTCCAACACTGGGACACTCTATGTATTGTACACACCATGATTTATTCAATGTAGCCCATTAAATAAATCATCTGATGTACTCATTGTAAAGATATTGTTATAATTGAAACCAGTTTAAGATCATCCTGTAATTGTACAAAATTTGATTTTTTTTCAATAAAGTGTGATTAATAAAATATAAATATATAATGTACTTAAGTACATGTGTGATGATGTTATTATTAATTGATTATTTTCTATGAATGAAGAATTGATTGCTATATTATAATTTATTGAATTATGAAGTACCTAAAAGCAAAACTATTGTGTCTAATTTTGTAAGACATGTCATTAAAATTATGTTTGAATTAATGATGTTGTTTTTAGTTTAATTTGGTTATTTTTAATTTAGAAGAAAAGGATTTCACAATTTCTACTGTAATTAATAGAAATTAAAAGCCACAGTTTTTTTTATCAGAAACCATTGAAAATTAGTAAAAAAAAAAAAAAAATGATTTATCGCAAAATATTTCGTTATTGGTGATTCTACAATGAAAATCATTTATTTATTTAATGAATAAATTCATTCAAAATGTTTTTAAATGTGTCCTGTTGAGAAATGCTAATGTTTCATGTTTTTTTTTTTAAGTATTTTCGTCATCAAAATAATATTTCAATTTTTTTCAAGTATCAAATTAAAAAATGAAAGTTGTGATTATTCAATGCAAAGTGGATTAATGCACACCTGTAGTTTTAGCAGTCTTGATGTAACCATCGCGGTAATCTTTTGTCGATCCTAGAGAGATCCTAATTTTTATGTATTTATTCGTGTATGTAGGTACTAAAATATGTAGGACTGGCATAAAAAGATATATCGCAGTAAGATATACAAATTAGAATGCCTTATAAGTTGGACCGCGTCAATTATATTGTTAAAAATACCGTTTTTTTCCCTTTTTATTTGACTACCATTTACTCTATAAAAAAAAAAGTGCAATTTTTGTGATCTTGCTGCGTTAATTTTTTCGTCATTTAATTTTAAAATTTATAATTATCTAATGCAATGAGATCGTTTTATGAGTTTATGACTGACATTAGTAGTAAACATAGAAGCTAATATGAAATTCTAAAAAAATTGAGTCTACTACTAAATAGTTAAAAATGGTGTAATACATTTTGAGTTTGAGTCGTTTTAGTGGGGTCTAGAATTTTATTTCAAGTAGCTCTTTATTTACAGGACCCCCACAAGGGGGGGGGGGTCAGGTGGATCCATGGAACTGGGGTTCGTCGTTCATGCAAATAATTACTTCAATATATAATAGAAAAATGTTTCAAATACATTTTGAGATATAATACATGACTGCTCAGAAAAAAGGAAGAAAAGCAAAATTTAGTTAATATGGAAAGTGGAAATTAGAATTTGAATGATAATGTTTATTAAGTATTATGATTTATAAGACTACCAGAACTATACATACATACATTCAATTATCATACAGTATAAGTTATAATAATCACATTATTTTATTTTTTAACATACATTTTTAGTTTGTACTATGTACCTATATAATATAATACATAATTTCAATTTATAAAGGATACCTATCAATTCTCTGATATTTTATTTTTTAATTATAATTACTCCTATAATCTATACATAAGTTTTGAAGTAATTGAAGGACTTGCTGCAACAACCAGATAAATCCACTTTTTCCCAAAACTCACTTTTTTTCTGAAATGTATAAAGAAAATTTTTCTAGAAAATCAGACGCAACAACCAGTTAAATCCGATCAATAGTGATGGAGTTATTTAAAGAAATGGATTTATCGTATTTTGTAATTTGCTGGAGTGATGACACAGGGTTCCTGTGATTACTTTTTTAGAGGCATAAGCTGTCACTTGATATTTATATATAACAATAGCATTAAATATGCTACAAGATTCAAGAGCAAAATTAACTTTATTTAAGGATTGATAAAAATTAATGTGCTTTTCAGTGCAACAACCAGATAAATAATTCATGTTCCCAACAACTTTGACTAACAATATTTCAATAGGTACCAAACATTTTTTTTTCAATTTTAAGTTCAAAGATGTATGTATAAATGAGTATATAGAATTCAAATATATTTCATTGACAGGATTTTAGCATAAATAATAATTTTTAAACTAAATTTACATAGTCTTGAAAAATTTCAAAAAATGGATTTATCTGGTTGTTGCACCAAGCCTTTCAATTCATCTCGAAAAATTAATTGTTATGATAGAGGGGCCGGGATTGAGTTTTGTACCCGGGCCAAAAATATGATGTGGGGGCCTGCTTAGTTATTTCGTTTTTGATCATTGATTCTTTGACTTCTGTACACTGTAATAGATCCAGATCCATTAGTATTGCCATTGATTATAGAATAGTCTATTTCATAATCAATGGTATTACACTATTACCATAAATCGTACTTCGGAAGCAATAAATTACTTTAAAAAATATAAGATTTATATTTATTAGAATTTATAAGATTATTCATAGATAATAGAATAATTATTATTCCGTGCTTTTATCACTAACTACAGAACCACTGCTATTATCACTGATTGACAGATCAATTCGAAATATCGTAGTAAATAAAAATAATGAATATTAAAAATTAATTTTTTTCGTGATTCACCGTACGGCATACGCAAATCATTTATATTTTTATTTTATGTGATTTATAATTTATTTTATAAATATTTAGCTAAATCGGTCGTTGATGTGTCTTTACAAAATTCTAATTACACATAAGATTTTAAATCATTAGTTCTGAATTTTCGACTAGCTCGTCGTACTAAAATTGTCTCGTTAATTAAATCGTTGATTGTGAAACCCATTTTTCCACCAAAGGATATCTGTCGAAGATGTCTGCCGAGGACGTACTGTTCGATTTGCTGCACTCGGAAATCGTGTCTTATCTGGTGTCCAAATCCGCCGAGGTGACGAATGGTTTTATAAATTCGAACGGTAAAGAGACTTTGTCTGATTTAAAACGTTTTTTAATGTTCGCCTAGGACGAGGACATATCGATATTAGAACACTTGGGTTACTCTTGTGGTTGGCGGCTTATCGAAAGGTAAGGTAGTGATGTCATTTTCGGATCGGTTTTTTGATTCAATTTCGACATTTAGAATAACGAAAGAACTGTCAAGATATAAGGAAGAACTAGAAATTTTGAAATTCATATGCACGGACTTTTGGTCTTGCGTGTACAAAAAACAAGTGGACAATTTACGAACCAATCACCAAGGTGTTTACGTACTGTATGACAACGAATTTAGGTTCTTCAGCAAACTGTCAAATGGCACACAGTATCTCAAATCTGCGCCTAAAGTGAGTAGTATGAAATACATTCTATTGATTATTAACATTATGACATCGATATACTTTATGTCCCTGATAATATAATTTTTTTTTTTTTTTTTTTTTTATCTTTTAGTATGCCACGTTTACATGTGGTTTAATTCGAGGAGCTCTAGAAAACTTTGGGATTTCAAGCATCGTTACAGTTGAAATAATTAGAATGCCATCTTGTAAATTTCATATCCAAGTACTGCCATCTTCATCATAAATGTTATATTTCTATTTATGTGAGGAAAAACTTCAATACCATTTTCTCAAACATTCGTGAATACACTGGACCTGCTCTGATTAATTTCTAATATTTAATTAAAAAAAAAATATTGCGTTTGGTCTTTTGTACTTTAAACAACAGAATATTATTTTTAATAATTTATCCAATTACTTGATAATAAAATTTCCTCTGTAAAATAGTAATGATAAAACATAATTCATTGAATAGTAATATTCAGTACATAATATCTCTCGCTAATCTGGCATTACTATTTAGAGGATACAAATCTGAAGAAACCATGTACTCAGTTCAACGTACGTTACAAGTTATAAACGTTACAACTATAGATAATAAATTATTATATTTTATTAAAGAAAATTTACTGAAAATATAATATTTTTTTTTTAATAAATTGAGCATTTTTTGAAGAACATGTTTCGATTTTGAAATTTATGTAAATTATTTTAAGTATAAATAATTCAACATTTTTTGTTTATGTTATAATTTGTTGTACAAAAAGCCCAATTGATTCATTTGGTAGAGGGGCTCCAGTAAAATTATTCTGCTGAAAACAAACCCATCAAGGTTAAAAATAACGATAGGGCTGATTTTGACTTTAATGGACTAAACTCCTTTGTAGTGTGTTATAATATCAGTTTAGCTAAAAATAAATTAAATTCGGGCCGGACATTCTCACTTTCAGTTTGTTTTTCAAATAAAATTGTTTTTTGGCCATATATTGTTTAATAAAATTGAAAAGTAATTAAGTTTATGTTATAATTTGAAAGCATTATTTCTATTGTCAACCTAGTATGAATTTAAAATGAAATCTAATACAACTACGTAGAAGGGCTATACTATTTTCTATCACTAAATATATTTTTATAATATTGATTATGATGGCCGTCTGAATTTGTGAAAGTGTACACATAACTTAAAAATGGAGTTAGGATTCTAAACATTTATACCATCTAAATTCTATAGTTGTAGAAAAATTTCCAGTTATCTTGTAGACTTAAGTATCAATCAAATAGAATCGTAGCATTTAAATATATTATTGACTGACATAAAATTATACATATAAAAATTCAAGGCAAACCATTTCTAATGATTCAGAGTACCATTTTAAAGAATCAAAATATATCAATTTAACTAAAGATCTTTTATCCTTATACATTAAAGTACAAATTTACAAAACTTCAAAATTATTTCATATCACTACTTTCATGTATTAATGAAAAGGTTAATAAATTAGTTAATATATTATGTGATTTAATAACTATAATAATTTTAATTACCTTATATTTTTCTTCTAACTATAAAACATGTGCCTATATTTATGAACCATAATTATTTTAAGGTATAAAATCAAACGAATAAATGTCTAGTGTATTAAAAATTATTCAGTAAATAAAAATATTGGTTGGAAAATAAGTTTGTGTGTATAGTGCGAACCAACTAACATTAGTTGATATCTTATGCTACTTAATTATAAAAACAAGTGTAAAGTAAAATAATAAATCAGTGATTAAAGAATAATTTACATGAAGCAAAATTATACTATACAAAAAAATTATGAAAACTTTCGGTTTCTATACAATTTTGGTGGAGCTGAAGCAGTCAAGTCTTTAAAAGGTAAAGGCGGTGTATTTTCAACTCCTTTTTTAATTCTTTCATCTTCCATGTTGCGCCAAAGTTTACGACGCATATCAGTCTTGGGAGTTTCAGTCAACTGATTTTTAATGCACCCCAATGCTCTCCTAAATTTCTTCTTATTCTTCTTGGTATCTTTAGAGTTAATATTAGCAATCAAAGGTTCAACATCGTTGTCACTAATTGCTGAATGGAATGATTCATCAGTATCATTAGTACGATTAACAGTTGGAGTTAACATTAATTCAATTGGTGAAGCATTTACAAAAGTATTGTTTGTAATTCGCGTCTCTGTTGGAATACTTTCTTCATCAATTATTTTTCTGACCAACTACACAAGAATAAAATGAATAATTAAAATCGATGAAAAAATAGAACAACTTTGACTGTGTAAACATTTCAAAAAACTTACTCGTAATGGGGTCCTGATAAAGTCAACTGAAGGGGAACGTGGGTCTGGAATCTCAATCGTGTTAGACATCGCTAAAATTAAAAAACGAGACCTTTAATGAGATGCACGAAATACATAAACATGTAGTGATGCGGTATTTGAAATTTGAACGTTCGCCGAACGACAAACGACAATAGTACTAATCAGTTACAAATTTAAGAACCTACTGTTTTTCTACGAAACTACATTCATGCAGGTAATTATCAATGATACGATACTAAAACTAGACAACGTTACAACGATTATTGTAATAATTTAATACGAACTTGACGACGCACCCAAAGGATTATTACTGCTCGTCTGTTTTCAAAAATTGTACTTGAATTATTGACGAATCAAGTCGCAGATGTCATTAGCTCGACGTGATTGAATGCGTATGAAACGAATCGGGAGTGTGAGAAAACTGAAATATTTTAAACTGCGGATCTTTAAAATAATATAACTCGTAACGAATACGACTAAATCCTAAATTCCTAACGGCCGTTGCGCAATGCCAAACGTCAATGGCTCTGACACTTTCGTAATTCGTAGGTTTCTGTTTAGTGTTTAGTGTTTATTTTTCTATTAATTTGTAACGGATTTTCAACGTATGTTAAACATTACAGTGCAGCCAAAACTTAAGAAAAAAAAATGTCATCATATTTATGACCCATGCCACGGCCACGGTTATCTACTCAGGTTGGGAATCGGCGTATAATTCTCCATAGCGAGTTTTGACCCGCGTGGCGTGCATGCGAACTAACAGCGCTGCCTGTCACGGGACCATTGATTAGAGAATAAGTGATTACAAACAGTTGTTAGTGTAATGATTTTTACGTATTTTTTCGTATTAGTAACATTATTTTCATGTATTAATTACTATTAAATATTGTTAAACTAATAATATTCAATTTAAGTACACCTGCAGTGTACACGTAGTTGATGTCACTACGGAAATAATAGTTTATTATATTCAGATGAGAATGAGACAGTATTCTTACCAAGAAACTCTTAAACTTAAAAAATTACTTTAATAACTTTAAAATATTTTAAATATCTTTAAATAACAAATTTTTATTTTTATATGATAGTCGAATACAAAGTCAAATAATAATAAAATATTAAAGTGTTATTATTTCATAACTTAAAAAATATTATTCTTTATAATTTTAGTATAGGTGATGTGGCTCGTGGGTCTGAAAGAAAACAAATATTGCGCTGCCAACCTCTTAACCCATTTATGCCCAAGGTCAAAAATGTTTTTTCAGGTGGATCCATAAATATTTCATTTACATTATACAAAATATTATCTATATCTCCTTCTTCCAATAATGCAGCAACTTCGTGTACAGTCAGTTTTCTAACAAAATAATAAATATAAAATAATAACATTACAAATAATTGGCGACATATATATTCCCAATGTCCTACATATAGGACACTGCTACTATTATGCTTAAAAATAAAAATGTGAGTAATATAACTGCATCATGATACGTGCAATATATTAGGTACACACTTTTCAACATTTTATAGTAAAATACATTTATATTATCGACAGAAAAAATATAGTTTACTTACTTTGAAAATGACGGCATGATGATCGAAAAATTCTCAGAAGAAAAAAATCGTTTTGAACTAACATATCAAGTTAAAATAAACGATAACTGTTTCAATCTAATCTCTATACACTTCTGTAATCGATAACAATGATTTTCGGGAAAAAAAATTTAAAAATAGAATTTATAACAATTATATAAACTGGTGTCCTATATGTAGGACACTGGGTATAAATGGGTTAATATATTATACAAATACGTAAAGATGACAACTAAAATTACATGTTGTCTCTGTATAGTTGAGAGATATCTAAAGAGAAGAAAATGTATTATGTTTATAATAAGTGTATAAATAATAGGAAATTAAATACATATTTTAGAAACAATGTGATGAAATCATAATATTATACTTTAATTTATGTATTTTATTTCTGGTAACTAATTATTATCATTGAATTTTAGATGAATTAAATTATTAAAATAAAAGTACTGAAATTTTCTAATTGAGTAATTTAATGTATTTTGTTTGTATTTTGATCCTCAATCCTTATTTAGCCACTACAGAAAAAAAATCAAAATCAATTAATAGTAAAATACTATAATATTGTAACTTGTAGTGTTCATTATAATTTATACCTGACCAGTCACCACTGCAGTTATAACTTATAAATAACTGCATAAAACAAAATTTCTAATGGGTGATTGCTCCACAAACTCTCCCACAATTTTATTACGCAATAACTTTATTCACAATCAATATTTAAATTTTTACATGACGAAAAGTTTTAAATTTTTTTGTAAATTCCCGTCTATAACAATATTATATTATTATTATTATGGTCCTGTGACTACTAGCGCTAGTAGTTCATCAAAACACCGTTTTGGGGTCACAATTCTTATCTCGTCTTCCAACCTGAGTAGATAACCGTGGTACCGACGGTTAGGTTAACGTGACCGTGGTCGGTACTATCAGCCATCAGGATTTAAATTCCAAAGATGAGGAATAAAATTTAAACTTATAGTTATAGATTTGATAAATAATAATATGTTCTATTCACGAACTATGATTCATATAATCATAGTTTGTGGTTCTATTGTACAGTGTACATTTGTACGTTCCTCAATTTATAGCACGGCTATAGATAATATTATCTATAGCCGTGATTTATAGTCTATAAATATGAGTAATAATAATTTACAGTCATCAATCAAAATAAAAATTGGCAACAGGACGTACTTATAGTTATAAATATTATTACCATGAATATTATCAATTCTAAGTGAAAAAAAACATTATCAGTAGGTATAGAATAAATGCCGCCAAATCATTTCATTTGAATGTATAATTTTAATTTAAACAACCTTATACAGTCGACTCTCGATAATTCGAAATTGACGGAACTATTGAAAAACTTCGAAATACCGAAAATTTGAATTGTTGAGTAGTTCGAAATAACGAGAGGGCAAAAAAAATTCGAATTTTAATTAATATATATACACATTTATGACGTATTTATTTATTGTTTTTAAATTTAAAATTAAACTATGCATATAATAATTATTAATTATACTATGTAAATTAAATTACTATTCTAAAAGATTATTAATTTTTGAAGAAATCCGTAATGATTTTCTGCTCATTGAACTTAGTTTCATGTTTTCAGATAAAATTCATTTGGGGAATATACTTTGAATTTCCGAGCGTTGAATGAATGATACTTCGAATTGTCGTGTTATATAGTGGCCAGTTTTCCCAAAATTTAATTACGAATTACCGTGTGATTTTCAAGGCACTGAATATTTACTTCGAATTACCGAAGATTTCGAATTATTGAAGGTTTGAATAAACGAGAGTCGACTGTATTTATTCACTATATTTGTATAGTTCTGTATTATTTATATATTGTTCTTAAATCATAATGATTCAATATATGATAAATACTTTAATATCCAACAAAATATAAAATATGAACTCTAATTGGTAGAAGCTTAAAAATTGAGCACATTTGTCGGGAGTAATTTTTTTCATAAAAATTAAGTTGCATAATAACATATGGCATTAGTGTTGGATAAATTATAAAATACAAATTCTTATAACTTAATTTCATGTAAACTTTACAAGTGGAGCTGTTATTTTGAAAATAATAGCCGTTTTAAATGTTATAGCCTGGTTTATTGACTTATGTTGAAAAATACAAATGAAATATTAAAAAAAACTACTTGGATGTTTCAAAAAATATATATAATTGTATGTAAATACTAATAATAATTGTATTCAACAAAAAACAAAATTGCATCAAAGTTCTTTGTATTTAATACAAAATAAGTAAAACTCACTTAATTCCAATCAATTTTTATACTTAAAACCTTAATAATTTGCTCTATTTTTAACTTTTACACATATTTTAAATATTATACATTAAGTTGTAGACTGGTTTGGTTTAGTCCATCAGCACCACATAATGTATAAGAGTTTGCACTTTTGAAGTAGCAACAAAGTAAGATGAGAGTTTTAGATGTAGTGAAACAATAAGAGTAAGATAATTGTTTTCCATGTAATCTTCACATCATTATACCATACATACTAATGAATAATAAATACAATAATAATTAATAATAATATATTGCATTCACAACAATTATTTGTATGTTAATAAATATATTAATGTATATTAATAAATAATATGGAGCTTAAAGGTATATTTAAAAAAAACTTTAAAACTTTATAAACAGAATAATTTATTAGGATAAATAAAGTTAGAGATCATTTTTCCCTTTAAAAATAAACATATTTTCCACAAAATATTATTAAAAAATTAAAACAATATTGATTATTAATTATTATTCTAAATCCGATTTGCAGTTTTGATTTTTTCTTGAATACAAGTAGGAAAATTTTCAATATTTTTTCTAGCACAAACAGAGCAAAAAAATTTAGAATAAAATAAGCTACACTCAGGTTTTACACAAAGGTCTTTGTCACACAAAGAGCACACTGATCCTAAAATTAAGAATTGTCTTTTACTGCGAGGAGAAAATGGATCTCTAGCAATATAATAATCAACTTTTGTCCTCACATTACGATTAAATGGTACACGGCGACCAAAACAATCGTATCGTTCAGTCAAGTTACAATTTGTACATTGAAATATTGGTCTTTCTTCAATTACAGATTCTGATCTTTAACAAAAAATAAACAAAATAATCATTTAGTAATAGCTAATTTGATTAAAATATATTTATTCCTTATAATTAAAATACAATGCAAAGAGTTGTCCTAATTGTATAGTCATAGATAGAGCATTTAAATGATTTCTAAATAAAAAGTTTATTATATGCAATAATTGAAAATTTCTAGATTTTTGAAGAAGTCATATAAAATAATAGTAAGCACTTCAATAATTAGTATTAAATTAATAATCAGAAGTCATGATTTATACACTCAAAAATTATCAAAATTAAATACTATACAAAATTAAATGTAAACTAAACAAATTTGTATCTCACTTGGGTACTCAATGATACATTAAAAAAAGTCAGTAAATGTAAGCGATAAAATAAAGTACTTTAGAATTAGAAATAGTTACTACTTATTTGTCAATTAAAATTTTAATTTAATTTTTAGATATTATTAAAGATTTAAATAATTACACGAAAACTATAATATACTTACTCAGTCCTCACATTTTTCTCTATTTCAGCTTTTTTATCTTTAGTTTCAGTACCATCTTTATGTTCATCAGTTTCTATTTTTATCTTCATGTCAGAATTCAAATTTAAAGGATGTTCAGATTTGACAGACATAATGCACGTCTAAAAATAAAATAAATTATCATTTTTAGAAATAAAGATTAAAAATTGTCATGATACAATTATCATGGTGTTCTTAAATTAAATTAATACAATTATTAATACTCATACAAGAATTTCTAATACTTCAAGTAATCAAGAATATATAATATAACAATATGAAGGCCTTGTTCATGTTTGATTCTTAAATTTATTATCATATCAGTAGAGTCACTAGGTTTAACAATTCCCCGTGGCAAAATAAGATTTTGGGAACTAATGTCTATGATAATCTTCTCAACTTACAAATTATTAAAAAAAAAAAAAAAGTTATTAATTTATTAAGTTTCATATTTCCAACACGAGCTATGCCGAAAGGATATAGGTCAATGATAAATTTGAATTTAATAATATCTATTTTGTAATATTATTTTTGATTTACTTAGTAAAAAACAGAAAAATTAAGCTCAATGTTTTTCAATATTTAAATGATTAAAAAAATGAATAAGCAGTCATTGGGAAATATGGTGGTCAATCTCAAAATTGTATTTGTATTATTTACCTACTATAATATTACAATTAGATATTTGAAAACCATAACTCCATAATATTACTGTCGTTGAATTTAAATTTGAAATGAAATTATAATTTTTTTATGACATTGTCATGATTTAATTTTTATTAGGTAGGTACCTACTTAAACGTTTGAAATTTTATGATGGGGCCCCTGTATTCATGGGCCGATGGTCTTAAGCTAACCATGCCACTCTATAAACGTACTATTGTATGTGATGTAAGATTATACTACATAAGAACATAAATTGAACGGCTGAGTAGAAAAAGGATAATATTCCAAAAATACATAAAATAAATATTCCAGCTCATTTAATGTTTTTTACTAAAAAAAAAGTTAACCATTAAGATCTCATATTTTTGGAGGTTAAAGCTAATGTATTAGGTTACGTATGTTGTGCAAATAAGTTATCAATTCAAGTAAAAACTAAGGAAATTAACAGTTATTTTTATTTTCCGAAAATTCGATTTTTGGAATATTATCCTTTTTCTACTCAGCCGTTCAATTAACAATGTACACATTAATACACGTTTTAATTTCGGTAAATTTATAGTTATTATGCTTACCTGAAATTCAAATTCGAATTAACAATAATATTATGGATTTCAGAATTTTGAGCAACTGATCCAACATAAGATTAAGTTGACTCACTTGGTGCTGTTGAAACTATTACTTTCTTGATTATTTTAGTGCTCGTTAAAACAAGCGCGATGTAAACTAAATAGGAGAGTTATACAAGTTTAAATCATAGATAAATGACAAATAAATCATGTCGTAATAATTAATAGTCAAGATTGTAATAAAAAATTACTACATGCTATTCAGTTTGTAAATTCATCATTTTCTTGATGAGATGAGCCAATTGAGCCATGAGCACAATGCACATAGAAAAAAGATAAAATGAGCATGAGCACATTAAGCATGGAATGATAATATGATTATAGACACCACTGAATGGACTATAGATAATAAATGTTATCATTATCGCGTAATTTATTGTTAAATAACTATTATCAATATTTACTTTTCATAGTCCTATTTAATATTATCGAAATATTCACTATAATAGACATGTCGTGAAAACGTTCAAATCTTTACTTATGTAATTTAACCTACTTTAATCAATTATTTTTTTACATTCTTCTTAGTCATAATAACATAATATTTTGTAGTTTTATGTCTTGTATGGAGAAGACATCGGATACAATAATTAATGAGTTATTCGATTCATTGGACGTCAAAATACCTAGTGCACCGAATTCGGATATTACATCTAATTGCTCCATGGCAGAATCAATCAAAAAACATAAACGGCACGATAAATCGAAAAAACATAAAAAGCATAAAAAAAAATCTAAAAAATATACCAAGAGAAGACGTCATTCACGGTCCACTTCGACCGATTGCAATGTTGTGTTAAAACTCAAAAACGATAAACTCGAAGAAGCCAAATCTGGTATGCCAGTTACATTAGATGCGGTTATGGATACAATTGTGACTACAGCTAATGAAAAAAGTGAGAAAGTTAAAGACTCTGAGTATGACGAAAACAAGAACAGTCATGCAATTAAAACTTTAACTGATGAAAATAAAACACCAATACCAGAAAACAATTCTAATCAAACGAGTAAATAATTATATGTTTTAATGATATTTTTTAGAAATATTATTTTAGTATTATTTTTTAAATTTTAGAATCCACTGTAGGATTTAGTAATGGAAAAATAATCATCAAGGATTTAAAAGAAAGCCGTTTATATCATGAATTGATCAATGAAGTCGAAAAAAAGGAAAAAGAAAGACTGAAAACTAAAAAGTGTGAAGAAGAAGAACATAGTTGTTCTTTACACGATTTAGAAAAAAAGAAAAAAAGAGGTTCGTTTGATGAAGATTAATTAATAATATATGTATTCATGTAGCATAACTCATATTATTTATGTTTACTGAACTTTGAGAACATTTTTGGATACAGCAATTAAATGACAACATACATAAAGCAGTTATAATAGCTGCTTTACAGATTTTTATATTATGCACTTATTTTATCTAAATTTAGAGTTAAATTATTGTCTCTTATTTCAAAGAAATATTAAAAACAACAATACATTTTATTTCTGAGTACATCCGTTTACCTCAAATTGATTGGCACTGTTAATTTATTTTGTCCACCCATGATTTGTCTTTTTTTCTCTGTGAATTTCACCAGTTGTAGGTTTTTGTAACAAATCAAGGAATATTTGTGGTATTTAAAATACTGACCCTTTTACTGCTGTAGAAAATAAGTGAATTTTTTGCATTTTTTCTTTATGTTTTCGAGAACATTTTGTTAGCTTTTTTTATACGAATGAGGTTTGCCTCTAAGTGCATGAGATGTCTAATTTAATATCTGTCAGTATTACCCTAATACTGCTCATGGTAAGATAGACTTTTTGTGCAACTTAAAACCTTGCTTCACAAGAAAGATATGAGTTGTGAGCCATTTTTTTTTTCATTTGGTGAGTCACATAGTTTATATTTGTACATAATGTAGAGATCTTCAGTGTAGGATTAAAATTTTTATATTATTATTTTTCGTGTAATATTTTTTATACAGCTGTAGCCGATTGATAGAAAAAGGTTTAAAACGGAAAATCGTTAGGAGTCGAGGTAGTAAAACAGTACCAATTTGTCAAAATGTTATGTTATGTGGTGTGAAGTAGATTTTTTTATAGTGTTATTCAAAAATTGTATCCATGAATAATTTTATTAAATTAATTTGTTTATAAATATATTATATATTATTTTAATTTGTGTTTAATTCTTTAAAAGTTAGTCATAAGTTGGATTTAAAATTAAATTTAGTTAATAATATGTAAATTAAAAATACTGTTTAACCTCATTAAAAAAAATAGTAATAATTGATTAAGATAATTATTGTTCTTTAATGGATGATGGATCCACACAACAACTGAAATTTAGTACTCATTTTTACTAATTATGTTTTTTTAATATTCTTACAGAAAAACATAAAGAAAAAAAAAAGAAAAGATCAAAAAGTAGAAGTAGATCAAGTACTCCAAAACGGCAAAAGAGACGTAAAAGGTCTCATTCACGTAGTAGTAGAGATAGGTATGTTATTTTATTATAAAATTTACTTGCATGGGGATTATTTATAAATTATTTTAGTATCCTATTTTTCTTTAATAACTGTGAAATTTTATTATGTATAATTGAAATTTAACATGGTTAAAAAGTATTGTTTGTACAAAGTAAAAACATGAAAACTCAGAGAAGAAGAAAAGAAAAAAATTTGATTTTTAGATATTATGCAACCTCAAAAAAGATAGTTATTTTTATCTTGAATAGTTTTAATCTATGTTATACTATTAATACTACTAAATAAACTTGAGAAAAATCTGACTGGAGGTTGTTGAACGTGTTAGTCAAATATGATATCATTACTTGGGCAGTTGGACATATATCAGTGATGTGAATAAAGTGGTAGACCATTTGTATTGTTGTTTCTTATAGTTACATGTATTATTATATTCACATGAGTTTTGGAAAAGGGGATTTTATAAAATTAAATTTTGTAAGTTTTGATAAATTAATGCATTCAGTATAATGATTCTAAACTGAATTTGATAAAGTTAAGGAATGATAAGTATTTTATTTTCAATGATGTGTAAAATAATGTATGAATGACAGTTTAATAATTACTATACGTGATGATAATCTATTTATACACTTAGTATTGTATAATTAAATTTTTGAAATACTAAGCATAAATGATTCTAAAAAAACCTAATGTTATTTACTTACATTACATACAGCGTTAATATGTTTTAATTAGAGTTGTAATATTGTCTAGGCATTCTAGGCACGATGATTATAAAAGTCGACAATCTAATACAAAAGATAAAAATGATTCAAAGAGTAAAAATAAAGTTAATGATATAAGATCTAAAGACAAAATTAATCACCATAAAAGATATATAACACCAGATAAAGATCTGAAGTATTCTAGACGTTCACGATCAAGAGACAGGAAAAAATCAAAGAGATCTTCTGATTATGAAAGAACAAAAAAACGATCTAGATCTAAAGAAACTTCTAGCAACAGAACTAGACAAAAATCTCCTTCTTGGTAAAATTAGATAAATTTTTAAATACTTAAACATTTCCAACATAATAATAACATTAATTTTTCAGCGAAAAAATTGATAAAAAAAAACTGTTTAAAATAGCTCGTAAAAATGCCTTATCGTTAGTTCAACAAGGTGTATTGCCAGTGGGAAGTGTAAAAAAAGATAATGTAGTCAACAATTTACCTTCTAAAACTGTTGATGAATTAACAGGTAAAATACTTAATTTAATGTATATTTCTTTATTAAAGTAAAAATATATATTCAAAATAATTTTATTTTTTGTGTATCTATTGTATTGTTACGGTAATATTTATGTATTATAACTTATACAAATGAATCATTAGTCAGTTAGATAATTGTGTATACATTACCCGCATGTAGAAAATATCTTTTGTTTTGTCCGTAACATACAGTAACATTAATTTTCTTACTATCAAATTAATATGTATTATGATACACTAAAATATTTTCATTCATAATTGTTTTTATAATAAGTATTGCGAATTGGTAAATTCCCTACAAAATAAATATGTTCATACTTAGTAAAGTCATCTGACGTGCAATATGTAGCCTACTACAGATGTTTGAAGTTGTAAGTTTGCTATATGCAGTCTTCTTAATATTCTAGGATTTGTAATATTGTTTCATCGATGTGCATAATAAAGTTTATGCCATAAACCTTTATCAAATGAATAATAATTAATACAAATACTGAAAACTTTCTTATAATTACCCAATGGTTAGTGTTTTTGGGTTTATCTCCTAAATCTTTTGTTCAACAAGTATATACAGGACTGTCCTGCTTTTCAAAATAGTATAACAGATTTAGTAGGTTTTGAAGGTTTATTATCATTGTAGGGTATCCAAGTACCACTGCCTTCTTAAAGATCTTGCTTAAGATATTTACCACTGTAATTTTTCTCTTTTTTGATGTGTTTATGGAGATTATTTTATTCAGTTGTAGTAGTTTTCATAAAATATATTATTGTATTTTTTTTCATGATTTAAACTAGGTTTTATCTTTTCAATCATGTTAGTGTTAATATGCAGCTCAGTATGATCTTTATTTTTATTGAAGTGATAATTTTTATGAATTAAAAATGGAATAAACCAATATATATTTAATGAATTAAATATTTTATGAATGTGAAATATTTTATCATATGAAATTTTCACATAATTTATCTTAATATTAATGTCTTATTTAGATTTTTGTCGTAAGCTTTCAAAAAAGGAAAAGAACCATGATGATGATACTTCTTTTTCTTCTGATGATGAGTTTAAACAACCTTTTCACCATCCTTTTTTGGTCAAGGAGAGACCTAATATAGTCATGAATATTAGAGTAAAGAATTTTTTAATAGATTACTTAATATATTTATACACTACTAATTAACCAAAATTGTAGAATGCAACTCAGTTACCCGTTAAATCGTTTCAAGAAAAAACTATTGGACAAGATATACTGAGACAACAGTTTCCCGTATCTAGTGGCCAAATTCATAGTTTAGCAGTTAACGAATGGGTGCCACTAGGTCCAGAAGAGTCTGCAAAATTAAATAAAGTTTCTCGACCAGAGGAAGGCAACAAACTTCTAAGCAAACAACAAAGTCAACCATCACTAAAAGCTGCTCCTGTAAGTTTTGTATGAGGTTGGTAATTTTAAAATATTTTTATGCAAATTGTTTTATTTAGGCAGAACCAGTTACTCGGCAGGTTTCAAGTCCAAATAACGCCGTAGTACCTATGGACTTTCAATATCCATCACCAGCTGTTGAACCTCCAGCATTCATAAACCCTTACGTAAATTGACTGATAGGACTTAATTCACTTACCTCGTATTTAAACATGAATTTACCTTAAACGTGTTATATTGAAGTTATATTTTTTAGGTACAAAACAGTTACTCATTGTTAACTTACGAGACTGGACAATTCACTGGCCATACTGGTGCTAAAGTACTAACTCCTGCAGAATTATCTGCAGGGTATCAACCATGGGTGAAAAAGGTAAAATGTACACAAGTATTATAGTATATTCATTTTAAATTATTTCTTTAACAACTGGGTATAGCACACTTTTTGCACTGTACATTTTCTTCAAATTCGACATTGATTTTCATTGGGCTTTCTACCACCATTTCGAATTATTATCTTAAATATAATAAACTAAATCTATGATACAAAATAAAAACGATTTATGAATTATTACATTATGTTTTAATCATTTGTTAGATTATAGAATTTACATTAATATTTAATTCAAACAAAATTTATTTTGTTGTGCATCTAATTATATATTTAATTATTTAAATTGTAAGAAATAGTCTTGATGTAATACTTTAAATCAGCGGTTCTCAACCTTTTTTCATTCGCGTACCCCTTGACCTAACACCACTATTGCACGTACCCTAAATTTGGAATATACATAATGGAAAATAATAATAAAAAAACAGGCAGTTGTGGGACTGCCGACAGAAGCTATGCTTCAACTCCCTACCTAACAGCTTAATAAAAAAAAGAACCTCTTACGTAAAAGTTTTTAATTGAAGTTCGTCAAAATAAAATGGAAACAATATGAAGAAAATATAAAGAATAAAAACAAACAAATAATGATTTTAAAATGTAAGGATAATAATATAAAATAATAAAAAATACAAAATACCGTTCATAATTAATTCTGTAAGCGTTATGGGAATATATTATTATTACTATAGGTATTAGGTACTGCATCGAACAACTCGAACGTGTCTAATACTCTAATGAAAATACGAAATATTTTGTAGTCTAGTATTCTATATAGTACTCGATTGTAGTAGAACGATTGATAAGTATTAAGTAATAACTGTAACGAGCACTGCACGCGCGTAATTATCGGTTATCGATATAGTAATGTACCAAGTACCAACAACCTACAGCACATTAAACTATTCTATTTATAGAATTCTTCAAATTTAACCGTGGACAAGTATTATTGGCTATTTAACAATGCGCTGCTGCCGCAGCCTGCGGCCGTAGCACTCTCAACAGTCACTATAGCTAGTCGCTATTGCGGTAACGTTATATCATGTTATGTTATATTATTGGACATCTTCCATTTTTACCCGGCGGGCCCCTTCCCGCCGAACCCGCGTAAAGAAGCATAGCTTCAAAACAGATTTTATAAGTTGACGTATAAAGGAAATGATCCATATTGACGTAAATTCAGAAAAAATTTAGGAAAAAAGTGCAAAAAATTATATTATGGTTTGAGGATTCGAACCCGGTACACGCGTATTCATACTACTGTACAGTTGACACCGCACCATCATTGCGGTAACGGAACGCAACGGAACGGAACGTTTTTGGACATCTTCGATTTTACACGGCGGGCCCCAGCGAAACCGCGAAAAAAGCATACCTTCAACAGAACCCGCGTAAAGAAGCATAGCTTCAATAATATTAATTTTAAAGAAAAACTCGGAAATATTTATTTGTTTTAATATTAGCTTGCGCCATAAAATTTGCATAAAAAATAATTATATCAACTTAACAGTTTAATTTTAATGTGAACCTTGAGCTTGTTTGCTTGAACTTAATTTTTTGAACTCTGGTTCAACACGTGACAAATAAACCTACTACAAATAAAACTTACAGACAGTTTATTACGATACTTATTTTTTATGAACGTGTACGTATAAATAAGACCCTTTCTACCAACACAGTGCTTGTGAATGGTAGCAGAACGTTGAATGCTTTGGATGATAACTCAGGATATTCTTCTTTCACTAAAAGGCGATGGTAGATTTCTCTTCAAATGCTACCTCAAGTGAAGAATCTGTTTTTAGTTCTATTAGTTTTTTTTTTTTTTTACTGATAAAACTGCAGACTTGAAATGGTTTTCACTAAGAGGGAATGCGATCCTGTGGTCTTCATTTTCACATTTAGGAAAGTATTTTTCAAAAGCTGCTATGAGCCCATTCAAATGTTGAATAACTTGTTTTTTGATGTCTTGTGATAGGATCATGTCAGTTTCATAGAGGAGAAATTGTCTAAAAATAATGTACAAAAATTCATCTACTATTGAATTATCTACATTTTATAGTGTTTATATTATTATAACGATAAAACCATATCCCATTAATAACATATAATATGGCAGACTATTCGTACTGTAATAAGTATACAATTATTAAATTATTAAATTGTATTTCATTAATAGCAAACTATTTCAGTTACATTAAATTTCACTTTTTTCGCCATTACTCGATTTTTTTTCGCGTACCCCTTGATATCATGTCACATACCCTTAGGGGTACGCGTACCCCAGGTTGAGAACCGCTGCTTTAAATGAATGATTAAATTATTTCAAATAGTTTTATGCATTTTTATAATGTCAAGACATTTCTTGTTAGCCGTATGTTTATTTAGCAATATCAAAATTGCTAAATAAACATGCGTATCTAGTGCACGAAAGCCAAATGAAAATCTGTTACAGGCAGTATTACTTATGTTTAACATATTTAAGCGCTATATCGACAACACCACAATCGAACGACGGTTTGTCTGCTGAGCATTCGTGGGATATCTGATGCGGCCCCTGGTAATTTTAATAGATACGTAAACGTATGTACTTATAAGTTTATACGTTTGCAGTATTTAGTTGAATTTTATTTAAAATTGGAAACAAAAAGTTGAAAATACCTAACATGTATTTTTGTAAGTATTAAAATTAATAAATGAAAATATAGAAGTTTTATCAATTTCAATGATCATTTATGTTCAACACAGATATTTCTCACCGAAAACTACACAGCTCTGTAAAATAGTTATAACTGAATATACACTATAAAATATACATCTATATATTTATTGTTGATTTTTAAAAACTATTATACCTCAAATGTTTAATGAAGTTGTTTTATATAATTATAGGATCAGCTTAAAAATTCTGCTCCTGTAAACAGTGGTATTGGAATTCATTTGTTACAAAAAATGGGATGGAAACCCGGAGAAGGTCTTGGCAAAAATCAATCTGGATCTTTAGAACCTCTTTTACTAGATGTCAAAATGGATAAAAGGGGTAAATAAGACAATAAATACTTATGTTTACATTTTTGGCATTGTACACAATTATAATGCATTAATTACTAATCCATCTATATTAATAGGATTGGTTACCGAAGAAGAACTACAAGGTAATCGCATAAAGAGGTATTCAAAAAAAGTAGTACAACCTGCATTGTCACTAGAAGGTAAAATACCTAATTATTTAATTAATAATAATAACTATAATAAAGGACTTCTAAGAGTGTCAGTCCATTTTTATAATAGTTAAAAAC